>JAGFNQ010005598.1:0-218358 GCA_024364735.1 Boesenbergia rotunda | reverse complement strand
GTGTTGGTGCAGTTTGCACTAACGGTCAAACTCGGGTTTTGATGTATGACAAAGTGGTTAAAGTTAGGGTTGTTGGTTTTTAACCTCCTTACTAAGTGTGCAGGGTTGAAAGACTTAGGACCAGACACCAGGCTGAAGTCCAGGATGGTTGAGTCCTGGCGGGAAGTCCAGTTGGGTCCGCGGGACCTGACAACTGGCTGAAGACCAAGTTGGTTGAGACTTGGCAGGAAGACCAGGGTGGTTGAGCCTTGGCAGGAAGTCCTGGTGGGTCAAGAAGTCAAGTAAAGCTGCACAAAGGGTAAGTGAGGTAAGTCACTGGAGGAGTAGGAGAGGACGCGTTCCCCGTCGAGGGAACAGTAGGCGTCGGTTCGACCTAGGGCTCCATTTCGGAGACCAAAGTCAGAACCAAGACAGCTAAGGCTGTATAATCTAACACTGTGTTTTATTGTGTTTTGGACTAACCCTGGATGCAGGACCAAAGGAAGGAGTGTCTGCAGCTCAGATAGCCTCAAAGGAGTGAGGTAGTAGCTGAGTAGGGCGCCCGGAGTGTCCCGGGCGCCCCCAAGGGCCATACAAAACAGGTAAAGCAAAAGAGGGTTCGAATACATGCTGGGCCGGGCGCCCCGGTGCTTCCGGGCGCCCCCGCTGCTCCCGGGCGCCCCCTGCTCTGCGGGCGCCCCCATGCGCATACCTCAAACCGAACCCCTCGAAGCCAAGGAGATAGGACTTTGACCCGGTCAATCCGGGCGCCCCGAGCGCTCCGGGCGCCCCGGTCAAAGCGGATCCAGAGGATCAGACGCGACCGAGAGCTCTGCGGATCAGAGGCCACGTGGGGGGCGCCCCCGACGTCCCGGGCGCCCCCAGGCCCTATATAAAGGGCCCTCGACCCCATGCTTCCGACAACAATTCTTCCAACGCCTCAAAGTTCTTCTACGCTCGCGCCTTGCTCCGGAAACGCTTCACCTCGAGCCGACGACGTCCTGCTGCCCCGAAAGAGTCGACCTACTCCGGACGTCGGTAAAAAGAAGAGCGTATTTTTTTAATACTTTATTGCATTTAATTACTTGAAAGTGTGGGGTTGTCACACTTTCAATTCTTTTGTACTCACCTACTCTATCGGGGTTTACCGGTAGAGAGTTTTAGTGGATTGCCCAACGGAAAGGTCCGAGGGACCTGGGCCTTCGAGTAGGAGTCGCCGAAGGCTCCGAACGAAGTAAAACTACCTGTGTCGTTTGTATTGGTTTTTCGTTCATGTTTTATTCTTTCCGCTGTGCACGCTTTGTAAAGCGCTCTGATTTTTTAAAAAGTCACGTGATTCACCCCCCCCTCTCACGTGCATCGATCCTACAAGTGGTATCAGAGCCTGGTACGCTCTGTATCGGTGCAACCACCATAAGAGCCGGGGGAAATCCAGTTTTTTTTCGATTTTTGGTTTTTCGCTACACATGATCTAAATTAGGTATTGTTGCCTAGATTTGGATTATTTTTTTTCGTTCGTTTGATTTTACTCGAATTTGGTGCAACACCATTTCGAGTCGCTCTTTCTCTTTCTTCTCCTTTTCCTACCACACTACTAATCCAAGACCTAGTCTTGGGACAAGTTTTTGTGTGGTCTATTTCAGATGGCTCAAGGTGAAGGGTTTAGCACTGCCCGTCCTCCACTCTTCAATGGGGAAGACTTCCCTTACTGGAAACGAAGAATGGAGGTGTACCTAAAGACAGACATGGATCAATGGTTCGCGGTGCAATCTGGCTACGAACCACCAATGGACGAGGGAAACAATGCACCACTGAAGCCTGACAGATGGAACCTTGATATGAAGAGAAAGGCCCAGACTGAGTACAAGGCGCAGAACACCCTCCAGTGCGGACTAACAAAAGAGGAATTGAACCGTATCGGCCCAACTGAATCTGCCAAAGAGCTCTGGGACAAACTGATTGAACTACATGAAGGCACCTCTGATGCAAAGGTAACAAAAAGGGATTTACTTTTAAATAAATTATTTAACATAAAAATGCAGGAAGGAGAATCTGCAAGCCAACTTCACGCCCGGATCAAGGACATACTAAATGGACTCCACCTAATCGGGCACAAACAAGAAAACAGAGACATCATAAGGTATGCTTTAAATGCGTTCCCTAGAAATTCACTATGGGCATCTATTATAGATGCTTATAAAATTTCTAGGAACCTTTCTAAAATTAATTTAGATGAATTGTTTTGTGAATTAGAACTGCACGAACAGACTAACGCCAAGGCCGAGAAAGGGTTTGCCTTATTTGCAGGTTCCTCAAAAGAAGGCAAGTCAAAGAAGAAAATTCAAGAATCAGAAGAAGAGTCAGACTCAGACCCAGATGATGAGGAACAAATGGTCAACCTAGTAAGGAAGGTCTTCGCCAAAAAGAAAAGCCAGTTCTCAAGAAAGGATCTCCAGAGGATAATGAAGCCCACCAGCAGTGAAGACAAAAGTAAAATAACCTGCTTCGGCTGCAACAGAAAAGGACACTTCAAACACGAATGCCCCTACAAAAAGGAGAATCAACCCAAGAAGAATAAGAAGAAGAAGGCTCTTCAAGCCACTTGGGACGACAGCACAGACGACTCCGACGATGAACCACCAAGGAACTCAAACTATCTCGCACTAATGGCAACCGGACCCGGGTCAGACTCAGAGCACGACGAAGATTCCGAATACGAGTCGAGTCAAGAGATCGGACTCTTTTCGGACGACTCGACTAAGGTATATTTAGATTCAGTTAATCAAAATTTTTTTAAGATTATCTCTGCTTTAAATAAAAAATTGCTTGCATCTGAATCTAGAAATGACCAGCTCCTTAAGGAAAATCAAGACCTTAAGGAGCAATTAATTAATACCAGAACATTAACTGAACAAACTCAAAATCAAAAATTAATTGAGCTTGAAAATGAAAACTCAACCCTAAAGGGCGAAGTCCTAAAACTTAAGGATCTACTAGCAACTTTCACAACCCGATCCAAGAACCTTGACCTTATTCTTGGATCACAAAAGGGCATGTACCACAAATCTGGGATAGGATATAAATCAAGATCGACCAAAGATCCTTTATCTCCTTTATCCACCCCCGCAAAAATCAACGAAAAGCGTGGGTTCCGAAAGCTTATCTAACAAAGCAAGTAGGTCAGAATCAATTTTATGTCCCAAAAAGGGACATCCATTACATTGACCCTAGACACCCAGTCTACAATTTAGGGGGAGGCTCCAAACTAGTTGGCACCTCAAAATCAGCCTTTGCCCAGGTGGGCACTTAGGACTAGCTTCAAAGTTAATTTGACTCTTGTACTATTTAGTACCAGGGTTTTCAATGAGTAAGTTAAAAGTCCAACTTCTTTAAGCGGCTTTGCCTAGAAAATGGTTGTTGCTCCAATAAGGCTTCGGCCAAAGAAGGCCACTGTGCCTCGCCATGGCCTGGAAGCCAATTATTGAAGTGTACTTTTAAATTACTACTTGTTAAACTTGGATCTAACACAAGGTCAAGTTAACTTTTCTAATCAAACTCAAAATCATCTCACAAAATCATAGGACTCCCTTGATTGATGACTTAGACCAAGTGAGATGAATAAGGATAACCAAATTCAAATTATTGATTGATAACTCAACTTTCAAACTTAAATTCAAATTCAAATTAAAAAAAATTAAAATTCAAATTAAAAATTAAAATTCAAATTCAAATTCAAAAAAAAATAAAATTCAAAAAAAATAAAATAAAATTCAAATCAAAAATTAAAATTCAAATTCAAATTCAAATTCAAATTCAAAAAATAAAATTCAAATTCAAAAATTAAAATTCAAATTCAAATTCAAAAAATAAAATTCAAATTCAATAAAATTCAAATTCAAAAATAAAAATCAAATTCAAAATCAAAATTAACATAACTCAAATTTAAAATTCAAACTCAAGTTTTTAAATCTTCTTAAATTTTTTTTAAAATTCAAAAACTTAACCTAAGGTCTAAACCTTTTACTTAACTGTAGGAAAACAAATGGATCATTGACAGTGGATGCTCCAGACACATGACTGGGGATCCCACCAAATTTACAGAACTCAAGTACAAAAGACTAGGGACCGTTGCTTTTGGAAACAACGGTAAACTTAAGGTAATTGGCCTAGGCAATATTGAACTTGAGTCTGATTTCATAATAACAAATGTATTACTTGTTGAAAATTTCAACTTCAATTTACTAAGCATTAGCCAATTGTGTGACACTGGTTATAAGGTTAGGTTCCTATCCAATGAATGTCTGATCAAACACAATGACAACCCAAACATCACACTTAGAGGACTTAGGCACAATAACATTTATGAAATTAAGTTAACCTGTCCCTTAGAAAACTGCCTCTTAACCCATAAGGATGAGACTTGGCTCTGGCATAGGAGACTTTCACACACTCACTTCAGAAAACTACCTAAACTAAATGGTTTAGTTAGAGGCCTACCAAAGTTATCTAACCTTGAGTCAACCTTATGTAATGCTTGTCAACAAGGAAAACAAACTAGGTCAACCCACAAACCAACTAATCAAACTCAAACCAAGTCAATTCTGGAATTAATTCACCTAGACCTATTTGACTCACATGGGGTTAAATCAATTAATGGGAACCTATACTGCCTAGTAATTATAGATGACTATTCAAGATTTACCTGGGTAAAATTCTTAAAAAATAAAGATGAAACTTTTGATACACTCACTCAATTTTGTAAATTAACAGAAAATGAAAAAGGGATTAAAATCAAAAGACTTAGGAGCGATAATGGCGGAGAATTCAAAAATCACAAATTTAATCAATTTTGTCTAGAAAATGGCTACCATCACGAATTCTCTTGCCCTAAAACACCTCAACAAAATGAGTTGTAGAAAGAAAAAATAGAACACTACAAGAAGCAGCTAGAACAATGCTAAATGAATACAACTCACCTAAATACCTTTGGGCTGAGGCTGTTAGTACAGCTTGTTATGTACAAAATAGAATAACTATAATTAAAAACCTAGGAAAGACCTCCTTTGAAATCTATTATAACAAACAACCTAACATTAAATACCTTAAAGTATTTGGATGTAAAGTCTATATCTTAAATACTAGAGAACACTTAGGAAAATTTACTTCTAAGGTTGAGGAAGGTATCTTTGTAGGTTATTCCCTTACCAGTAGAGCCTATAGAGTTTATAACAAAATTACCCTAAAAATTGAAGAAACTACAAATGTAAAATTTGATGAAAAATCTGACCCAAATAACTCTGATCAAACCACCTACCAACCAATTGACTTTGTTAGATCCAGTACTAACCCTGATGAAAGGCCAATTGAGGACCAAAACGATGATCTAACTGAACCCACACCTGAAACTGAACCTAACCAACCCAGAACTGTTCGAGTTAGCTCAGCCCACCCAACTGATCAAATCATAGGTGATCCAGAACTAAGGGTTCAGACTAGATCAGCCTTTAGAAATCTTAGTCAGATAGCTCTGATTTTCAAAATTAAACCTAAGTCTATAGAAGAATCCTTACTTGACCCTGATTGGATCATAGCCATGCAGGAAGAGTTAGCCCAATTTGAACGTAGTCAAGTCTGGGACTTAGTACCCTTACCTAAAGACAAGAAATTTATTGAAACTAAATGGGTCTTTAGGAATAAACTTAACGAACAAGGAGAAACAGTCAGGAATAAGGCTAGGCTAGTAGCTAAGGGGTTTAGCCAAGTAGAAGGACTTGATTATGATGAAACCTATGCCCTTGTAGCTAGACTTGATCCATTAGAATGCTTTTAAGTTATGCAGCCCATAAGGGATTAAGTTTATCAAATGGATGTTAGGTCAGCCTTCCTAAATGGCCTAATTAAGGAAGATTTATGTAGGCCAACCCCCAGGTTTTGAAAGCCTAGAATATCCTGACTATGTCTTTAAACTTAAGAAAGCCTTATATGGACTTAAGCAAGCCCCTAGGGCCTGGTATGAAAGACTGTCTAGCTACTTAGTTTCAAAAGGTTTTAACCAAGGCAAAATTGACCCAACACTATTTGTCAAAACCCTAAAAAATGATATTTTTGTAGCCCAAGTATATGTAGATGATATAGTATTTGGCTCAACTAACTCAGACTTTTTACAAGATTTCACAACGATAATGGAAACTGAATTTGAAATGAGTATAGTAGGTCAATTAACTTTCTTTTTAGGGCTACAAATAAAACAGACCAGTGAAGGTACCTTTGTCTATCAACAAAAATACACAAAAGAACTACTTAGAAAATTTGGAATGGATAATACAAAAGAGATTAAGACACCAATGGCTACCAATCAAACTATAGATAGTGACCCAAAAGGCAAACCTGTTGACCTTAAGTACTATAGAAGTGCTATAGGAAGCCTACTTTACTTAACTGCAAGTCGACCTGATATTCTTTTTGCAGTTAGTATGTGTGCTAGGTATCAAACATGTGCTAAAGAGTCACACCTAACCCTAGTTAAAAGAATATTTAGGTACCTTAAAGGAACAGAAAGATTAGGAATTTGGTACCCTAGAACAGCCCAGTTTGAGCTTATTGGATATTCTGACTCAGACTATGCTGGCTGTAAATTAGACAGAAAAAGTACCAGTGGTGGATGCCAACTTCTAGGACCCTCACTAGTTAGTTGGTTTAGTAGAAAACAACACTGTGTTACCCTATCCACCACTGAAGCTGAGTACATAGCTATGGGTGAGTGTGTAGCCCAACTACTCTGGATGATGCATACCCTAAAAGACCTTCACTTAGATTTTAAACAAGTCAAAATTTTTATAGATAACCTAAGTTCAATCAATTTAACCAAAAACCCAATCCACCACTCTAGGACCAAACATATAGAAATCAAACACCATTTTGTCAGAGATCATGTAAATAAAGGAAAAATTGAACTTAACCATGTTGAATCTAAGTCTAACCTAGCTGATATATTTACCAAACCACTTCCTGAATCTGAATTTAGCAACTTAAGAAGGTTAATAGGAATGTGTGTTATAGACTAGGACTGACCTGATAAGCTTAAGTTGATGTTTGGTTTAACTAATTAAGCTTGTGAGTTTAAAAACATGGATTTTTTCAAACGTGTTTTTCAAAAGTTTATTGTCTTTCAAAATTTAACATAAACACAGACTTTTCAAACTTGTTTTTCAAGAACTTTATTGTCTTTCAAAATTTGATTTTCAAAACTGGCAGACTTAGCCTAAGCTTGACCCCTAGAATTGCATGAACCTATAGATTTAGGTAGCCGCATCTCACAAAACACATTAAGATTAACTTGTTTGTGTTTGCAAAAACACAGAACGGTTGTGAGATGCATAGGATATTGCCTGGACTTCCGAATGCTTAAATCAGTGCATCACAGTAAGTCTAGGCGTAAAATACCAACATTACAGTGATCAAGTCAAGTAGTCTTGCACTAAAATCTGAGCTAGACATTATTACTTGACTTGACTAACCCAGTGAACACTACTATCATCTAGATAGTTAGTCAAT
This sequence comes from Boesenbergia rotunda, assembly GCA_024364735.1. NCBI lineage: Eukaryota > Viridiplantae > Streptophyta > Magnoliopsida > Zingiberales > Zingiberaceae > Boesenbergia > Boesenbergia rotunda. The sequence continues at coordinate 210,825 of JAGFNQ010005598.1, read as the reverse complement.
AACTAGGGTTAGACACATGAAAAGGGACCACAATCATTACTTGGTCCAGGGGGAGCAGAGGCCAAAACACTTTTTCAAAATGTCATTTTTGACAAAACACATTTGAAAATTTTGATAAAAGTTGATAAAGATTGAGAGGGAGTTCCAGCTAATCCCGAAAAATATTTTTTTGATTAAGATTGATATTATATTTTCCAAAAAAAAAATTGAAAGAAAATTTCTTTTGAAAGCTAAGTTAATAGATTTAAGACTAGTTTTTTTTCTAACACTTAGCCTATATTTCTACTCCCTTAAACTTGTTATGCTTATATTTTTTTGATGAATGACAAAGGGGGAGAGTAGGGTAAAAGGGTTAGAAAATTGTAAACAGCATGCTTATTTCACATTTATTTACCTCTGCTTTCATATCTGCTTGTGTGCTGCAACTTTCATACCTATACTTGTGTTATATTGTTTGCATGTTTATGCAAGTTCATATCTGCTGTTTTTTTCTAACTTTAACCTGAGTTGTCAATACATAAAAAATGGGGAGATTGTTGGTGCAGTTTGCACTAACGGTCAAACTCGGGTTTTGATGTATGACAAAGTGGTTAAAGTTAGGGTTGTTGGTTTTTAACCTCCTTACTAAGTGTGCAGGGTTGAATGACTTAGGACCAGACACCAGGCTGAAGTCCAGGATGGTTGAGTCCTGGCGGGAAGTCCAGTTGGGTCCGCGGGACCTGACAACTGGCTGAAGACCAAGTTGGTTGAGACTTGGCAGGAAGACTAGGGTGGTTGAGCCTTGGCAGGAAGTCCTGGTGGGTCAAGAAGTCAAGTAAAGCTGCACAAAGGGTAAGTGAGGTAAGTCACTGGAGGAGTAGGAGAGGACGCGTTCCCCGTCGAGAGAACAGTAGGCGTCGGTTCGACCTAGGGCTCCATTTCGGAGACCAAAGTCAGAACCAAGATAGCTAAGGCTGTATAATCTAACACTGTGTTTTATTGTGTTTTGGACTAACCCTGGATGCAGGACCAAAGGAAGGAGTGTCTGCAGCTCAGATAGCCTCAAAGGAGTGAGGTAGTAGCTGAGTAGGGCGCCCGGAGTGTCCCGGGCGCCCCCAAGGGCCATACAAAATAGGTAAAGCAAAAGAGGGTTCGAATACATGCTGGGCCGGGCGCCTCGGTGCTTCCGGGCGCCCCCGCTGCTCCCGGGCGCCCCCTGCTCTGCGGGCGCCCCCATGCGCATACCTCAAACCGAACCCCTCGAAGCCAAGGAGATAGGACTTTGACCTGGTCAATCCGGGCGCCCCGGTCAAAGCGGATCCAGAGGATCAGACGCGACCGAGAGCTCTGCGGATCAGAGGCCACGTGGGGGGCTCCCTCGACGTCCCGGGTGCCACCAGGCCCTATATAAAGGGCCCTCGACCCCATGCTTCCGACAACAATTCTTCCAACGCCTCAAAGTTCTTCTACGCTCGCGCCTTGCTCCGGAAACGCTTCACCTCGAGCCGACGACGTCCTGCTGCCCCGAAAGAGTCGACCTACTCCAGACGTCGGTAAAAAGAAGCGCGTAATTTTTTTAATACTTTATTGCATTTAATTACTTGAAAGTGTGGGGTTGTCACACTTTCAATTCTTTTGTACTCGCCTACTCTATCGGCGTTTACCGGTAGAGAGTTTTAGTGGATTGCCCAACGGAAAGGTCCGAGGGACCTGGGCCTTCGAGTAGGAGTCGCCGAAGGCTCCGAACGAAGTAAAACTACCTGTGTCATTTGTATTGGTTTTTCATTCGTGTTTTATCTTTTCCGCTGTGCACGCTTTTTAAAGCGGTCTGATTTTTTAAAAAGTCACGTGATTCACCCCCCCCTCTCACGTGCATCGATCCTACAAAAAGTCCTAGCTTGGAGGGCTAGGTGAAAAGTCCTAACTTGGAGGGTTAGGTGCAAATTCCCAACTTGGAGGGTTAGGTGAAAAATCCTTGGCTTGGAGGGCTAAGGTGGAAGAGAACTTAGCTTGGAGGGCTAAGTTTACGTCCCTGGATCGGTCTGGTGATCGGTCAGGGAAGTTGGCACGCTGCCCTGTTGTGGATCGGTCTGGTGACCGATCCAGCAACGACTGATCGGTCTGCTGACCGATCAGGGAGCACACAGTGAGGTTGGGAACCTACTGTACTGCTCCTGATCGATCCGGTGACCGATCAGGGAGTGTGTGTTTCACCTACTGCTTGGCTCTTGATCGGTCGGGTGACCGATCAGGGAGCGAACAGTTGAGGTTGAGTTCCCTTGCTGATTTGAACCTGATCGGTCTGAAGACCGATCAGGATCACTGTGCAGATCGTTCCGAAGAACGATCCAACATCGCAGGTTCCTCACTATGATCGATCAGGCTCTAGCCTGATCGGTCTGATCATGATCTGATCGGTCCGGTGACCGATCAAGAGGCTGCCTGATCGGTCTGATGACCGATCAGGAGGTCTGGACTGTGAAGCTCAGAAATCGCCCAAGAAAGGGGTGGATCATTCGGGTGATCGATCCACAACCTGGGATCGGTCCGGTGATCGATCCAGGAGAAGTCACAAAGAAATCGCTATTTCTGATTGAGCGTTGGAGACCAATCAGGACGGAGCCTGATCGGTCTGGACCTAGCCTGATCGGTCTGGTGACCGATCAGGAGTCGCTCTGATCGGTCGGGTGACCGATCACTTTAATTCAAATTGCACTGTCAGACGCTCTGATCGCGTCTGACCGTATCCGATTCGCTGATGTTTGCCTCTGATACTTGATTTACTGTGTGATATACTGCTCTAACAGTCTGATTAAGCTGCAGGTGACAGGGGAGATTCAAACACTCAAGGAGAAGTCAATGGAGGCTTTCCTTGGAGCAGGTTTGTCCATTTCTCATCTCATGTTGCAACGGCTGGAGCTGCAGGACTGAAGCCGCTGACTGAAGCTTGGCTGAGGGAGCTCAGGAAGTTCAGTAAGGGTTCAGTGTAGCTGGCGTTGGCAGTGAGGCAGCTGGAGGCTACTGGAGATGAGGTCACTTGATGCTTAGTGGAGAAACAAAAGGAACGGGAGACAGCTTCGGTGAAGCAGAGTTTCAAGAGTTTACAGCTTGTGTTCTTGAGTTCCTGGGCTTTGAGTTCTCCACATCAAGCTTGCTGTGTTCTTGAAGTTTCCATCATTCTGAGCAAGTGATCGAAAAAGCAATCATCCATTACTTGAGCGCTTGAAGGAGAAAATAAGACGCTTGGAGTCCGACAGTGGGAAGACACGAAGAAGGGTTCTTGCGTGAGATCGCCACTGGGTGGAGCTCAGGGAAGCTTGCTGTGTTTTTGTCCTTGCTAAGTGTTTGAGTAAGATCCTTCTTGTTGTTTCATTGTGCTTAAACTATATCCTTGTTTGAAACACACTGTGGAGAGGTTTCTCCACTGAGAAGGAGGTTGCTGATTTATCCGGTGTTAACCGGGGCTTGATCTGCCGACGATCAAGGGATCGCCCACCTTAAGGGCACGCCAAGGAATAGGGGCAAGTTATCCCCGAACCTTGTAAAATCTCCTTGTTAGCGATCTTGCTAATCTTGGTAGTTAGTTTTCTGTTTTAGTTTCTGCACATTCTGTCTTCCATACTTCCGCTGTGCTACTAACTACTTCGAGTGCAGAAACTTGCTAACTTCTCGAAGAAAAAGTGATTGGCTATATTCACCCCCCCCCCTCTCTAGACATCTCGTCACCAACAAGTGGTATCAGAGCTTGGGGCTCTGTACACGGCTTAACATCCAAGAGTTTTCAACAAGATGGCGTTGAGAGAAGGCTTCTCCACCACCCGACCTCCATTCTTTGATGGCGCTGACTTCCAATATTGGAGATCAAAGATGGAATACTATTTGAAGATGGATATCCATACTTGGTTCGCGGTGAATGAGGGATTCATTCCTCCTAAGGATGACGAAGGCAAAGAACTCGAGTCTTCACGGTGGACTACCGAACAAACTCGAAAGAGTGAAGCCAACGCGAAGGCGGTTGTCACTCTACAATGTGGCATGAACAAAGATCAACTCATCAAAGTTGGTCCTTTCACAAGTGCCAAGGACCTGTGGAACAAACTCATTGAGCTTCACGAAGGCACCCGGGACTCTAGAATCGCAAAGAGGGATTTGTTCCTCAACCAACTTCAAAATCTCTCCATGAAAGAGAATGAGTCGGTAAGTGAGCTTCATAGTCGTTTCAAGGAAGTCCTCAATGGGCTTCATTCAATTGATGAAAAGGTCGAGAACCGCGACCTTATGAGGTATGTTTTGAAAGCATTTCCAAGGAATTCTTTGTGGTCATCTATGGTGGATACCTACAAAGTATCCAAGGATTTATCTATTGTAAAATTAGATGATTTATTTTGTGAGATGGAGTTGCATGAGATGACTAACAATGGCCCCAAGGAGAAGGGGATTGCCTTAGTTGCAGGGGACCGGACCAACAAGAAGAAGAAGGAGAAGAAGTAGGAGAAGGATCTTTCATCATCTTCATCCTCTTCCGAATCCGAGTCCAATTCTGAGGAAGATGGCAGTGGCTCCTCTTCATCTGAGATGGCAAACTTTGTGAGGAGGATGATGCGAAGGGATCGACGTTTCAAAAGTAGAGGTAACACTAGTGAATCCAAACTTGATAAGAATAATGCATCCTACTTTGAGTGTGGTAGGAAAAGGCATTTCAAGAATGAATGTCCGAAGCTTAAGAAGAAGGAGGAGAAATCCAAAAGAAAAGAAGAAAAATCCAAGAAGAAGAAGAAAGCTTTGAAGGCTTCTTGGGATGAGTCATCCTCTAGCTCATCCGATGAAGAAAAGGAGGAGAAGAGCACAAGGCAAGTGACACTCATGGCTCTTGGAGAAGAGAGCAGTGATGATTCTTCGAGCTCCTCAAACGCGGCTTCATCATCTTCGGATGATGAAGAGGTAACTTCTCCCGAGCATGAAAAGTGTTATAGGGCAATTGCATGTTTAACTAGTATGCTTAAAAAGTCCAAGAATAAGGTTAAGGTATTGCAAGTAGAAATTGATCAATTGAAGGCTTCTAGAGATGATAACATTGATGATTTGCATGTCGAATTACTAGAAGATGAAATTAAATCGTTGAAACATGAGATTGTAAGCTTGAAATCCTCCAAGGTGGAGGAAGTAAATGACTTGCATGATAACTTGTTAGTAGAGGAAAACCAATCTTTGAAGAGTGAGGTTGAGAAGCTCAAGAATATTCTTGGGAAGTTCTCAACTAGCTCTAAGACCCTAGATATGATTCTAAATGCCCAAAGGGCAGTCTACAATAGGGCCGGTATTGGTTACCGCCCTAAAGAACCCTCATTTGTGTCTCTCATGTCTAGGACCGACATGAGACAATCTAGGACACCCAAAACTCAAAAGAAAGTTGTCAAGGCATGGGTGCCTAAGTCATATTTAGTTGATGCTTTAGGTCCCAAGGTTTGGGTACCTAAAACTTCTATTTTTCGAATTGTGTAGGTTATGATTGAGGGGGAGCACCTATCAACTTGGTTCGTTGATAGTGGATGCTCCAAACACATGACCGGGGATAGATCATTATTTACCACACTTCACAAGAAAAGTAGAGGTAATGTATCATTTGGTAACAATGATAGTCTTAAGGTCATAGGAATAGGAGACATTCAAATATTCGAATGTCTTAGAATCTCAAATGTCCTTCTAGTCAAGGGGATGAAATTTAATCTCCTAAGTGTCAGTCAATTGTGTGACACGGGTTACACAATTGACTTCCAACCAAGTCAATGTCTAGTTAGACAAAATGACACCTTGGACACGGTACTAGTAGGAGCAAGAGTAGACTATTTATCAAGTTTCATTTAAAAGTGCTACTAATGCTTTTGCTAAGTGTCTCATGTCAAAAGAAGAAGAGTCCACTCTTTGGCACCGGAGGCTAGCACATGTCAACATGAAGAACATCCGGAAGTTGGCCACCAAGGGACTAGTCCGAGGCTTACCAAGCATCAAGTATGAGAAAGATAGACTTTGTGATGCATGTCAAATGGGTAAGCAAACAAAATCTGCACATAAAGGTAAAAGCACTGTGAGTACTTTCAATGCTTTAGATTTACTTCACATGGATCTATTTGATTGTAGTACTATCATATCACTGAATGGAAGTAGGTATTGCTTTGTGATTATTGATGATTTCACTAGATATACATGGACCTACTTTTTGAAATATAAGGACCAAACCTTAGATACTTTCATTTCTTTTTGTAGAAGAGTTGAAAATGAAAAATCATCAACCATTAAGACAATTAGAAGTGATCATGGAGGTGAATTTCAAAATCAAAGGTTTTTAGAATTTTGTCAAGATAGAGGTTATAAGTATGAGTTCTCTACTCCTAGAACACCACAACAAAATGGTGTTGTAGAGAGGAAGAACCGTGTACTTCAAGAGGCTGCACGAAGCATGCTCAATGAGTACTCACTCCCGAGTTACTTATGGGCCGAAGCTGTAAATACAGCTTGCTATATGCAAAACAGAGTCCTGATTCATAGGTTTCTAGGAAAGACTCCCCATGAACTTTGGTTTGGGAAACCACCTACGGTTAAACACCTTAGGGTGTTTGGGTGTAAGGTATTCATCCTAAACACCAAGGACCATCTTGGAAAGTTCACGGCAAAGGCTGATGAAGGGATACTAGTCGGGTACTCCCTCGTTAGCAAAGCCTACTGAGTCTATAACAAGAAGTCTAGATTAGTTGAAGAGTCTGCTAATGTGGTCTTTGAAGAAGTTCCAAAATCAAGTGACCAATCAAAAAATATAGGAGGAGTTCAACTCGAACTTAGGAGACTAAGTTTGAATGAAACTCCAAGTGTTGTTGATGCTGATGAGTCTGATGACGGTGAACCTAGACAACCCACTGATCAGCCGGATCCTGAGGCTGAATTTGTGTCTAGTGAACCTGTTCAAGAAGCACCACCAACTCCTAGGCAAACTAGATTAGCCTCTAGTCATCCCCAAGATCAAATTGTTGAAGACATCCATCAGGAGGTTAGAACTAGATCATTCTTCCGGAATGAGGCTAATGAAGTTGCCCTAATTTCCGAAATTGAACCTAGGAAAATTGATGAAGCATTAAATGATCCCGATTGGATTATTGCAATGCAAGATGAACTAGGTCAATTCGAGAGGAGTCAAGTTTGGGACTTAGTCCCTAGACCCAAGAAGACCTCCATTATTGGAACCAAATGGGTCTTCAAGAACAAATTGAACCATAAGGGAGAAATCAGAAACAAGGCACGCTTGGTAGCTAAGGGCTACAGTCAAGTTGAAGGCCTTGATTATGATGAGACTTATGCTCCTGTGGCACGATTAGAGTCCATCCGTTTGATACTAGCATTTGCAGCACATCGTGGTTTCAAATTATATCAAATGGACGTCAAATCAGCCTTTCTAAATGGTTTAATTAAAGAAGAGGTCTATGTCGAACAACCTCCGGGGTTTGAGAGTACCGAATTTCCAAACCACGTGTTCAAGCTCAAAAAGGCACTTTATGGCCTTAAACAAGCACCCCGGGCTTGGTATGAGCGGTTGTCGACATTCCTAGTTGAGAAGGGCTTCGTTAGAGGCCAAATAGACCCTACACTATTTCTACGAAGAGATAGTGACGATATATTTGTAGCCCAAGTATATGTCGATGACATAATCTGTGGCTCAAACAATAAGGGCTATTTAAATGAGTTCATTGGACACATGGAGAGTGAGTTTGAAATGAGTCTAGTGGGAGAGTTGACTTTCTTCCTTGGACTTGAAATCAAGCAAACTCGCGATGGTATCCATGTGCACCAATCAAAGTATACACAGGAAATGCTTCGAAAATTCAATATGAGTGAATCAAAAGAGGTAACCACTCCCATGGCTACAAACATAAGATTAGACAATGATGAGAGTGGTAAACCCGTTGATCTAACTCAATATCGAAGCATGATAGGTAGTCTGCTATACCTCACAGCCAGTCGACCAGATATACTATTTGCTGTAGGTATGTGCGCTAGATATCAAGTTTGTGCCAAGGATTCTCATTTAATTGCAGTTAAGCGAATTTTGAGATATCTCAAGGGCACAATTGGTGTAGGTCTTTGGTATCCCCGTACCGAATCTTTTGATTTGATTGGCAATACGGATTCCGACTACGCTAGATGTAAGTTGGACCGGAAAAGCACTATTGGGGGCTGCCAATTCTTAGGTTCGTCCTTAGTAAGTTGGTCGAGTCGGAAGCAACATTGTGTTGCTCTTTCCACTACCGAGGCAGAATATATCGCCATGGGAGAGAGTGTATCGTAATTGTTGTGGATGATTCATTCCTTAGAGGACTATGGATTGAGTTACAAGGGTGTGCAAGTGTTATGTGATAACATTAGCACAATTAACTTAACCAAGAATCCAGTCCATCATTCTAGGACAAAACATATTGAAGTAAGACACCACTTCATTAGGGATCATGTAGCTAGGGGGAACATCATACTCTCTTATGTAGAGTCCAAGTCAAACCTAGCTGACATTTTCACTAAACCACTTCCCGAAAATGAATTTAGTTTCCTAAGATGGGAATTGGGAATGTGTCGCGCTTCATGATTTTTGAATCGCATTCAAACCCTCTATGATTATTTCAATTTGTTGGGGAACAATTGGGTAACCTTGGGAACATCTCACACAAACTATAAAGTTTACCAAAACGTTTTTGTTTGCTAGACATGGGGTGAGATGTTAGGATCAACTCAATTTCTCAAAATGTCAATGCATCCCTTGAGAAATTAAGTTGACGAGATAATAATCACGGTGGTGACCAAGTATGGGGAAAACCATTGCATAACATATGTGTATATGGCTCCTTGATCATACTTGGACATTCCAATCAAGGAAACTTGATTGGAACATTGGATTTGACTCAAACTTGATTGAATTTGCTTGATTGATTGTTGATTGAGTTTGACTCCATTTGTATGGGTCAAAGTGATTATTGAACCTATAAGGACCTTTGATTCTTGTTAAGGGATCAATTTTAGTCAGGAAATCATGTCCAAGTTCGATAAAGTTCATCAGATCTCGTTGGAAAGTTTCAGAAATTCTGAAACTGAACATTTCAGTTCGTATCAGGGAGTATCAGGAACCCTGATCGGTCACCGGACCGATCAGGAGTAAGGCTGATCGGTCTCTGGATCAATCTGGCTGCATCCTATCATGATCGGTCTGCAGACCGATCAGAGAGGCAGCAGTGACTCTCTGAATCTTTTGACCAAGGATTCTGAGCCAGCCTGGATCGGTCCCCGGACTGATCTGGCACCCTGTGGGGATCGGTTCACAGACCGATCAGGGAGCTCAGAGGTTTCACTCCGGACCCTACTGTTCGTATCTTGATCGGTCACCCGACCGATCAGGAGCGCGTCTGATCGGTCATCCGACCGATCAGGACCAGGCCAGTCCGATCAGGCTATAGCCAGATCGGTCTGGGTGTGATCAGATCGAACGGTGATCCGTTCAAACGCATTAAATTCTAGTTGGTGGATCGATCCACCAACCGATTAACTTCGCCAAACACCTTCATCTCCCGAACCCTAGCGCCGAAAAACCCCTTGCACGACCCTGTGTGTGCAAGAAGGCTCTCCTCTTGTTCCTCTTCCTCGCGTGAGCGTAAGTGTGAAGGATTCTAGGAGTCCTGTACACGTTCCTCTCTCGCAGAAATATTCTGCGACCATCTCTTGTGTCGCGACCCCCTCTTCCGCGCAAGGTTTTTGCTCTCGACCTCCAGGAACTACTCCAATGGCGCCAAAGTAAGTTCTTGCTTTGGTTTTTCATTCGAATCAATCTATAATATGTGTTTGTGAAGCTAACCATGTTTTGGTTCTTGTTCTTGCTGTTGTACCGTGACCTTATTGCACTTGCGTGACTCCTGTGTTTGCCGTGACCCTACTTTCCCATCAATTCGATCCTTTTGGCTCTTGTTCTCGCTATTGCTCTACTTTTGATGTCTATCTTTTGATTGGGTCTTATCTATGATGATCAATCTTTGTATGTGTAATTCAATCTATATCCATGCCCAAAATTGATTAAATCCTGCGTATGACCAATTCAATTCCTTTAGAAAGTCTTCTAAGGGCAAGGAAGCTATTGAGGGCAGCACGAGGGGGAAAGCTCCTTCCTCCTCTTCCCCTTCCAGAAGGCCACGTCTCAGATCTTGATCTCAGTGCTTGATCAGCCCTAACCCTAGCTTGGATTGCCTCAGATGGTCCCAGATGGCTCAGATCTGGCCGCTTTTGAATCGGACGACCCAGATTATTCTGAAGATTGATAACTCGATTCGGGTCCACTTCCGACTCAAGTTTGACCCAGTATGCCCTAGGTCCATGATCCTTTCATGCCTACAAAAATAGATCAAAAATTTAGTGGCAAAATAATTCAAATATATTAAGATTTGCAATTAAGTCCAAAATAAAGGTAAGTTCTAAAACCTAGGGTAATTTCACAATTAAACAAGAAAGACATGGGTCAAACATGGATTTTGGCAACTAAAATGATCAATAAAATAGTACTTATCAACTCCCCCACACTTAATCTTGAGCGTCTCGCGAAACTTCTAAGTATGTATCCCTTAGATTTTCTCAAGCATAATTAGAAACAAGTGAAAAGAAATTACCTAAGGTCGTCAATTCTCAAAAATCTAAGCTCTATGGATTAGTATCTCGTCCTTAAATCAACAACTTAGCCTTTTCATCTTTCATGAGCCATTGAGATGAATTTAACTCACTAAGCCTTTCATGGGAAGTTTTGGTGGCTCTCTTCTTGAATTCTAACTTCATGATGAAAGTGGAGCTCACTCAAACACACATGCTTTTTGCACTACTATAGGCTTGCTTGTTATCTAATCTCCACCATTATTCATGATTAGGATCAACATCTATAAAAACAGGTGAAAACATGGAAAATGTAAGAAATGGAGTAAAAGCCAAGAAAATAGAAAATTTGATGAAGTGGGAGACTTGGTTGCTCAAGAATGTTTCCAATGTGCTTTGCCCTCTTTACAGTCCTCTATTGATATACAAAGTGAGGTGAAGTCAAACTTGAACAATGCCCTTCAAAAATTCAATGAAAAGACCTTTGTTGGTGTCATTGTGCCAAAACCTCATTTGTGTGCCAACCTTGCTTCCTTCTCTTTTCTCTTATTTTTTTTTCTTTCTTTCTCTCTAGTAAAGTCAGAATGGTAGTGATGCAAAGCTTGGATTTGGATGATATTACCTTCACTGATCTCATGGAGCCAAAATTTCAATTTTTGTGTCATTTTACTTCTTCCTTCTCTTCTTCTCTCTTTTTTTTCGAACTGTTTTTTCTTTCTTTTTTTTCTACTCTCAAGTCTTCTAATGGAGCATTTCAGATCAATCATTATACCAGAAAACTTAAGACATCAAGTGATATAGATGCTCCGCATACAATCCTCACTAAACACCTCTTGCAACTCCTTTTGATACCCTATCCTTTACAAGTTGGCACACTTCCATCATTTGTTTCTTTCCTTTTTTTCTGTGGTTCAAATTCAGCTCCACGGCATCTTCATTGCAATTCTCTGATTTCTTAAATAATTAACATCAGTTAGCATCACATAGTGTAGTGGAGAGTTTGAATTGTTCCATTTGAAAATGGCTAAGTAGCAATCGAATTTCAGCCACTGCACTGCCTCTTTTTTTTTCTGTGTGCTGATTAGAGTTGCTAGCATCCATATTTCTTCCAGATTTGGTCAACATTGGTTTGCTTTTGGATTCCATCTCTTGATACTCAACTTGCCACTTCTTTTCCACTTTGGGACAACCTTTTTCTTCCTTTCTCTGTTTTTGGCACAGATTCTCTGCATTTTCTCAGATTCTATGCATCTGTTTCAGTTCTGTCCAGCTCCAATTCAGCATTTATCAAGATGTTTCGGATTTCTTAAGCAAAGAAAAACTGCAAGCAAAGAAAAACTGCAAGTCCCAAACATTTTTGCCCAAAAATTTTGCTCACATCTTTACTTTCATTCATTGCATGTCACTTGGATTTTTAAAGTATGATAAGGAATCTAGATGCTCCACTTGCTTCCATCCTCTTGCTCATTCTTGGAATTCAAATTCACTCAAACTCATTCTTGGCACATGTAATTGCAAATTTTTTTTTGATATGAAATGCCTCTTTGATACCAAATCATTCCAAAATACTAGTCACTCCCCCACACTTAATCCTTTATCCGTCTCGGGCAAATTAGCATTAAGAAACATCCCAAGCAAACAAGTCCATAGAAAAGTAAGGGTAAGAGTAGGAAATAATAAAGAAAAATGGAATGAACATGATAATTGTCAAAAATTGGTATGGAAAAGGAAACAAATTAATTAGCCTCTATAAATATGATCCAATCATTGAAATATGGTTTTGAAAGAACCTAAGCAAGTTCTAGAGTACAATCACATATGTGTGTCACAAAAATAATGTTAATTCTCACTAGGAGCAAATAATTCATCTCAAGTCATCAATTAAGAATCTAAAGCCAAGTAGTACTCATGCATCCAAGATTTCATCCATTAGCTCAAACCTTAAGTTTTAACAACCAAATTTAATTTATTTTCAAAAGACTCTAAAATACTATGGAGATAACCTAAAGGGATACATTTATTCCTACTTATGAAGAAAACGTGCCAAATGAACTAAAATGGTATCTACAATGACTCCTAGTCATTCTACTCTACTCATGCATTTATTAGCAAGGACTCAATTTAAAAGAAAATTCTAGAAGTCATAAAAGTGAAGGAAAATGCAAGAAAGAACAGACTCCCCTTTATTTCTGGTGGACGGAGTCTATCAAGAAGTAACCTCCATCGTGGTAGTGGAGGAGTCTGGGTGGCTGAGAGAGCTTCCTTCATTTGATCTATGTTACGGTGCATGTCTCCCCCACACTTGAACTTTACAAAAACATGTTCAGGTGGTCGTAGACGATTTAGGTACAAGAGCCATGTAAGAGGTGGAGTGCTTCGAATTAAAGTACAATCAACTCCTCCTTCTTGATGCCTTTTGAAAGTTCTTCCAGGAGGTTGGAGTCTGTTCAGATGGAGCACCTACTCCAGAAGTCTTCTGGACCCTGCAAAACCATGTAATACCTCTCTCAAGTGTGCAGGGTCAGAAAGAAATGAAATAATATCAGTCTCTGCATGAAATGTATCCAAAACTACATCATCTCCAATGAAATCAATTCTTGGTACCTCAATGAATTTTTCACAATTATTTTCTACAAAAAATGCATCCAGAAACTCATCACAAACAAAGAAATCAAATTTTGGCACTTCAATAGAAATTTCACAATTATTTTCCACCAAGGATGTATCAAGCAATGTATTACAACCAATGAAATCAATTTTCGGTATCTCCATAAGTTTGTCACACTCAATTTCAGCATAAGATATAGCAAGAGATTCATCACAATAAACAACATCAATTTCAGGCCCTTCTAAAAATTTTTCACAATCAGGTCCAGCATAATATGTATCAAAAATATCATCGCAATGAATAAAATCAAGCCTGGGTGCCTCTGTGGAATTTTCATAATTATTTTTCACAAATGATGTATCAAGAGATTCATCATAGCAAACAACATCAATTTGAGGCACCTCTAAAAATTTTTCACAATCAAGTTCTGCAAACGATGTATCAATAAGTGTATCATAACCAATGAAATCAGTTTGAGGTACCTCTATGCAATTTTCAGAAAAAATAGGAGGAATACTTACCTGATCGTGCTTAAGAATACCTAGAGGTTCTACAAGAGTAAATATAACTGTGGCCTCCTCCTGGTCAAGTGCATGCTCAAGTTCTGGTGGACACTCAACTAGAGCAGGTGATCCTTGGGTTCTTGCTTCCACCATACAAGTCCCTACACTTTCTAGTTTGTCCTCTGAATCTTCTAATGTATCCATCACTGTTGGTGGTCCCTGGGGCTTAGTGCAATCCCCTACACCTGTAGAATCATCTCCCATGCATGTTTCCTCAGTATTATCTACAACAACCATGTTAGAAAAATTAGGACCATCAATAAAACTATCATCACAAAATGAAAGATGAGAAGGGTCCTGTAGTGCTTCAGAATCTTCTTCTTAAGCTGAAAAATGTAGACATGAATTTTGAACAAGAACTTCAGGGGGATGCATGCTGTAGGTGCCCTATTTTTGATGTTTTCTTCTTCTTCTTCCACCAAATTTGCAAGATCACTTGAAGAAGGACTTGGCCATGCACTAGGGTCACCTTGAACTGATAAAAAATCAACTCCGGGGCTGTTTTGAATGGGAAAATTGGACGCTGGAAATTTTTCAGGAAATTCGGCATCTGGAGTATTTAAACTTGACACAACCTCTTTATTCCCCAAAGTTAGATCATAATCATGCCCCTCAGAATTAAGAGTAGCTTGAGAAGATAATTGTCCTGATCTTTGGGCTTTTATCTGATTCAATTGATCTTACAATTTTCCAAGGCGTCCCCCGATGTCTAGAAGCTTTTGTTGTTGTAAAATTTGTTGCAACATCTCTATCATCTTTTGTTGTTGAGCCTCATCATCATTAGGATTCTCAAAGCCTCCTTGGTTAGTGTGGAACTCCTATTGGTCTTGAAATGTAACATAAGGCTGCTGAAAACCAAGAGTAGGATGTGCATTCTGAAATGGGAACTGTTGGGGTTGCTCAAATGGTTGAATGGGCTGATTAAACTGCTGAAAATTGGGCTGGAATGATGGTTGAATTTGCTGAGAATTGTAGCCCTGGAAATTCTGAGTTTGAGGTTGACATTGTTGATGGAAAGGCTGAAATGGTTGGGACTGAAAACTCTGGTTGTGAACTTGAAAATTTTGATCGTATGGATGTGAATGTTGAAGAGATTGTTGAAAATTCTGTATGGGTAGAAATTCTTGCTGCCATGGCTGAGGTTGAGGCTGAAATTGATTATTTCCCTGCTGAAAACTTACATAAGGCTGCTGGAAATCTTGGTTATGATGCTAAAATCCTGGGTTTGGTTGAACTTGATGGAAGGGTGGTTGCTGAAAATTCAGATTATCTAAACACCCTTGCTGAATTCCTTGAAAAGGTAAATGATTTTGTTGATAGGGTTGCTGGAATTGGGGCTGGAATTGCTGAATTGGTTGCTCAAAATTCTGGAATTGTGGCTGCCCAATCTGAGTTTGCTGGAAATTTGGTAGACTTGGCTGAAAATCTTGCTGAAATTGTTGAAATTGTGGCTGAAAAAACTGATTTGTTTGTTGAAAATTCGCACAGGACTGTTGGAAATCTTGATTTAGTGGTTGATTGAAAGGATGGTTCTGCTGAAATTGTGGACACGGCTGCTGGTAAGTAGATGAGAACATTTTGAATTGGCAGTCCTGTCACAAAACAAACAAGAAAAATTGCAGCAACCGTATATAAAAGATAAAGCACAGGAAAATAGAATCAAATGATATGCCCATAAGCACACAAGCAAAAATCAAACAAATCAACCAATTGCTTCCCCGGCAATGGTGCCAAAAATTTTGATGGCCTCGGAACTAGGTGTCACGAATGTGGGTCTCAAAATTTAGACGTGTAAGCTGGAAACCCTTTTTGCAATCAAAGAATGAAAACGTAGTAAAGGGGCCACAGGTCATATTTTTCCTAGGGCTAGTTGAGGATGTTTGATTCGTGCTCGAGTTTATGTGTCGTTGATATTTTTGGGTTTCAAATCAATTTTGAGTTTTGGGTTGCACTTGGAAATAAAAAACACAAGGAAAAGGAGTAAACTGAACCAAGCAAATTAACTAGGCAATTGATGAACTTAACCAATAAACAATTTAATCAACCAATGCCAATTGGCAAAATTCGGAAATCAAACTACTGCCAAATGAAATCTTGCACTACAGCTTGTGCTTAACTTCAGAATTGATCACTCAGACAAACCTAACGTGAAACAAGTGGAGTAAAATAGTTTTGACAATTTTTGGTTGAACCAAATGCTAGCATTTAAAACCTAACGGCAAAATTTGAGACTTGGTACTAGTGCCAAAATGACAATTAGCATTCAGTAACGAGCTAGATGAATAAACAACTAACTTCAATTCCCACAGCACACTAAGATTTGCACTCGACTTGACACAAACTGATACTGAAATTTCACTAGAAAAATTGTACAGAAATTGGGTAAACTTGCCATCGAAAATAGAGAAAGCTTTTGTGCCAAATCTGATATGGACTGCCAAGTTAATTCTGATAATTCAGAAACTACAAGGATTAGTGCAGCTTGGAAGACTAGGCTGTAGTGCAGTAATGTGCAAGAATGATTGTAGAAGTTTGAAACCCGAACACTACTCAATGCATGAGTAAGCTGATACAGAAATTGCTGCAGAAACTCATCAAAAAACTAAATGGAGAAACCAATGGATCAAGTTGAGATCTGATACAATGCTTCACTAAACAGGGAACCTCTTTATGAGCTGAATTCGAAAATGCAGAAATAAAATTGGAGAATGCAGACTTGGGGTTGATACGCAATCTGAAAATGATACACAACAAGCTAAACAAAAATTGCAGAAATTCAGAACTGCTTAACTAGCAATCTGAGCAAAAGTGCAGGAAGAAAAAAAACTGAATGCGAATCACACTTGCACAGGCATCAACAAACTAAATGTCATCTAAAATCCCAGCAATTGAAACTAAACACGAGTTGAATTCAATTGAAGCTGCAAAACTGAGAATCCAAGTTGCCACGCATGAACAGAAATTCAGAACTTCAAATAGGAAACTGAAACGCAGAAATTAAAATATGAAACAAGCTGAAATTAAATCTAAGAGTTCACTAAC
Source organism: Boesenbergia rotunda (assembly GCA_024364735.1). Lineage (NCBI taxonomy): Eukaryota > Viridiplantae > Streptophyta > Magnoliopsida > Zingiberales > Zingiberaceae > Boesenbergia > Boesenbergia rotunda. The sequence goes on along the minus strand of JAGFNQ010005598.1, from coordinate 193,971 downwards.
AAGCAATCTAACTACTACAAGTGCAGAAATTAACACTACTGAATGCAGAAATGATCCAAACAAAACTAACACAGAAATTCAGAACTGCAATTAAATGGCAGAAACGAAATTATAGCATAAGAACTGATACTAGCTAAAGAAACTAATCCTCAACCCTTCCCTAGCTCAATACCTCCTTGTTCGTCACGCAAGGGCAAGCCAAGAACCCCTTCAGCTCCGCAAATCACTGGGAATAGCTTCAATCGATCAGTTTCAGCTCACTCTGCACTCAGCTAGCGAAACTCAATCCAATCTCCTCGATCTCAATGGCTGGGATTGCGATGATGATTTGAGGATCATTTGAGCTCACCTGAGGACCCCTACAGACGGCGCAGATGATCGAAAATGGCTCGCGGAAGAGATGCAAGTGATTGGATTGCAGAACTACCGAAACCCTCAAACAGCCCTGTTCCGGCGCAAATTGAGCTGAAATCTCCAACAAAACTATCCTCCCAATGATCCAGATCTTGTTCTAAGGTCGAAGTTGAGGTGGTCACGCCTTCAAACTAAGAAAATTGCAAGAAAAATGAAGAAAAACGCTAAACTACTGAAGAAGATGACTGTTGCGGCGAAGACGCGATGAAGATGAACTGAGGAGATTTTTTGATTAAATACTTAACAATGGACGACCCAGATTGATTTGGATGAATCCAACGGCTGATCTTCATCCGATCTGACCCAAACTTTCCAGATGTTGATCAAGGGTCTGGATTTGCCTCGTGGTAGCTCTGATCCTCCAGATTTGCAACGGATGGCCTAGATCAACCTAATCTTTGAATGGACAGTCTAGAGCCCTCCGAGCTTGATCCAACGGTTGGATGATCTCTGATTGGGATGAAAGTCTCAGATCTTGATCTCAGTGCTTGATCAGCCCTAACCCTAGCTCGGATTGCCTCAGATGGTCCCAGATGGCTCAGATCTGGCCGCTTTTGAATCGGACGGCCCAGATTAATCTGAAGCTTGATAACTCGATCCGAGTCCACTTCCGACTCAAGTTTAACCCAGTATGCCCTAGGTCCATGATCCTTTCATGCTTATAAAAATAGATCAAAAATTTAGTGGTAAAATAATTCAAATATATCAAGATTTGCAATTAAGTCCAAAATAAAGGTAAGTTCTAAAACATAGGGTAATTTCACAATTAAGCAAGAAAGACATGGGTCAAACATGGATTTTGGCAACTAAAATGATCAATAAAATGGTACTTGTCAACCCACCTCCCAAACAACTGTCTCATCATCGTATTAATCGATTCGAATTATAACTTAGCCAATCTCAAAGATCAAGCCTTGTAATTCGCCTAACCGATCGACCTCGGAAAAGGCGACGAACGGATCGCCGATTTTTTTATTTATCTTCGGGGTCCATGACATAATTAATTATCAATATTAATTAACAAATAATTAAACTATGTTAACTAATTATGTGCACACATGCGATTACAAAATATCACATAAATTGATAGAAACAAACAAGGAGCCAAAGAGAGATATACCTCGTCTTTTACCTCGCAGTCTTCTACCATATGACCCTCCCCTCTTGGACATCGTGTGGGCGACAATCTACCAAGACGTAGAGTCACCAAGGGTTTCAAGTAATACTCCATCTTGCTTCTCCAGTATTGGAAATCTGCTCCATCAAAAAAAGGTGGATGGTTGGCGGTGAAACCTTCTCCTCTCAAAGCCATCTTCTTGCTCTTAGGATGTTAATCCGGTTGAAAGAGAACCTTGCTCTGATACCACTTGATAGGATCTTGGGATGGCTAGAAAGGGGGGGTGTGAATAGTGATAACTACCATTTTGCTGATAAATTTAGGCTCTCAAATCCATGTTTTGATCTCTTTTTATATGCTTAAGTTTGCATTTACATTAGGTTTCATGAATTCTTTCTATTTTGGCTTTGGATACAATTCTTTCTATATTTGAGATATTTTGGCATTAATTTTGAATCTAATTTTGTAGGCTTCAATTGACCATGGACCTAGATCAGATTAGACCAAACTTGAGCCAGAATTGAATCCGAATCAAGACGATCAAGCCTTGGATTAATATGAGCCGTCCGATCAAGGAACGACGAGATCTGAGTCATCTATCAACTTCTGATCAATCCGAGTTCAAGATAGAGTCAATCATGACCACAGATCAAGATCTGAAAATTTCATCCAAATCAGAAGCAATCTGACCGTTGGATCAAGCTCAAGAGGACCTAGACCATCCATTCAAAAGAAAGGATGATCTGAGCCATCCATCGTAAATATGATAGATCCAAGCTACTGAGAAGCAGATCTTGACCCTTGATTGAGATCTGAGAGGTTTGGGCTTGATCAGAGCAGATCCCACCGTCAGATGCAGCAAAGATGATCACAGCCGTCCGAAATTCAAAAGGAGGATTTAAATTGGGAATTCCCTCTCCACTCTGTCGTCGTCGCGTAGTAGCAGTAGAGTTCTTCCAGATCGCGTTTTCTCCAGTTTTCTTCATTCTTCTTCATCGTTTCTTCTCACATCTTGAGGCGACCACATTAGATCTGTTTGTTGCAAGATTTCAGATCATCGAGGTAAGATTTCCAGTTTGGTTTTGCTAATCAATCTTCACAGCTGAAGGAGCTCGGTGAGGGTGTCGCCGGAGCTCTATTCCATCGATCGATTCCATTTGATTGTGGGGGTTTTCATCGACTGAAGCTGAAGGATTGTCGGAGGGGTTCTCCGATATTGTTCTGAAGGTTTCTGAGGTCGATCGCGAATCAGCGTGTCAGGAAGCAGATGTTTGGTGGAAGCGTTTCAGCTACTGACCGATCGTTTGACCGGACAGAGATGACTCTGATCGGTCCCGTGATCGATCAGAAGAGAACCTGATCGGTCGGTTGACCGATCAGGAAGGGCAGAACAGAGCAAACTGAGCAAGAGAGTCTTCCTTCGTTGGTTTTTGAAATAGGGGGTTCATAGTTCAACCTTTGTGTGACGACAACAGGAAGTCTTGTTGATAAACTGATTTGATGTTTAATTAGGATAATATTTTGGTTCCAAGCATTTATGTCTTCAAGTTGTTTAGTTTGTTTTCAACTATACTCCAATTCAAGTTCTTAAGAATGTTTTGCTCTAATTTCCTTTATCCTGCAATTAGTTTCCTGCAATTACTTCCTTGCAATTAGTTCTTAAATGTCAATTCATTGTTTGAATTTAATTGCTTAGTTGTTAACTAGGTTAAGTTCAGTTTCTGCAACTTCCTAAGTCATTTCTGCTTAGTTAAGTATATTTCATTCCGAATTGCTATTTCATATTTCATTGCTTATCGCAATAACCCCCCATTTTATCTAGAAAACTCAAATCATCAAACGACAAATAACTTTCAAGCTCGAGTTAAACATTCACAACTAGTCCTTGGAAAAATACGACCTGAGACCCCTATTCTACACTTTAACTTTGTTAGCCAAGGGTTTTCAGTTTATAAATATCTAAATTTGAGGTCATTCATGACACTTGTTGTGGGCGACTATCAAATAGCCACCCACCAAAACTCGCATCTTCCTACAATCAGATTAGCAGTGAAAAACAAACAAAGCAAAAATAAACTAAAACAGAGACTAACACAGTGTTTACAAGGTTCGGGGATAACTTGCCCCTACTCCTTGGCGTGCCCGTGAGGTGGGCGATCCCTTGATCTTTGGCAGATCAGGCCCCAGAATGAATCCGGCTAAAAGCTTCCTCCTTCTCGGTGGAGTAACCTCTCCACAAATGTCTCAGAAGTATATCAAGTGAAGCACAAGAGACTAGAGAAGGAAGCTTACACAACAGATGTACACAACCTTAAGCACAAGCACCAGTAGTAAGCAGAAAGATCAAGCAAGAAGAAGAATGCAGAGGCCACCAACAACTCAACAGCAAAACCCTTCATAGATTTTCTAATCACCGTTCTCCGTTGTTCCCCTCTGCTTCGCCAACTTCTTCTTCTTAAACCTTTTTCTGCACACATACAGGCGTCGTCACCCACTAACCCCTTCTGAGTTCTCAGCACCCTGAAGTCATCCTCTTCAGCTGAAGCTTCAGGTCAGACACATACAGGCGACATCACCCCCTGACCCCTTCTGAGCTCTCAGCACACTGAAGTCATACTCTTCAGCTGAAGCTTCAGGTCAGGTGCCGTTGAAACCTACAAATGTGTATCAAACAAAATAGCATCATGGAAAGTCACCCTTGACCCTTCTTCTTGCTCCTTCATTTGAATATCAAAGCTCTGTGTTGTTTGCACACTTACAGATTCATTAGCGAAGAAAATCAGAAATCAGAACTGCGCTAACAACAATTTGAATTAAAGTTCAGAGGTGTTGATCGGTCACCTTGACCGACCAAACAACCTCCTGACCAATCAGACTCTATCCTGATTGGTCCAATGATGTTCTGATCTGTCTCACTGACCGATCAAAGTCCAGGGGATTGGTCACCAAACCGATCCCTAAACTCACTGGAATTTCAGTCAAAGCACCTGATCGGACAAGGTGACCGATCAGGGAAGTACCTGATCGGTCAAGGTGACCGATCAGGCAAGTGCCTGACCGATCAGGATCCATCCTGATTGGTCCAGGCCTGTTCCGATCGGTCGCACTAACCGATCAGAGATTCTTGTGATCGATCCATTGATCGATCACAATCTTTCTGTGACCACACAGAATGTTTACTGATCGGTCACCAGACCGTTCAAAAAACCTTCTGTTTCCTCGAAAGCTTTCTGGATCGGTCAACAGACCGATCATACATCCTGGATCGATCTTTGATTAATTCATGGCCAATTCTGACCATGACTAACTCAAGTTAGACCCTGAGTACAAAGAACAGGCTCCCTTGCCCTCTCTGACTCAGTCTGGTCTGGAGAACTAGCTACTGAGCCCTCTCCGACTTATCTCGGTCCAGAGAACGAGCTACTGAGCTCTCTCTGACCAAAGTCTGGAGAACGAGCTACCGAGCCCTCTCCGACTCATCCCGGTCCAGAGAATGAGCTACCGAGCCCTCTCTAACCAAAGTCCAGAGAACGAGCTACCGAGCCCTCTCTGACTCATCCCGGTCCATAGAACGAGCTACCGAGCCCTCTCTATCTCATCCCGGTCCATAGAACGAGCTATCGAGCCCTCTCCGACTTATCCCGGTCTAGAGAATGAGCTATCGAGCCCTCTCTGACCTGTACACTTAATCCGAACTTAACTATCTGATCTCAATTCTCACTCAACCGAACTTAAATCGGTGTCAACATCAAAATAAAAATCAGGTCAGACTACATCAACAGGAGCATCATTTCATATCGTGACACCAAATTCTTAAGCCATTTTTGGAGGACCTTATGGATCAAGCTGGGAACAAAGCTTCTTTTCTCCACCACATGCCACCCTCAAATTAACGGTCAAACTAAGGTGGTAAATATGACTCTTTCTACTCTTTTTAGAGCAATTATTAAGAAGAACATTAGGTCTTGGGAAGAATGTTTACCCCATGTTGAATTTGCTTACAATAGGGTTGTCCATTCTACTACTCAATTTTCTCCTTTTGAGATTGTTTATGGGTTCAATCCGCTAACGCCTCTTGATTTGCTTCCTTCACCTAACACTTCTTCCTTAGTTCATAAGGATGGCAAAACAAAGGCGGAATATGTGAAGAATCTTCATAAGCAAGTTAACGCTCAAATTGAGAAGAAAATGAAGCAATATGCAAATAGAGCCAATAAACGGAGAAAAAGAGTTGTCCTTGAACCTGGTGATTGGGTGTGGGTTCATATGAGTAAGGAAAGGTTTCCTGCCCAAAGGGAATCAAAGCTTCGACCACGAGGAGATGGACCATTCCAAGTATTGAAAAGAATTAATCACAATGCTTACAAGATTGACTTGCCCGGTGAGTATGGTGTTAGTGAAACGTTTAACATGGTTGATTTGCGTCCTATTGATGTAGGTGATGAAGACCTAAATTCGGGGATGAATTCACCTAAAGGAGGGAATGATGAAAGCCAAGGAGGGGTTACAAGCTTACAAGACAAAGCCGAGGATAAAGAGGCATTGAAGAGAATTGGAGGACCCAAGACAAGGTCCAAGTCTAAAAACATGAAGCAAGCCTTGGAGGGTTTAATAATGGAGCTCAAGGAAAAGGAGGATCAATGCACAATAGAGGCAACAACTAAATGGATCACATTCCTTCAACTTGAAAGTGACATTGAGCCAACATGAGAACCATTTTTGTATGTATTTTTGGGGGATTTTTCTAGAGTGACTTTCAATGTCCTTTGGTGGGCTTTAATGCCTTTTTGAGAGTTCCTAAGCTAGTATTAGGAATTAGTGGTCCATTAGGGGAAAATAAATGCCCATTCATTCATGCATGCATGATAATGGTGCATAATTAGTGCTTAGTCGGAAGTGTAGTAGATATTAATGTTTCAACCTCTACTAAGTCTATATATAAGAAAACTCTTGTATGGATAAGGAGGTTTTGGTTGGAATGAAATTTGAGTTTTCTCTATTGTGAGGGCTTCCTTAGAGTTCTTAGGCAAAGAACTAAGTCTGATCTTATCAAGGCAACTTGTGACGATCAAAACACCCATGACTTATCACTCACCTTCTTATCTTTCATGAGTGTGACGTCAATATCCTTCTCCAACTGAATATCAAGAAGAACCGATTACGCCGATCTTATCACTTAACTTTTGATCCTTTCTCTCTCTCTTTGACATATATCAAAAAGTGATCATTGCTAAAAATATGCTACATAAAATATCTTTCAAAAGATGTTTGAAAGAAATAGAGTTTTAACGAAGTTGTTTTGAAAATAGTTATGAAGTATTTTTTGAGGAAAAAGTTTTGAAACATAAGCATAAAAAAGCACAATTTTTAAAACTATTTTTCAAAGGATTTTCAAAATATTTTTCACCAAACATACTTCTGAATATTACTATTTTGAAATATTTATACATTATCAAAAAAAATATTGAAGATAATATTTTCTAAACATAATTTTGAAAATATTTTCTAAATCATGATTTTGAAGAATATTTTCAAAGGAATGTGGAAACTATTTTCAAACTCTAGTAGATGATAAAATTTTCAAATATATTTGTGAAAATATTTTTGAACCCCTTTTCAAAATGTGCCATTCAATAGAATCTCCCACTTAACCTAACACTTCCTTAGGAAATATTTGTCAAGGAACACATTCCTATGTATGTGTTTAGGGTTTATGGAGTTCATGGTTGTTCTTAGAGGATCTGGACACTAGTTGTTGGTTGGCAATCATTTTAAAAAATGTATAAATTTTGAAATATATTCATATAATACTTCCAATAAATAATGAATTAAATATCAAAATTTTTAAAAATAAATTTTTGAATTTTTGAAAACGTTTCAAAAATATCTTCCATTTATCTTTCCTAGCATATCACTCATTCTAAATTTTCAAACCATAGTAACCTTATGTGTAATGAAAGATGCATCATTTGTCTAAGGTATAATTAGTTTCATTTATAATTAATTTTAGATTAAATCAGATTTTATTATATCAAAGATTCTTGTTTTATTAAATTAATTTAATGTAAGCTTAATTACTTAGAAGTTATCAAGTTAATTAAATTAAAATTGTTTAAGTTTGGATTAATAAGAATTTTGGATTTAAGTTATTAATATTCTTAGTTTGATTTTTGATTAATTTCATCACTTATTTTTAGATTAAATTGTTAATTAATTTTGGATTACTCAATTTGTTAAGATTAAGTTAAAAATTAATTTCAAATTAAGATTAATCTTGAATTAAGTTAAGAGTGATTAATTTTTTAATTAAGTTAAAAGTAATTAAATTCAGTAGTTTGAAAATAATTAAGAATTAAGTTTAAAATTTTGTTACGAATTAAGATAAAAATTAATTACATATTAATTAACTAATTTTGAATTAATGTTTATTTTTTAATTAATTTAATAATTATTATTTCGATTAAAATTGATTAACTATTTTCATATTAATTAGGTTAGAATGAAATTTAAATGATTAACTTAATTAAATTAAAATTGTTTAATCAAATTGTTAAGATATAATTTATTAGGTTGAAATTAATTTTGGATTTAATTGATTAAGATTGATTAATTAATTGTGAATTTCAGATTAGGATTAAATTAATACTGGATTTTGGTCTATTAGCACATGTTTGATTGAGAAAGCTTCGTCTAGATTTACTAAGTCTAATGTACTATATAGAACACATATGATTTAACCTAGACATGATTTTGACATAGTTTCCTTATCCTACTATCATCCCAATCCATTCAGATACTATGTTGTCAAGGTTGGTTGATTCCTTTCATTTATGACTATTCTAAATTATTAATTAGACTAAGCATACATTCTAAAGCAGTAACATATACAAATATCATTTAACAAGAAAAGATTATTTGTCTATTAGCTCCCTCTAAATCATAACCTTGATATGGTCAATTTAGGTAATGAATTTGATCCTTAGGGACCCAATATTGTTTTGGTCCATTTTGGTTAAGTAGAGTTTTAGGAACTCATGCTTGGACTTGGTTTCTAATATTTTGAATCAATAAAGATATGTAAGACTTGTTGGATGAATTAGCTTTGTATCTGAGTCCAAATTTGTTGTACATAGATCATTGGGACCCAAACATCATAATCAAACACTTAGAACCCAAGTTGAAGCCACAACATCCGGGCTAGTAGCCCCTGTAATTTACCTCCTCCGTGTTGGCCCTGGGACAGGTTGGCGGGGGCACTGGGGTCGAGCGAATCGCCTTTTGTTAGCATTAGAACCCAAGTTGAACTTTTCCAATACATTCTTGAGTCCCTCCACTTGACCTTTCAGGGTGAAATTTTCTTCCTCCAGTCTTGTAATTTGAGTTGAACCTCCATCTTGAACATGGTTAGATAAGGGATTAAAGTTGATTTGTTCCTTAAGGTCTTTGACTTCGTTAAGGAGCAAAGTAACTTGATCCTCAGATTTAGTTAATTTATTAACTAGGCATTTAATTATTTTTAGCATTCTATTTTCTAAAGAAGACCTCATCTAGTCCTTTTGAAAAGGATACTGACTCATGGCTTCTCTCGGATTCAGAATCAAACTCGGTCTCGAGTTTGATTCTTACCATATGTGCCATGAAGCTCATTTGCTTTGGTTCCTCTAGATTTGACTCCTCCAAAGATGACTCGTTATCCTGTACTTTACCTTTAGAAAATTTATTCAAACTATCATTGTTTTTCGTTACCTTTAAAGTGTGGATTTCCTCATAAATTTTGACCAATTTGTCCCAAAACTCCTTGGCATTATTAGAATAGCCAACTCAATCAAGTTCTTCGTTTGACAGGCCACATTGGAGGGTGTATGTGGCCCGAGCATCAAGTTGAGCTTTTCTTTTCATATCCAAATTATATTCCAATTTTTCAAATCTAGTGGTTCTCCGTTTTTGCTCGGTGGTGTGTAACCCTTTATGATTATGAACCACATGTCAATGTTGGATTTGAGGAAACACTCCATCCTCCATTTCTAGTAACTAAAGTCTTCTCTGTTAAATAGTGGAGGACCCACACTACTACATACTTCTTGATGAGACATCGATTTTCTAACAAAAGAATAAAGTAAAAGAAGTTTCCAAGATATTGTCTTGGGATTAGTAGTACAAGATAAAAAAAATATGAACAGAAAATATTTAAATAAAAAGCTTGAAAAATTGTTAAGTCTTTTCATAGCAGTCTTACTCTGATACTAATTGTTAGATCGTAGTAGATGTGAGGGAGGGGGGGGGGGGGGTGAATCTCGTTCATTTGAAATCTTTTCTTTTCTTTAAACTAAATCAATGTAGTAGTAGAATAGAGAGAAGACAAGAATAGAGTTCCTTTTTTTACTTGGTTCGTAGTCCAGTAACTACTACTCTAAAGCCTGTGATCCTTGATTACTTCCGATGAGCAATCTAATATAGTTTTTTCAAAGAAGTAGAATCATACAGATGAAGTGTATAGTAGCAAGCTACAAACACTTATAAATAAATGCAAGAATAACAATAAAATATACCAACAAATAGGAGTAGAGATGAAGCTTAGTTGTCGGTGAGCCTTTCGGGGTCGTAGAAGTAAGGCTCGAATGAATAGCAATAGAATCAAGATGAGTAGTGAATGAAAAATGAATCAATTGATCCTCGGCTCGAACCCTAAAGCCTTCTTATATAGGCATCATTTGATCGACTGATCCACCATTCTATCAACTAACCCTTTCGGTCAACTGAACCCCCACTATCCGTCGACTGAACCACCATGCCTTTCCTTTGTTACTCTGATTTGATCAGTTAGATCCTCTAAATCTAGCTATTCAGTCGACTGATCCCACTAGTCCATTGATGAAAAACAAAAACTTCCTTTCATGCATGATTTGATCTGATTGCCTACTGTTACCATATTTGGATCAGTTAACTGATCAAAGATATCCGTCAATAGATAAAGCCGTAAATACCATGTTTATGAACTTTGGTTGACATGTTGGCCAGATTAGTCGACTGTCACTCATTCAATCGATTGAAGCCTCGGTCAATTCGGAACTTTGTTTATCTACAACACAAAATTAGCACAGGCAGGATAATAATTGTTCCGCAAAACAAAGTTAGAAAAATAGATAGAAAATATACTTTAGTATGACAGTTAGGACTATATTGATCTCAACTTAGAATCCCCCATCGGGTTCTTCAATTGGATAAACACCTAAGGTTTGTCCCTACTGAGACATGACTTTATTGCACTCGCTTTAGGGACTTACCTTAACTTACGTGCCAAACTGTTAGTAGTAGCCCTAGAGCCAATTATGTGATGATTGACTAGGGACATTTTGTATCATATTCTATAATTAATAAGGCATGATTGGTTATTATACTTACTATGTATTTGTGTCAAATAACTAAGTATAATAATATCCTTGGGTAGTAGGTTCTTAACTACATCATATCGATTGGTTGAATCGATAGTGAGATGATGTAGAGAACACTACTCTAAATCATTCCTAGTCAAATATTAATATTCAAGGACAATATTAATGCATGGAGACTAGCATGTAGGTCAGTTGATGACTTGAGCTCACAAGTCATGGATATGTGATATCAAGCTGACACATGGGTATACATTGGAGAATGTGTACTGAATTAACCCGCCATGAGAAAGTTTCATAGATTGTCATATGAGTGTCATAAACTTTCTCATGTGACTATTAGTATGAATAGTCCTTAGACCTTAAGTCACTACGGTCCCCTACAAAAGGAGTTATGTACTTTGGTATCGTCAAACGTCACCCGTAACTGGGTGGACTATAAAGGCGATCATTGGGTATGTAATGAATTATGCGGAGGGATATGAGTGATGTAGATGGGATCTATCCCTCCCATATGACGGGAGTAATATCTGTGGGCCCCTTGATCGAGTAGGACTACTAAAAGGCATGGACATGCTCAAATGAGTCAATATGAGATATTGAGCTCATTTGTTTGAGTGAGTCTACTCGGGGATCAAGAAACACAAGATTGACTGAGGATGATATGGTCTATGCCTCATTGGTCAATCTAGATATCGAGAATAGAAGGAGGTTAAGTCGGATCTCGACTTTTCTTGTTACATGGGTAGCAATGATGCATTGCTAGATGCCGCTCATTGCTTATGTATTTAAAGTGTTTTAAACACATTGCCAACGTTATGAGAACCTATTGGGTCACACACTAAGGACACGATGCTTCAGAGATTAATTGATCTTGGTTTGACTATGATTTGATTCGAATTGGATTAATTGAGTTAGACTCAAGTGAATCCAATTAGATTATGGGATTGAGTCTAATTTGAGTTAGACTCATCTAGATTAGACTCAACCACTTAATTATGGATAATATTCATTAAAGGGTTTAATAAATATTATTTAAGAGGAAGGCTAAGAGACATTTGTTGGATCGAGAATAACGATAGAGGGGGTGAATATCGTAAATCGTTTTTCGGATAAAACTAAGATAATAGGCAGCGGAAAATTAAAACACAACGCAAACACAAGCGGTTGTACTTGGTTCGGAGTCGCGGTCGGCTCCTACTCCAAGGCCCACGGTCGTTGACCGTTTATTGCGGGGCAATACTATAATCGTGCAAAAAATTTCAAGAAGATGTACAGTAGTAGTGCAGTAAAAGTAAAATTAAAAAGTAACTCTTCGTTACCGATGCCCGGTGTAGATCGTTCTTTGGTGCGTAGGGTCATCGTTGGCGCTAGAATCTCGAGATGGAAGGTTTCCGAAGCAGAGCGCTTGAGTTGAAGAGCGTATTGGCATTGGAAAACTGTGTTGAGAAGCCTTGGGGGTCGAGGGCTATTTATAACAGTCCTGGGGGCGCCCTGGATGTTGGGGGCGCCCTCTACGTGGCCTCCGATCCGCAACAATCTCGGTCAGACCTTATCCCGCTCGAATAGGGCTGAGGTTTGACTGTGGGGGCGCCCGGGATGCTGGGGGCGCCCCGGTTGACTTGGTTTGCTGGCTTCTCGACCGGTTCACTTCGTTGGATTGAACCCAGGGCGCCCTAAGCATCCAGGGCGCCCGGGAGCACGGGGGCGTCCGAAGCGTTTTCTTGCTTAAGTTGTTTTGCCTTGACCTTGGGGGCGCCCGGGACACTGGGGGCGCCCTGCCTAGCTGCTTGCCCCTCTCCTTTGGGGAGTTCTAAGCTGCAGAAACACATTCCTTCGGTCCTGCATCCAAGGTTAGTCCAAAACAACACAAAGCAATAAAATATTAGGTTTATACAGCCTTATCTGTCTTGGTTCTGACTTTGGGTCTCCAAAACAGAACCCTAGGTTGAACCGACGCCTACTGTTCCCTCGACGGGGAACACGTCCTCACCTACTCCTCTCAGGAGAATTTACCTGTCGCCAACCGGCTCCTGCGGTTGGACTTTTGCCCAGCAGTCCTTCGCCAGGTCTTCATATCCTGGCATTCCTTCGCCAAGTGCCTAGCAGTCCTTCGCTAGGGCTTTGTATCCTGGCATTCCTTTGCCAGGTGCCTAGCAGTCCTTCGCTAGGGCGTTGTATCCTAGCAGTCCTTCGCCAGGTGCCTAGCAGTCCTTCGCTAGGGCTTTGTATCCTGGCAGTCCTTCGCCAGGTGCCTAGCAGTCCTTCGCTAGGTCTTCGACTCCTGGCAACCCTTCGCTAGGTGCCCAACAGCCCTTCGCTGGGTCTTAGGTTCCGATGCCTAGCAGTCCTTCGCTAGGTGCCTAGCAGTCCTTCGCTAGGACTTCAATTTGCACACTCAAGTATCATGTTAGATAAACATAACATCTTAACTTTTGAACCCTTTGCCATTTATCAAAACACAGGTTCGACTTGGGTGTTGTCTGCACCAACAATCTCCTCCTTTTTGATTTATGGCAACCCGATTCAAAAAGTTAAGTTAAATCATACAGTTGATATAACAGTTTAGTTCCCTCCCCCTGGAAGGAATCTCCCCCTAGGTTTTTCAAAGTTTCGTGGGGTTTGAAATATTTCCAAGTCAAAATAATGGAATTAATTTTTTTTGAACTTAGAAGATTTTTCAAAAGAAGTTTTAGAAAATATTTTCCAAAAATACATTTTGATTGGGCACTTTTGAAAAACTTTCATACTTAGAAATTTTGAAAAATACCTTAGTAGAAAATTTTCTAAAACATCTTTTAAATTCTTGAAAGCACTTAAAAATTTTCAATCTCTTTAGTACTTTTAGAAACTTAGAAACTTTTATATTAGAGAAGTTTAGAAGTAAGTACTTAGAGATATTTTGATCATAGCTTAAGTTCAAGTACTTAGAAAATACTTTTGAAAACTGCTTGGGTCAAGTACTTAGAATCAATTTTGAAAACATTTTAGATCAAGTACTTTTGAAACAGTTTTGTGAAAAATAATAGATTAAGTACTTTGAAAACAGTTTTGAAAGACTTAGCTTAAGAACTTTGAAGAAAGCAGTTTTGAAAAACTTGGCTTGAGTTCGTTGAAGAAAGCAGTTCTGAAAAACATAGCTTAAGTACATTGAAGAAGGCAGTGTTGGGACCGGGTGCATGTTGACAAGGATACAAGTTCGTAAATTTTTAAATATTTAAGTGCAGCGGAAGAATTAGCATAAATAATTTCTCAAATTATTTTTAACCACATATCTAGCATGCGACCTTATGATGTGTGGACATGATCATAAATTAAAATTTTGCAGAAAAGTAAACTAATTTACTTAGTACCTCGCGTAACTCGAAGTAAGGGACGAGATCCAACCGTAGCGTCCCTTGGAAGCTCCGCCTCTATTCGCGTCCACACCGAGTTCTCTTTGGGATGACTTCGCAAAGCCACGAGTTTTATGCCGACGAGTACTAGATTCTCCAAAGGCACAACTAGAATAACAAGAGAGAAAAGATGGAAACTAACCACCAAGTAACGGAATCAAAATTCCGGGAAAGGAAGGAAGGAGTCGCGATCCGCTTCTTCTTCTTTGGCACCTTCTTGGTGGATGAAGCTCTCGGCCACCCTTGGGATGTGCGCCGGCCCTAGGGGAGGAGAGAGAGCCGGCCCTAGAGAGAGAGAGGGGCACCGGCCCTAGAGAGAGAGAGAGAGAGTTAGAGAGAGAGAGGGAGCTACTAATCTCTTGATTACTTGATTGGAATTCAAGGCTTGCCTTTGGTTCCTTTACATAGTAGCCTCTCCCTTGCCAAGTCTCCCCTTTAACGGAATTAACGGAATAAATTTTCATAAGAAATTTATCTTATAAATTTTCTTGTGAATTATTCTGTTATGCCTAGTTTTATTATAACTAACTTTATAATAAAACAAATACATCTCTCTTTTTAATTATGGAATAAAATTTATAAGAAATTTATAAATTTTTCTTATCATGGAAAAATCAATTCATAATTGATTTTATAAAATTAAAATAAACCAATCTATGGTTCATTTTAATTTCCATAAAAAAGAATAAATTTCTACAAATTTCTTTATATAAATTTCTTTATATAAATTTCTTTATATAGATTTATTTATCCATAATTTTATAATACAAATCACGCTTGATTTATTTTATAAAATAAACCAAATAAATTGGATTTCTCTCCTTTTGGTGGCCGGCCAAACCAAAGAGGGTGGGCACCCTCTTTGGCCGGCCAAACCAAGTCAAAGCCCTCGCGAATTAAACTCATTTAATTCGCCCAATAAGCCTTCAAAAGACTTAGCCATTTTTAAGCTTCCGTTGCGCCTCTGATTAATTCAGATTCGACTTATTTCTCTTGATTGGAAAATCCAATTTTTAACTCGTTTTAAATCCCTCAGATTACTCGTAGTGCGTGTGACTAAATAGGCTTTCGATTTATGTTGGCCGTCTATAATTAACCAATTATAGAACGATCATGAGCGACACCTAGTAGTACATCATGATCCCCAATTAATCGAAAGATCAACGGTTGACCTCAGATATAATTCTGAAACCCTTCAGCAGCTCTAATGAATCGTGCCTCATTCCCTTCACCATCTTATACCCACTTGGTTCAGGACATGGTCTGTGTGTGTCAGTCCCCACTAGGCTGACTACGTCACACCTAGCCCAAGTTACGTTCTCTCGTCCTTTGGATTTCTAATTACTCTCATGTATTTAAGAGACTCATACTCTAAACATGACATGCTCTGGCCAGAGGCTTTGAGTAACAATCCGACGATAGGCCTGGGTATACATCTCCTCGCAAGGAGTGGTGAATCCTTTGTAGGCTGTTCAAACATCTTCGGGCACTTCGGCTTATAACCAACCATCCTGGGTCCACACCTCCTCGGAGATGCTTGCTTAAGATGTTAAAGTATAAGTCTCCATGACCAAGATGAGTTGAACACCGCAAGTCAAAGGAACATCGCACTTAAGCTGCAGTAAGAACTTCACTGACATGTCTATATATATAGACTACCATGTGAAGTTTTACAGCCAGTCACTCCAATGAACTAGTTCCCTTAACTAGCATCCATGTTTATCTCCGGACATCCCAATGTCACCAGCCAATGAGAATCAGCTGATTAGAGAATAACCCATGCTAGTCTCAACAGAATTGATAGTGTCCGTATTTATCAATTCATCGACTAGGGACAATTTCAATACTTCACAATTGCACATGTAGAGATAATCACTAGTTGTGAATTCATCACAAATTCTCTCATGCTGTGAATTGTATTGCGGACATTCAGTAAATGAGTTTAAGATCTCAATCAAATACATGAACATGTATACTCAAATAGTGAATATTCATTTATTAAAGTAAATGATTACAATCGTAAGGCGATTGCCTTAGGACACTTCTCTCATATTACTAACAAACTCCCACTTGGTCTAATGCCAATCACTACGGTATCCAATACCACAGGCTCTAACATGACCCTCAAACTTGCTCTGAGGCAAGGCCTTAGTTAAAGGATCCGCTAAATTCCTTTCAGTGGGAATTTTCTCAATTTGTATATCATTCCTACTTATAATCTCTCTGATCAGATGATAGCGGCGAAGCACGTGTTTGGATCGCTGATGAGACCTTGGTTCCTTTGCTTGTGCAATAGCTCCATTGTTGTCGCAATAAACCGGTATTGCTTCATCAATGGTTGGAACCTCACCAAGTTTTGAGACAAACTTCTTGATCCAGACTGCTTCCGTGGTAGAATCCGCTACGATGTCTTATTTGGAACTCTTCCAACTTATTGCGCCTCCATTCAAAGCAAATACGTATCCAGACTGAGATTTGGGGTCATCCTTATCTGTCTGGAAACTGGCATCTGTATACCCACGTATTACCATATCTCCTTCTCCATATATTAGGAACACATCCTTAGTTCTTCTTAAGTACTTAAGGATTGTCTTGACAGCCGCCCAATGATCCATTCCTGGATCCGACTGGTATCTGCTTGTGACGCTCAAAGCATATGATACATCGGGCCTTGTACATAACACAACATACATGATAGATCCTATCGCGGATGCATAAGGAATCTTATTCATGCAAATCCTCTCATCTTCTGTGCGCGGACACATAGACTTTGAAAGGTTGGTCCCATGCCTGATGGGAAGGTAACCTTTCTTGGATTCCGACATGCTAAACCTTTTTAGTACTCGGTCTATATATGTAGACTGCGAAAGACCAAGCAACCATTTTGATCTATCTCTATAGATTCTAATCCCAAGGATATAGGTTGCTTCTCCTAGGTCTTTCATGGAGAAAGTTTTGGACAACCAAATTTTAACTGATTGTAAGACTGATATATCGTTTCCTATAAGTAATATGACATCGACATATAATACTAGGAATACGACTGCACTCCCACTAACCTTCTTGTACACACAAGATTCGTCAGGATTTTGTGAGAAATCAAACTCTTTGATTGTCTCATCAAAACGGATGTTCCAGCTCCTGGATGCTTGCTTCAGTCCATATATGGATCGTCGAAGCTTGCATATTTTGGTTTTATCAACCGATGTGAAACCTTCAGGTTGTATCATGTATACATCCTCAAGCAGGTTTCCATTAAGGAAAGTTATTTTCACATCCATTTGCCATATCTCATAATCATAATGAGCTGCTATGGCCAGGAGCATCCGAATGGATTTAAGCATAGCTACTGGCGAATAGGTTTCGTCATAATCAATTCCTTGTTTCTGACGATATCCTTTTGCCACTAATCTAGCCTTAAAGGTAACTACATTACCTTCTATGTCGGTTTTCTTCTTGAAAACCCACTTGCACCCTATGGGCTTAATCCCTTCAGGTGGGTTAACCAAGTCTCATACTTGATTTTCGTACATGGAATCCATTTCCGACTTCATGGCTTCAAGCCATTTGTCCCTTTCTAAACTTTTCAGAACATCTTCATAACTGATAGGTTCGTCTTCGCTAATGAGTAACACGTCGTTCGATTCACTTATGAGAAATCCGTCTCTCTGGAATATTGCGTGTCATATCAGACCTACGAAGAGGTGGTGTCTTTTTAGGTTCAACTGATAGCTCATCATCATGAGTTCTCGGTTGTGGGTCTAGACTAGGTGTCTCTGTAATGTCTATTGGAGTTTCTTGAGACTTCATCAAGTTCAATGCCACTCCCACTGTTTTCTTGTAAAAGAAATTCCTTTTCCAGAAACACAGCATGCCTTGAAACAAACACCTTTTGTTCCAAGGGATGATAAAATTGGTAACCCTTCATTTCCTTAGGGTATCCAATAAATAGACATTTATCAGACTTAGCATCCAATTTGTCTGATACAGTCCGCTTCACATAAGCAGGACAACCCCATATCTTAAGGTGAGTTAAGTGAGGTTTCTTACTATTCCATGTCTCATATGGAGTAGTAGAGACTACCTTGGTCGGGACTCTGTTTAGCAAGTAAATAGCTGTCTTAAGTGCATAGCCCCAAAAGGATTTTGGAAGAGTTGCATGATTCATCATAGACCTAACCATGTCCATCAAGGTTCGGTTGCGCCTCTCAGATACACCATTATGCTGTGGTGTATACGGCGGAGTCCATTGGGACAATATCCCATTGTCCCTCAGATAATCTTGAAACTCTTGACTTAAGTATTCACCACCCCGATCGGATCGAAGTTTCTTAATACTTTTGCCAAGCTGTTTCTCTACTTCATTTCTGAACTCTTTGAATTTCTCAAAAGCTTCAGATTTGTGTTTCATCAAGAACACATACCCGAATCGTGAGTGATCATCGATAAAGGTAATGAAGTAGCTATAGCCTCCTTGTGCAAGAGTTGACATTGGTCCACATACATCAGTATGTATTAGACCAAGCAATTCTCCCACTGGATTACCTTTTCCGGAAAAGGGTAATTTGGCCATCTTGCCTTTTAAGCATGATTCGCATGTATCAAATGAACCGGGTTCAAATGATTCCAGAATTCCACATCGGTGTAATTTGGTCATGCGTTTCTTACTTATATGGCCAAGACGACAATGCCACGTATAGGAGTCTTCGATTATCTATTCGAGCACGTTTGTTGCTAACTTCGATATTGAAAACGTCACCGGATAAATCAAACGTGTAGATACCATTGCACAAAGTTCCAGTCCCATAAAGAACGCCATTTAAAGTTATGTAACAACAATTGTTACTAAAAGTTAAATGATAACCCTTTTCATTCAAACATGAAATAGATACAATGTTCTTTATTAACGAAGGAACAAAATAACAATTATCCAATTCCAAGATACGTCCAGTAGGGAGCTTTAGCAAATATGTTCCGATGGCAACTGCAGCAATCTTTGCTCTATTTCCAACTCGCAAATTCGCTTCTCCTTTGACGAGTCTTCTTCTATTCCTTAGCCCCTGTATGTCATTACATATATGTGAGCTACACCCAGTATCAAGTACCCATGTATTTGAGGAAATAGAGTGACATTCAATAACGAAGATACCTGAAGAGGATGGGGCATCGGATGCCCTCTTCTTCAAGGACTCAAGATAAACTTTGCAGTTTCTTCGCCAGTGACCCTCCTTGCCACAGTGATGGCAAGTGCCTTTTAGGGTATTTTCAGTCTTTTTGGCCTTTTTCTTCTTTCCCTTATTCTGTTCTTTGGCCTTCCTCTTAGAACCTTTCTTCGAGGAACCAACTAACAGTACCGTCTTTTGATCCTGCTTCACAGAAGGCTCTCCAGTCTTCAGCAGGTTGAGCAACTCAGGAAACTGGTCTGGAGTTGCATTTTCAGGAGGACGGTTGGGAAGTTGATCTTCAAGGACATAAGCAAGCTTCTCTGCCTTGAGGACTATCCTCAGGTTTCGAAGCCAGTCCATGAAGTTTGGCCCAGTCAGTTAATTGGTGTCCAAAATGGAACGCAAATTCAGAGAAGACATGATCGAGTGATTATCCTAGAAATACAAATTGAGCTTATGTGAGAAGAATGATAAAGAATGCATCAACATACATTAATTAAATCCTATTTATTTATCGAATTGAATAACCCTTTTTATCAATTCGGGAGATCGTAGGAACACCTCCAAATAGGTTGATATCCAACCATAGATAAGAACAACCATGGCTGTGGCCATCAAGTTATTCTTAGCTATAAAGGTAGGTAATTATACCGATTACATATCACATATATGTAACTATCACTTTATGCTATCAACTAATTGAATGTTTGCATAAATCATTGGGTTGTTAACTCATTAACAAGTATGCAACATTATACATAGCACCCAACTGCACCTCTCTTTACATCGACCTTGGCTGTGGCTCAACAAATCGATGCTCCAAGCTTAAGGCTGACCCATTAATCAAGAAATAGTTTTAATATGGTTGGAGCTCATTCAACCGTTTAGTCAGGCTTGGATGTGTCCAACAACCAAAACTAAGGATTGACCTCTGACTCCAACTATATTATTCATAAACTAATTCCATGGTTTGAACATGTTGAGGTTCAAGCCGGGCATGGATGTGTCCATCAACCCAAACGAGAAACAAAACTCCGGTTCTAACCATATTAATGGAAGGTGTTAGCCTTAATATTTTGTAAGGGGTTTTGGGTCTCATCCTTTCTTTTCTAAGCACATTCATGACATATAATTATGTCATGACTAACGATCTCCTTAATAAAGTATGTATGTGACTTAATTTATCAAGTCTCATTAATTGAATTAGGAACCAGATTTTCTAATTCTAATTTCATACTTTATTCAAGGAATTGTTTTGGGAAATAATTTCCTAAATTGTCATAATCAATTTCGGAAATAATATGTTTAAGACTTTGATTTCTCTAAATCAAATCTTATTAAATTAAGAGACAATTCCCTTAATTCAACCACATATTATTTTCATGAAAATCTCATTTAAGAAAGCTCTATAGGAAACCATTTTCCTAATTAATTTTGGAGACAACAATATGTAAGAGCATTACCTCTTAAATCATATTTTATTCATGGATTTAATTAATTACAACAAATTGTTTTCTAAGGGTGGCTCCCCGAGGCTCAGATACCCAAAGAAAAGAAATTTGTGATAAATTCAATTTGGTCCGCTCCCCGAGGTGTAACCAAATTAAACATGACAATTTTATTCAAAATGGGAAATTAAATTATAACAACTAACTTTAAATTGGACGGCTCCCCGAGGCTCAATCCAAAATAAAGAATTTTGTTAATAATTTAAAACTAATTCGAATTTAATTGTCAATTAATAATCCATAAATTTGTCTAGACTTTCTTGAAAGAAAGTGCCCAAAATCGCGAGATTTCATAATAGGTTTCCAGAATAATTGTAAGTTTCTGGTACAAAGAAAACTTACATATTTCCAAAGTTGGAAAATTTCTAAAATAGAAAATTTCTAAAATTGGAAAGTTTCCAAAGATGGGAAGTTTTCACAATTATTATAAAATTTCAGAAACTAGGAAATTTCAAAAGTTTGCGAAATTTCATGAGGATTTCCAAACATTGAAATTCCTAAATCTAAAATTTATCATAATTGGAAAGTTTCCATAATTGGAAAATTTTCCAAAATTGAGATCATGACAAAGTTTTCCACAAAACAATTATATGATTATGTCGAACACTAACCGGCTCTGATACCACTGTTGGGACCGGGTGCATGTTGACAAGGATACGGGTTCGTAAATTTTTAAATATTTACGTGCAGCGGAAGAATTAGCATAAATAATTTCTCAAATTATTTTTAACCACGTATCTAGTATGCGACCTTATGATGTGTGGACATGATCATAAATTAAAATTTTGCGGAAAAGAAAACTAATTTACTTAGTACCTCGCGTAACTCGAAGTAAGGGACAAGATCCAACCGTAGCGTCCCTTGGAAGCTCCGCCTCTACTCGCGTCCACGCCGAGTTCTCTTCGGGATGACTTCGCAAAGCCACGAGTTTTGTGCCGATGAGAACTACTAGATTCTCCAAAGGCACAACTAGAATAACAAGAGAGAAAAGATGGAAACTAACCACCAAGTAACGGAATCAAAATTCCGGGAAAGGAAGGAAGGAGTCGCGATCTGCTTCTTCTTCTTCAGCACCTTCTTGGTGGATGAAGCTCTCGGCCACCCTTGGGATGTGCGCCGGCCCTAGGGGAGGAGAGAGAGCCGGCCCTAGAGAGAGAGAGGGGCACCGGCCCTAGAGAGAGAGAGAGAGTTAGAGAGAGAGAGGGAGCTACTAATCTCTTGATTAATTGATTGGAATTCAAGGCTTGCCTTTGGTTCCTTTACATAGTAGCCTCTCCCTTGCCAAGTCTCCCCTTTAACGGAATTAACGGAATAAATTTTCATAAGAAATTTATCTTATAAATTTTCTTGTGAATTATTCCGTTATGCCTAGTTTTATTATAACTAACATTATAATAAAACAAATACATCTCTCTTTTTAATTATGGAAATTTATAAATTTTTCTTATCATGGAAAAATCAATTCATAATTGATTTTATAAAATTAAAATAAACCGATCCATGGTTCATTTTAATTTCTATAAAAAAGAATAAATTTCTACAAATTTCTTTATATAAATTTCTTTATATAAATCTCTTTATATAAATTTCTTTATATAGATTTATTTATCCATAATTTTATAAAACAAATCGCGCTTAATTTATTTTATAAAATAAACCAAATAAATTGGTTTTCTCTCCTTTTGGTGGCCGGCCAAACCAAAGAGGGTGGGCACCCTCTTTGGCCTGCCAAACCAAGTCAAAGCCCTCGCGAATTAAACTCATTTAATTCGCCCAATAAGCCTTCAAAAGACTTAGCCATTTTTAAGCTTCCGTTGCGCCTCTGATTAATTCAGATTCGACTTATTTCTCTTGATTGGAAAATCCAATTTTTAACTCGTTTTAAATCCCTCGTATTACTCGTAGTGCGTGTGACTAAATAGGCTTTCGATTTATGTTGGTCGTCTATAATTAACCAATTATAGAACGATCATGAGTGGCACCTAGTAGTACATCATGATCCCCAATTAATCGAAAGATCAACGGTTGACCTCAGATATAATTCTGAAACCCTTCAGCAGCTCTAATGAATCGTGCCTCATTCCCTTCACCATCTTATACCCACTTGGTTCAGGACATGGTCTGTGTGTGTCAGTCCCCACTAGGCTGACTACGTCACACCTAGCCCAAGTTACGTTCTCTCGTCCTTTGGATTTCTAATTACTCTCATGTATTTAGGAGACTCATACTCTAAACATGACATGCTCTGGCCAGAGGCTTTGAGTAACAATCCGACAATAGGCCTGGGTATACATCTCCTCGCAAGGAGTGGTGAATCCTTTGTAGGCTGTTCAAACATCTTCGGGCACTTCGGCTTATAACCAACCATCTTGGGTCCACACCTCCTCGGAGATGCTTGCTTAAGATGTTAAAGTATAAGTCTCCATGACCAAGATGACTTGAACACCGCAAGTCAAAGAAACATCGCACTTAAGCTGCAGTAAGAACTTCACTGACATGTCTATATATATAGACTACCATGTGATGTTTTACAGCCAGTGAGAATCAGCTGATTAGAGAATAACCCATGCTAGTCTCAACAGAATTGATAGTGTCCGTATTTATCAATTCATCGACTAGGGACAATTTCAATATTTCACAATTGCACATGTAGAGATAATCACTAGTTGTGAATTCATCACAAATTCTCTCATGCTGTGAATTGTATTGCGGACATTCAGTAAATGAGTTTAAGATCTCAATCAAATACATGAACATGTATACTCAAATAGTGAATATTCATTTATTAATGTAAATGATTACAATCATAAGGCGATTGCCTTAGGACACTTCTCTCATATTACTAACAGGCAGTTCTGAAAAACTTAGCTGAAGTACTTTGAAAGCAGTTTTTAAACTACTTAGCTTAAGTATTTTGAAGAAAGCAGTTTTGAAAAACTTGGCTTAAGTACTTTTTGAAGAAAGGATAATGTTTTTGAAAATTTAGAATTTTGAAAAAAATTTTAAAAAAAACTTCTTTTGAAAAAAAACTTCTCTCCTTTCCTATCTCTCCCCCTTTGCCATATACCAAAAACAAAGCAATATAGAAAAAAAAAATAAACTGCATAACTGTGTTGTACTGAACCAAATCAATATATAAACTGAACCAAACCAATTTCGATTATCACTTTAGGGTCCTGTCTAACCCAATTAGCTACTTGCTAACTGTTATAAACAGTAGTTTTCACTAGGGTTAGTCAAGTTAAGTGTTCTGTTCAAGTTAGATTTTCTAATCTTGACACTTAACTTGATTACTGTTTAAGTTGTATTTAGTGCCCCAATTACTGCAGATGCACTGACTTAAAGCATCTTGAATAAGGCAATGACCTAAGCATCTCAACCCATTCTAAGTTATCAATCAAAAGTACCCTAAGGTGCTTGTGAGATGCTAGCTTCTAAATCTATAGGTGCATGCAATTCTAGGGTTAGGGCCTAGGCTAAGTCCATTTTGCGAAAAAACTCTAGTTTTGAAGGGGGTAGTTTTTGAAAAGAAAACTAAGTCAAAAAATTAAAAGTGATAAAATGATTTTTCAAACTAACTAAAGGCTGATTTTGAAATTAAGTAAAGCAGTTTTAAAATTATTTTAGAAACTGATTTTAAAAGCAAGTAAAGCAGTTTAAAAATCGAAAAATAGAGTAAACCTATTCTACCAAGCATAATCCTAACTGCCAAAGATCAGATAATCATGAAAGAGCAAGTAATCAACTCCATAAATCATCTGGTCAAACAGAGGACCAGTACAGTCATACAAGTCAAATATGAGTCAACCATACTGAGTAGGGGCAGTCAAATAGTCACTAGTACCATGCCAATCAAATCTAGGAGGAGGGACCAGGATGATCAGAAGAGCCCGGCTGTCAGGATCGAAATAGCGACATCATCTCATGATATCGAGCGTCGCTAGTCTCCCTATCGTCTCTACGGGCACTCAGTGTAATAGGCCTGATTTGCCTCCATTGCTTCAGCATGATTTGCCTCTACTTCCTCTCAGAGGCTCTGGACCTGTGTCTCAAGTCGTGTCACTCTCTCGTGTTGGATCAAGAGAAACGATAGAGGGGGGGGGGTGAATATCGTAAATCATTTTCGAATTAAAAATAAGAGCATACACAGCGGAAAATTAAATCATAACACAAAGATGCAAGCAATTTTACTTGGTTCGGAGTCGCGGTCGGCTCCTACTCCAAGGCCCACGGTCGTTGACCGTTTACTGCAGGCAATTCTATATGTGCGCAAAACTAGTTTACAAAATGTATTACAAGAAATGGTACAGTAAACATAAAGTAGCTCTTTATTACCGACGTCCGGTGTAGATTATATTTTCGGAGCAGAGGGACGTCGTCGGCGCTTGTATCTCGAGTCGAGAGGTTTCCGGAGCAGAGCGCGGGAGCAGAAGAGCGTGAATGCGTTGGAAAAAATGATGTGTAAAGCCTTGGGGTCGAGGGCCCTTTTATAGCCCCTGGGGGCGCTCGGAACGTCGGGGGCGCCCCCCACGTGTCAGCTGATCCGAGTTCCTCTCGGTCAGCTCTGATCCCTTCAAACTCGGGATCAGGCTTTGACGGGGGCGCCCGGGACGCTGTGGGCGCCCGTGTTGACCGGGTCAACTCTTATCCGTTGGCTTCGCTGGCTTCCGCTTTGTTAGCTTGTATTGGGGGGGGGGGGGGGGGGCGCCCGGACCATCCGGGGCGCCCGGGAGAATGGGGGGCCCGGGAGAATGGGGGGCGCCCCGCCCATGAGCTGTCGAAGCACTTCATTTGCTTAATCTGTTTTGTATTCACCTTGGGGGCGCCCGGGACACTCCGAGCGGCCTACTCAGCTACTGCCTCACTCCTTTGAGGCTCTCTGAGCTGCAGACAATCATTCCTTCGGATCCTGCATCCAGGGTTAGTCCAAAACAACATAAAGCAATAATATGTTAGTTTTATACAGCCTTAGCTGTCTTGGTTCTGACTTTGGGTCTCCAAAATGAACCGACGCCTACTGTTCCCTCGACGGGGAACGCGTCCACACCTACTCCTCTCAAGAGAATTTACCTGTTGCCAACCGGCTCCTCCGGTTGGACTTTTGCCCAGCAGTCCTTCGCCAGGTGCCTAGCTGTCCTTCGCTAGGTCTTCAGTACCAAGCTGTCCTTCGCCTGGTGCCTAGCAGTCCTTCACTAGGTCTTTGGATCATGGCAGACCTTCGCCAGGTGCCTAGCAGTCCTTCGCTAGGGCTTTGGATCCTGGCAGTCCTTCGCCAGGTGCCTAGTAGTCCTTCGCTAGGGCTTTGTATCCTGGCATTCCTTCGCCAGGTGCCTAGCAGTCCTTCGCTATGGCTTTGTATCCTGGCATTCCTTCGCCAGGTGCCTAGCAGTCCTTCGCTAGGGCTTTGTTTCCTGGCAGTCCTTCGCCAGGTGCCTAGCAGCCCTTCGCTAGGACATTGTTTCCTGCACACTTAGTAACATCGTTAGATCACAAATAACACTTAACTTTGAATCCTTTGTCAATATCAAAACAAGGTTCGATATGGTGCTTCCTGTTGGTGCAGAAAGCACCCAAGTCGAACCTGTGTTTTGATAATGGCAAAAGGGTTCAAAAGTTAAGGTATAATGTTTATCTAACATGTTACTCAAGTGTACAGGAAGAGTCCTAGTGAAGGACTGCTAGGCACCTGGCGAAGGAATGCCAGGATACAAAGCCCTAGCGAAGGACTGCTAGGCATCTGGAGAAGGAATGCCAGGATACAAAGCCCTAGCGAAGGACTGCTAGGCACCTGGCGACGGAATACCAGGATATAAAGACCTAGCGAAGGACTGCTAGGCACCAGGCGAAGGACAGCTAGGCACCTGGCGAAGGACTGTCAGGATCCGAAGTCCTGGCGAAGGACTGCTAGGCACCGGGCGAAGGATAGCTTGGTATCCAAGACCTGGCAAAGGACCGCTGGGCAAAAGTCCAACCGGAGGAGCCGGTTGGCATCAGGTAAATTCTCCCGAGAGGAGTAGGTGAGGACGCGTTCCCCGTCGAGGGAACAGTAGGCGTCGGTTCGACCTAGGGCTCCATTTGGGAGACCCAAAGTCAGAACCAAGACAGCTAAGGCTGCATAAAACTAACATATTATTGCTTTATATTGTTTTGGACTAACCCTGGATGCAGGACGGAAGGAACGAGTGTCTGCAGCTCAGAAAGCCTCAAAGGAGTGAGGCAGTAGCTGAGTAGGGCACCCGGAGTGTCCCGGGCACCCCCAAGGTGAATACAAAACAGATGAAGCAAAAGAAGTGCTTCGACAGCTCATGGACGGGGCGCCCCCGTGCTCCCGGGCGCCCCCAATGCTCCCGGGCGCCCCGGATGGTCCGAGCGCCCCCAGTTCAAGCTAACGAAGCAGAAGCCAGCGAAGCCAACGGATAAGAGTTGACCCGATCAACCCGGGCGCCCCCAGCGTCCCGAGCGCCCCCATCAAAGCCTGATCCCGAGTTTGAAGGGATCAGAGCTGACCGAGAGGAACTCAGATCAGCTGACACGTGGGGGGGCGCCCCCGACGTTCTGGGCGCCCCCAGGGGCTATAAAAGAGCCCTCGACCCCAAGGCTTTGCAAATCAATTCTTCCAACCATTCACGCTCTTCTGCTCCCGCGCTCTGCTCCGGAAACCTCCCAACTCGAGATACAAGCGCCGACGACGTCCCTCTGCTCCGAAAATATAATTTACATTGGACGTCGGTAACGAAGAGCTACTTTAAGTTTACTGTACCATTTCTTGTAATACATTTTGTAAACTGGTTTTGCGCACATATAGAATTGCCCGCAATAAACGGTCAACGACCGTGGGCCTTGGAGTAGGAGCCGATCGCGACTCCGAACCAAGTAAAACTGCTTGCGTCTTTGTGTTGTGATTTAATTTTCCGCTGCCTATACTCTTATTTTTAATCCGAAAATGATTTACGATATTCACCCCCCTCTATTATTTCTCTCGATCTAACAAGTGGTATCAGAGCGGGGAAGCTCAAATTTGGTGCAACCACCAATTTGTGAGTTTTTCGGATTTTCAAAATTATTTTATCTTTTTTAATCTTTTCTCGTTAATCGAAGTGGTGCAACACCACTCGATCTTTATTTCAAATAAATAATATCTGTAGGTGTGTTTAAAATATTGTCACCATTACTCAGAATTGATAAAACGAACCATTTTTGAAACGAACCATTTTGAATTTTGAATTCTTATTTTCTCACCATTACTCAGAATTGATAAAACGAACCATTTTTAAAAATTTGTCATAATTTTTTTTATTATTATTTTAATATTTTTCTCGAAATTCGTGCTAAGTAATATTTTTTCCAAACAGTAAATTCTTACTTTTTCATCATTAATCAAAATTTATAAAGTCAACATTTTCAAAAATTTGTCATTAATTTTTATTTTATTTTATTATTATTTTACCTCAAAATTCGTGCAATCACTTTTATTGAGCTAGTTTTTTCTCTCTCCCGCACTACTAATCCAAGACCAAGTCTTGGTACATTTTTTTGTGTTTCTTTTGTGTACGAGGTATAAACTAAATGACCAACCAAGAATGGAACAGTGCCCGTCCACCGCTCTTCTCTAGCGAAAATTTCAACTCCTGGAGAAATCTAATGGAATCCCACCTGAAGGCTAATCTGGATTTATGGTTGATAATCCAAACGGGGTTCACATTCCCCACCGAAGAAGGAACATCGATCACTTGGGACAAACTGGATGAACCAACACTGAGGAAGATCGAGACAGATGCAAGGGCTACTGCAATCCTACAATGTGGCCTAACCAATGAAGAATTGAAGCGGGTCGGATCCTTCAGATGTGCTAGAGAAATCTGGGAAAAACTGATTGACCTTCATCAAGAGATCTCAGATGAAGAAGAAGATCAGGTAAGTTATCTTGCCCTTTCGGTCCAAGCACAAACAGCCGAGTCAGAGTCTGAACCCGAATCCAAAGTCGAACCAGAATCAGATGACGAATTGACTGAGACGGTGACCGATTTTGAATTCTTTTCAAAATTTGAATTAAATAATCAAACAGATACTGTAATGGTCGAGGAAGGTGTAAATTCTTTTGCAAGGAAAAATCCTAAAGAACCACCAAAGAAGGAGCTTCAACTAGTACCCGAGTTCGACTCAGACACAGAATCAGAAGATGAGCCTAGATCCGAGGCGGCAAGAATCAAGGGGGAGATTCCCAATAAGAAACCAAAAGGTAAAAGTGTAAAATTAGATTTTAAAAATCATGTAATTTGTTACACATGCAGGGAGAGAGGGCACTACCAAAGTGAGTGTCCTACTCGTAAGATTCGAACGACACCACCGACGGCGACAAAGGAATCAGTTCCAAAAGCACGAAAGGACAAAAGTCGCATTCAATGCTTCAAGTGCCAGGAGTTCGGGTATTACAAAAGTGAATGCACAGATAAAAGAGCTACCAAGAATGCCGGACAAATAATCAACAAAGGTAAATTTACAGTATTTGAAAATCCGTTATTTACCTTGAATAATGTAATTGATTCATGTAACTTAATTAAAGCAAACTTCAGAAAATTGAAACAAGAAAATGAAATCCTAAAACATAAGGTCAATAAGTTAGAAAATTTAATTCATAATCTTGCTGATTTCGAAAATCCGGAGTATTACTCCAATTGTGACCTTACTTAGACAATTATTTGTTTTAATTATGTGTTTCTTTTTATTTATTTATTTATTTTTTGCCTAGAATTATGACTGGTTAGTTTAAGGACTGAACCAACTTAATTGAAATTTGAACAACATAGTATTGGGTGGCGGTGAGATGATAGTACGTTAGGGAAGCCTTTTCTAATAAGGTCAAGTATACACTACTTGGTCTCTTTAGACTGGTGAAACTAGCCGAAGCTACCGATCCAGGACCCAAAATAGTCTCTGTCAAATTCGAATCTAACACAAATCTTCAGTTAGTGGTAGATATTCTTTTCAAAATAAATTCAATTTCTTTCAAAAATTAATTTAAGTTTTTCAAAATAAATCATATTTTTCTTAAAAATTCCTTTTAGCAAAATCTGTCTCACAAAACCTATAAGGCTAACGTGATTGAAAACCCTAGATTTGGGTGAGACAGACTAGGCTGTGAAAATCAATTTAGGCTATTCCTGACTCTAATTGGATCCAAATCAACAAAACTCTTTATGTGTAGGAACATAAAGATTTGGACCAATGGATGTTGGATAGCGGTTGCTCCAGACACATGACTGGAGACAAATTAAAATTCACCAAACTCAAGTTCAAGAACCTAAGCTCAGTGGCATTTGGCAACAATGCTACACTCAAGGTAATTGGGTCAGGTAATATTGAACTTAAATCTGACTTTGTTATTAAGAAAGTCCTTTTGGTTGAAAATTTCAAATTTAACCTTCTTAGCATAAGTCAGTTATGTGATCCTGGTTATATAGTTACCTTCAACAATTCTAACTGCCTGATTAGAAACTTGCAAGACTCAGAAATCATGCTTAAGGGCACTAGGAAAAATAATATTTACACTATAAACCTTCCCCTAGTACCTAAATGTATGTTAACTCAGTTAGAACAATCAAACCTCTGGTATAGGAGACTAGGTCACACTAACCTAAGAATTATTTCAAAAATCACCCAACTTGGCCTAATTAAAGGTATTCCCAAAATTAAAAATCATGAAAACTTAACATGTGAATCATGTAATCAAGGCAAACAAACCAGGTCTAATCACAAACTAATTCAATCTGATCTAACTCAAACCACACTTGAGCTCTTGCATCTTGACCTATTTGATTCACATGGAGCCAAGTCACTAAGTGGGAACCGATACTGCTTAGTAATAGTTGATGATTACTCTAGGTTTACTTGGGTTAGGTTTCTAAAAACCAAAGATGAAACCCTAAACCTATTTAATGAATTCTGTAAGTTAATTGAAAATCAAAACGATACTAAAATCAAAAGACTTAGGAGTGACCACGGGGGAGAGTTTGAAAATCAACGATTCGAGGAATTCTGTAAGGTAAATGGGTATATACAGGAATTTTCATGTCCTAGACCCCCCCAACAAAATGGGATAGTCGAAAGGAGAAATAGAACACTACAGGAAGCCGCTAGGGCTATGCTCAACGAATTCAACCTAGCCAACCAATATTGGGCAGAAGCAGTTAGTACGGCTTGCTACATCCAAAATAGGGTCCTGATTAACAAGCGACATAACAAAACACCCTATGAACTATATTACCATAGACATCCAAATCTACACTACCTAAGGGTCTTTGGATGCAAAGTCCATATCCTAAACACCAAAGACTACTTAGAAAAATTCTAGTCTAAGTCAACCCCAGGCATCTTCCTAGGATACTCAACAACAAGTAGAGCCTATGGGGTTTACAACAACCAAACCAAGAAAATCGAAGAAACAACCAACCTAATATTTGATGAAGAAATTAACTCAAATCCAAATCTAACTTCATCAAACACTGATCAAGAAGATAATCAACAAATTGGTGAATCCTTAATTGAACCCATAAACGAACTAACTATTGAACCAACTAGTGAGTCAAATGAACCAATTATTGAACCAATAATTGAACCAGCTTAAAGAGTTAAATCAAATAGTGAACCAAACCGACCAGTCAGACCTGAGGCTAAACTAAGTTCTAGAAAAACCAAGAAACCCAGACTCAGTCACCCAACCGATCAAATTGTGGGTGATCCAACTCTAGGAGTCAGGACTAGATCTTCCTATAGAAACCTTAGTCAAATAGCAATGATTTCAAAAAGAGAACCTAAGACTATAGATGAAGCCCTACCTGATCCTGATTGGATCATAGCTATGCAAGAAGAATTAGCCCAATTTGAGAGGAACCCAGTCTGGGAACTAGTACCTAAACCTAAAGGTAAATCCATCATTGACACTAAGTGGGTCTTTATGAATAAGCTAAATGATCAAGGAGAAATAGTCAGAAACAAAGCCCGCTTAGTAGCAAAGGGATTCAGCCAAGTAGAAGGGTTAGATTACGATGAAACATATGCCCCAGTAGCTAGACTTGAGTCAATTAGGATGTTATTAGCCTTTGCATCCCATAAAGGATTTAAGCTATACCAAATGGATGTAAAGTCAGCCTTTCTAAATGGATTCATTAAAGAAGAAGTTTATGTAGGACAACCCCCTGGGTTTGAGGACTTAGAAAGACCTGACCACGTTTACAAACTTACTAAAGCACTATATGGACTAAAACAAGCACCTAGGGCCTGGTATGAACGCTTATCAACTTACTTAATTTCTAAAGAATTTAAACAAGGTCAAATTGACTCAACCCTATTTATTAAGACCTTAGGAAAAGATATATTTATTGCCCAAATCTACGTAGATGATATAATCTTTGGGTCCACCAACTCAAACTTTCTAAAAGAATTTGTTAAAATAATGGAAAATAAATTTGAAATGAGCTTAGTTGGTGAACTTAACTTTTTCCTAGGGTTACAAATCAAACAAACTAGAGATGGAAACTATGTCCATCAATCCAAATATGCTAAAGAGTTAATAAAGAAATTTAAAATGGATAACTCTAAAAGCATAAGTACCCCCATGACCACTAATGTAAAAATAGATAGTGACCCTGATGGTAATCCAGTAGACCTTAAACTCTATAGAAGTATGATAGGAAGTCTACTGTACCTTACAGCCAGCAGACCTGATATTCTTTTTGCTGTAGGGATGTGTGCTAGATACCAAACCTGTGCTAAGGAAACACACTTAGCATCCCTAAAAAGAATACTAAGATATGTTAAGGGCACCCTAAATGTAGGGATTTGGTATCCTAGGACCTCAACCTTTGATTTGTCAGGATACTCGGATTCTGACTATGCTGGTTGTAAATTAGATAGAAAGAGCACAAGTGGAAGCTGCCAAATGCTAGGAAATAGTCTAGTAAGTTGGTGCAGCAGAAAACAACACTGTGTAGCCCTATCCACAACTGAAGCTGAATATGTTGCCTTAGGAGAATGTGTAGTATAACTTTTATGGATGATGCACACTCTTAAGGACTGCCAGCTCAACTACACCCAAACTCAGGTATTCATTGACAATATAAGCTCAATTAATCTAACTAAGAACCCAATCCAATATTCTAGAACTAAACACATAGAAGTTAAACACCACTTTGTAAGAGATCATGTAGCCAGGTGTGAGATATTCCTTAAGCATGTAGACTCTAAATCTAACTTAGCTGACATATTCATCAAACCCCTACCTGAGTCTGAGTTCAGCTCACTAAGAAGGCAGTTAGGATTATGCTTGGTAGAATAGGTCTAGTTTACTACTTTACTCATTTCAAAATCAGTTTTTTTTAAGTAGTTTTTAAAATGCTTTCAAAATCAGCTTTTACTTAGTTTTGAAAAGTTTTTTTAAAAAAAAATTTGACTTAGTTTTATTTTAAAAAAACTACCCCCTTCAAAACTAGGGCTTTTTTCATAAATGGACTTAGCCTAGGCCCTAACCCTAGAACTGCATGCACCTATAGATTTAGAAGCCAGCATCTCACAAGCACCTTAGGGTACTTTTGATTGATAACCTAGAATGGGTTGAGATGCTTAGGTCTTTGCCTTAATTCAAGATGCTTTAAGTCAGTGCATCTGCAGTAATTGGGGCACTAAATACAACTTACACAGTAATCAAGTTAAGTGTCAAGTTTAGAAAATCTAACTTGAATAGAACACTTAACTTGACTAATCCTAGTGAAAATTACTGTTTATAACAGTTAGTAAGTAGCTAATTGGGTTAGACAGGACCCTAAAAGAGATAATTGAAAATGATTTGGCTTAGTTCACATCCTGAATTGATTCAGTACAGCAAATTATGCAATTTATTATTTGCTTTTATGCAATTTAATCATCCTTTTTCTGCTATATTTCTTTGTTTTTGATATATGGCAAAGGGGGAGAGATAGGAAAGGAGAGAGTATAAAATTTTTTCTAAATCCAAAATCAAACTCTATCCTTTATTCAAAAGTACTTAATTCATTTTCAAAAACCTTCTAAGTACTTTAAACTCAAGTTTTCAAAAAAAAAACTTTCTAAATATTTTAAACTCAAGCTTTCAAAAACTTTCTAAGCACTTAAAACTGCTATCCTTTATTCAAAAAGTACTTAATTCATTTTCAAAAACCTTCTAAGTACTTTAAACTCAAGTTTTCAAAAACTTTCTAAGTACTTAAAACTGAAGTTTTTGAAATTTTACTAAGTACTTAAAACTGAAGTTTTTGAAATTTTACTAAGTACTTAAAACTGAAGTTTTTGAAATTCTACTAAGTACTTAAAACTGAAGCTTTTGAAATTTTACTAAGTACTTAAAACTAAAGTTTTTTTACTAAGTACTTAAAATTTTCCTAAGTACTTAAAATGTAAGTTTTCAAAATTTCACTAAGTACTTAAAACTTAAGTTTTCAAAATTTTCCTAACTTAAGCTGTCTAAGTAGTTTTCCTATAAATATAAACATTCCAAAGTGCACAACGAAAATTATTTTGGAAAATATATCTTTAAAGTTTCTGCTGAAAATTATTCTAAGTAAATCCAACTTTAGTCAAAAACCCCCACGAACTTTTGAAAAATCTAGGGGGAGATTCCTTCCAGGGGGAGGAAACAAAATTTCATTTTTTAACTTAAATTTTTGAACCAGGGTTGCCATAAATCAAAAAGGGGGAGATAGTTGGTGCAGAAAGCACCCAAGTCGAACCTGTGTTTTGATAATGGCAAAAG
Organism: Boesenbergia rotunda; assembly: GCA_024364735.1. Taxonomy (NCBI): domain Eukaryota; kingdom Viridiplantae; phylum Streptophyta; class Magnoliopsida; order Zingiberales; family Zingiberaceae; genus Boesenbergia; species Boesenbergia rotunda. The sequence continues at coordinate 159,200 of JAGFNQ010005598.1, read as the reverse complement.
GGTTCAAAAGTTAAGGTATAATGTTTATCTAACGTGTTACTCAAGTGTGCAGGAAGAGTCCTAGCGAATGACTGCTAGGCACCTGGCGAAGGAATGCCAGGATACAAAACCCTAGTGAAGGACTGCTAGGCATCTGGCGAAGGAATGCCAGGATACAAAGCCCTAGCGAACGACTGCTAGGCACCTGGAGAAGGAATGCCAGGATATAAAGACCTAGTGAAGGACTGTTAGGCACCAGGTGAAGGACAGCTTGGTACTGAAGACCTGACGAAGGACAGCTAGGCACCTGGCAAAGGACTGTCAGGATCCGAAGACCTGGCGAAGGACTGCTAGGCACCGGGCGAAGGATAGCTTGGTATCCAAGACCTGGCAAAGGACCGCTGGGTAAAAGTCCAACCGGAGGAGCCGGTTGGCATTAGGTAAATTCTCCCGAGAGGAGTAGGTGAGGACGCGTTCCCCGTCGAGGGAACAGTAGGCGTCGGTTCGACCTAGGGCTCCATTTGGGAGACCCAAAGTCAGAACCAAGACAGCTAAGGCTGCATAAAACTAACATATTATTGCTTTATATTGTTTTGGACTAACCCTGGATGCAGGACGGAAGGAACGAGTGTCTGCAGCTCAGAAAGCCTCAAAGGAGTGAGGCAGTAGCTGAGTAGGGCACCCGGAGTGTCCCGGGCACCCCCAAGGTGAATACAAAACAGATGAAGCAAAAGAAGTGCTTCGACAGCTCATGGACGGGGCGCCCCCGTGCTCCCGGGCGCCCCCAATGCTCCCGGGCGCCCCGGATGGTCCGAGCGCCTCCAGTTCAAGCTAACGAAGCAGAAGCCAGCGAAGCCAACGGATAAGAGTTGACCCGATCAACCCGGGCGCCCCCAGCGTCCCGAGCGCCCCCATCAAAGCCTGATCCCGAGTTTGAAGGGATCAGAGCTGACCGAGAGGAACTCAGATCAGCTGACACGTGGGGGGGCGCCCCCGACGTTCTGGGCGCCCCCAGGGGCTATAAAAGAGCCCTCGACCCCAAGGCTTTGCAAATCAATTCTTCCAACCATTCACGCTCTTCTGCTCCCGCGCTCTGCTCCGGAAACCTCCCAACTCGAGATACAAGCGCCGACGACGTCCCTCTACTCCGAAAATATAATCTACATTGGACGTCGGTAACGAATAGCTACTCTAAGTTTACTGTACCATTTCTTGTAATACATTTTGAAAACTGCTTTTGCGCACATATAGAATTGCCCGCAGTAAACGGTCAACGATTGTGGTCCTTGGAGTAGGAGCCGACCGCGACTCTGAACCAAGTAAAACTGCTTGCGTCTTTGTGTTGTGATTTAATTTTCCGCTGCGCATACTCTTATTTTTAATCCGAAAACGATTTACGATATTCACCCCCCCTCTATCGTTTCTCTCGATCCAACACTTCCTGCACCAACAATCTCCCCCTTTTTGATTTATGGCAACACAATTCAAAGTTAAGTAAAAACTTATAACAGTTAAGAAAGAAGGTTAAGACCTAATGAAATATAGCAATTCTGAACAGTCTAAAACCAATGTAATTTGAACAGAAATTTTTTTTTGAAAAAATGTTTTTCTCATACTCCCCTTGAATAATTGTGTTATAAAACACTTAACTTAACTTTGACCTTTCCTCCCCCTTTGACATATATCAAAAACAAACATTGGTGAACAAGTTTTCTAATAAAGAGTTTTTGAGTTTGTGTAAAACTTCTAAGTTTTTTGACAAAGTGTTTTTAAAAAGCATTTGCATAAAATACTTTTTACATTTAGACAATTTTGAAAAGCTTTGTAAACCTAAATTTTGTTTAAAAAAGCTTTTACTTACAAGGCTTTGGAAAAAGGAATTTTACTTAGGCAAAATTTTGAAGCCAAATTTCCCCAAAAAAGGTTCAACTTTGAGAATTGGGAAAAAATTTGTTTTAAAATAATTTGCACACTTAGACGAATTTGCTTGGAAATACTTTGTGTATTTTGAAAAATAAAATTTGTAAAACTTCTAGACAAATTTTTCACCAAAAAAAACTCTACTTAGAAATATTTGCCAAAATTTTCAAAAAAGTTTTGCTTAGACAAATTCTGTTTACTAAGAAGAATTTTACTTAAGAAAAAAACATGCACTTAAAAAATTTTGAAACACTTAGAAATGCTTAGAAATTTTTGAAGCACTTTAAAAAAATTAAACAAAATTTCCTTTCTCTCCCCCTTAATGTGAAATTCTTCTCCTTATGTTTTAGACCATTTCTAAGTTAAAAAAAGGTATTTTGAAAAACTTCTGAGTATCATAAAGGAAATTCTTAATTAAGAGCAACTCGATGTTTTCAATAAAGTTTCTTTAAAAAAGGAAAAAAGTTTAAGGAAGAACTTTTTCTACTCTCCCCCTTGGCCATATATCAATAAAGAACTCTTGAAAAATATATTTTGAACAACATTTAAAATTTGTGTATCAGAGCTCATGGGTTTTGAAAATATTTGAGTGAGAGAATAATGTTAAAAATGATAATTTTTAATTAACAACATTTTGAAAGAATGAAGAATTATGCTCAAAAAAGAATTGGAGTCAAGTGTATATTTTCATTGAGTCCATGCATGACAAAAAATATTTAATCAATAAGCTTACTTGTTTTAAACATTTTAAAAAACTGCAAGTACTTTAAAAGATATTGAGCTTTTTGAGAGATGCAAGTACTTTGTATCTTTAAAAAAATATAAGTCACTTTGAAAGATATTATGCATTTTTTGAAAATATAAGTATTTTACTTGACTAGGTTTCTTTTCCAGTCTGACACAATCCTAGGAAACCTTGTTAACTACAAGGACATTTCCTAATTGTCCTGGAAAATTTTCAACCCAAGTAAATATTATAAAGTAACTTCATAAGCCACAAGAATTTTGAAAAATAAAATAATAGTATTTTGAAAGAAAAATTATTTAAGTTTTCAAAAGGATTTTAAACTTACAGTGCATGAAAACATATAATTTTGAAAATGTTCAATAATTCTTTTAATTTGATCTCCCCCTAAACTTGACCCAGTCCTAGGAAGCTTGTTGACTACAAGCTATCTTCCTCTGAGTTTTAAGGTTTGATTTAAATTATAAGAATTGTCTAATAACTTCAAAACAAATAATTAACAATAACATTTCAGAAATTCTTCTTTTGACTTAAATTCCCCCTAAATTTGACACATCCTAGGAGTCCTTGTAGATCATGAAGTGGACCTTCCTCTGTGTCTTTAGGGTTTATTAAAATCGAAAGAAACAATTTTGAACAACCTTCTGAGTATGATAACTTTCAAGGTGATAAATTTTTGAAAACATAACTTGAAATGTTAGAACAGTTTTCGAAAAACATTTTGAAATGATGATAATTTTCAAACAGATAGTAGTATACGAAGGTTTTTGAATCAATTTTTGAAAACCTTATTTTGAGATGATAATAGGTTTTAGAGCATAAGGTTTTTTTTTTGAAAAATCTAAATTTAAAAAAAAAACTCCCCCTATATCTGACACTGTCTGATTTTATCTAAGTACCTTAAGAAACTTCAGTGTTGACCAAGTTTGACTATTTTGACTAGGGTTTGACTATGTTGACCAAGTTTAACTCAGTTGACTATGTTTGACCAATTAATAACTAAATCAAACAAGCCTTAGATTCTATTTAAAATGAGTCTATTGTGATTTTTAACATGAAATTCACTATTTTGAAAAAATAGAGATGAAAAAGTAGTGTACAGTAAACTAAATTAATTTGAAAAATAGAGATAATTTTGAACAACTTTTGAAAATAATTTTTATTTAAAAAGGATAGTGATTTATGCTTTTAGGTCCTAGATGTCTCACTCAGTTCTACGTGATCAAGCATGTTAACCTTATGGGTTTTGTGAGATAAATATTTTAATTTTGAAAGCATGGTTAATTTTATTAATTTTGAAAAATTTGTTATGAATCTACGATTAACTGAAAATTTGTGTTAGATTCGAATTTGACAAAAAGTAAATTGAATTTGAATTTCAAAAATTGGCTTCCAGGTCTTGGCGAGGCACAAGGCCTTCTTTGGCCATAGCCTTATTGGATTATCAACCCTTTCTTTGACAAAGTCTTTTAGTGAAATTTCATTTTCAAGATTACTTTTTGAGAAATTCTGGTCTAACTAGTTTGGGTCTTGGATCGGTAGCTTCGGCTAGTTCCGCCAAGATGGCTTCCCTAACGTACTATCATCTCACCTCCACCCAATACTATGTTGTTCAAATTTCAATTAACTGATTTAGTCCTTATACTAACCAATCCTAATTCTATGCAAAAAAAAACAAAAAAAAGAAACACATAATTAAAATAAACAATTGTCTAAGTAAGGTCACAATTGGAGTAATACTCCGGATTTTCGAAATCAACAAGATTATGAATTAAATTTTCTAACTTATTGACCTTATGTTTTAGGGTTTCATTTTCTTGTTTCAATTTTCTGAAATTTGCTTTAATTATGTTACATGAATCAATCACATTATTCAAGGTAAATAATGGATTTTCAAATACTGTAAATTTACCTTTGTTGATTGTTTGTCCGACATTCTTGGTAGCTCTTTTATCTGTGCATTCACTTTTGTAATGCCTGAACTCCTGGTACTTGAAGCATTGAATGCGACTTTTGTCCTTTCGTGCTTTTGGAACTGATTCCTTTGTCGCCATCGGTGGTGTCGTTCGAATCATACGAGTAGGACACTCACTTTGGTAGTGCACCACTTCGAGTGGTGTTGCACCACTTCGATTATCGAGAAAAGATTAAAAAAGATAAAATAATTTTGAAAATCCGAAAAACTCTCAAATTGGTGGTTGCACCAAATTTGAGCTTCCCCGCTCTGATACCACTTGTTGGATCGAGAGAAACGATAGAGGGGGGTGAATATCGTAAATCATTTTCGGATTAAAAATAAGAGCATACGCAGCGGAAAATTAAATCACAACACAAAGACGCAAGCAGTTTTACTTGGTTCAGAGTCATGGTCGGCTCCTACTCCAAGGCTTACGGTCGTTGACCGTTTACTGCGGGCAATTCTATATGTGCGCAAAACCAGTTTACAAAATGTATTACAAGAAATGGTACAGTAAACTTAAAGTAGCACTTCGTTACCGATGTCCGGTGTAGATTATATTTTCGGAGCAGAGGGACGTTGTTGGCGCTTGTATCTCGAGTCGGGAGGTTTCCGGAGCAGAGCGCGGGAGCAGAAGAGGGTGAATGCATTGGAAAAAATGATGTGTAAAGCCTTGGGGTCGAGGACCCTTTTATAGCCCCTGGGGGCGCTCGGAACGTCGGGGGCGCCCCCCCCCCACGTGTCAGCTGATCCGAGTTCCTCTCGGTCAGCTCTGATCCCTTTAAACTCGGGATCAGGCTTTGACGAGGGGGGGGGGGCCCGGGACGCTGGGGGCGCCCGGGTTGACCGGGTCAACTCTTATCCGTTGGCTTCGCTGGCTTCCGCTTCGTTAGCTTGTACTGGGGGCGCCTGGACCATCCGAGGCGCCCGGGAGAATGGGGGGCGCCCGAGAGCACGGGGGTGCCCCGCCCATGAGCTGTCGAAGCACTTCTTTTGCTTCATCTATTTTGTATTCACCTTGGGGGCACCCGGGACACTCCGGGCGCCCTACTCAGCTTCTGCCTCACTCCTTTGAGGCTCTCTGAGCTGCAGACACTCGTTCCTTCGGTCCTGCATCTAGGGTTAGTCCAAAACAACATAAAGCAATAATATGTTAGCTTTATATAACCTTAGCTATCTTGGTTCTGACTTTGGGTCTCTAAAATGGAACCCTAGGTCGAACCGACGCCTACTGTTCCCTCGACGGGGAACGCGTCCTCACATACTCCTCTCAGGAGAATTTACCTGTTGCTAACCGGCTCCTCCGGTTGGACTTTTACCCAGCAGTCCTTCGCCAGGTGCCTAGCTGTCCTTCGCCAGGTCTTCAGTACCAAGCTGTCCTTCGCCTGGTGCCTAGCAGTCCTTCGCTAGGTCTTTGGATCTTGGCAGTCTTTCGCCAGGTGCCTAGCAGTCCTTCGCTAGGGCTTTGGATCCTGGCAGTCCTTCGCCAGGTGCCTAGCAGTCCTTCGCTAGGACTTTGTTTCCTGCACACTTAGTAACATCGTTAGATCACAAATGACACTTAACTTTGAATCCTTTGCCAATATCAAAACAAGGTTCGATATGGTGCTTCCTGCACCAACATCTCGTAGAGTGTTGATGGTGGAGGCTCATCTATGTGTTCTCGAACCTCGGCTGCCAGATCTCCGACATCGACCTCAACATCCTTGTCAGAGTCGATCGGTGGTCCGGCTCGCTGGCGTCTCCACGACAAAACCCCGGTAGCCGAGACCTCTATACCAGCTAGGGAAAAGTTCCTAAAACCTATCTCATCGAAGTCAGTCATCGTAGTCATCTCACCATTAGTGATGTTACGACCGTGATAATGAAGAATGGAAGTGATGATGTGGCAATAAGGGGTGAGTACCCGCCCCTGAGTGGTAACACTGGAAGCATATAGGATCGTATGGAATATGTGTAGTCCAATGTCGATATCAAGATGGTGGATCAGTGCATACATAAGGAAGGTATGAAATGGTCGCATGGTTGCGACGTCCCTAGTGGATAACGGTAAGATGAGGAGATTGGGGTGCCTTATATAGGCATTTTGGCTAGGGCACCCGGGACAGGGGTCTACTGCCTTTGGCAGTGACTTAAAGCAGGTTGGGGGCGCCCGTCATAGCCCGGGCGCCCCGGTCAGACTGGGATGGCAGCTTTGCTGCCTTGACCGATCCTGGGGATGCCCGCAAGAGCCAGGGTGCCCTGGTTAGGGTGTTATGGCACTTTTTGCCTTGAACGAAGTGACAGTTTTGTGGGGGGGGGGGGGGGGCGGCACCCGAGGAGTCACGGGCGCCCGGGTTAGGTTGGAATTGACACCTTTGATGTTTTGTTGACCATTTGTCCATGGTTTAATTATTTTGACCATGGTATGACTACTGTGATCATGATTTGTCTGCTTTGACTATGGTTTTTCTGCTTTGACTATGTTTTGACTACCCTGACCATGGTTTGACTAGTATTAGGTCAATGCCATTCTAAACTATAGGATTTAATGTTTTGTATTTAAACAACAATGCAGGTATTAAATGAATTTCGATTAAGTTAAATTTGACCGTCTCACCCAATCTAGGGTTATCAATCACGTTTGCCTTATGGGTTTTGTGAGACAGGTTTTAATAGATAGAATTATTTTGAAAAATTATGATTTATTTTGAAAAACTTGAATTAATTTTAAAATAGTTGATTTTGAGTTTATTTAAAAAAATGTTTGAATCTATAATTAACTGAAAATTTATGTTTGATCCGAATTTTACAAAGAATAATTTGAATTTGAATTTCAAAAATTGGCTTCCAGGTCTTGGCGAGGCACTAGGTCTTCTTTGGCCATAGCCTTATTGGATCATCAACCCTTTCCTTGACAAAGCCTTTTAATGAAATTTCATTTTTAAAATTATTTTTTGAAAAATTCTGGTCTAACTAGTTTGGGTCTTGGATCGGTAGCTTCGGCTAGTTTCACCAGTCTAAAGAGACCAAGTAGAGTATACTTGACCTTATTAGAATTGGCTTCCCTAACATACTATCATCTCACCGCCACCCAATACTATGTTATTCAAATTTCAGTTAAGTTGGTTCAGTCCTTAAACTAACCATTCCTAAGTCTAAGCATAATAAATTGCAGAAATTAAATAAACAAGCAATCATGCAATTTGAAAATAAGAATTAAAATTTATCTAACTATAAATATTGTTTTTAATTTGGCTCCCCCGGACTAAAGCCACGATAATGGTTCGGCAAGATGTGAATCTTGTCCTTAGGGATCCAATACTGATTTGATCCAGTTTGTTTGTTCAAGCACAGTTTGGGTACCCATGCCTGAACTTTAGGTCTGGACTGGTTCAGTACATCATAGTAGGATCTTTGTATAGATTTGGTTCTATAGCCAAGTCCGTATCGATTTAGAACCGACTTCTGTTTTTCAAGAATCATGTTAAGACCCTTGGAACTAGAAGTGAACCGTTCTAAGGCTGATCTAAGGTCCTTGACCTGAGTTTTCAGGGAGGAGTTCTCTTTCTCAAGTTTTTCAACATGAGTATAGGTTCTTTCCTGAACCTTCTCAGTCAAGGATCTAGAGTCAGCTCTCTCTTTCAGGAATTTTACTTCCTGTCGGAGAGATTCGACTCGGAGTTTAGCTTTCGCCAAGTCTCGAGAAAGATATGAAATTAATCCATTTAACTGATTTCTAGTAAAACCACTTACAGTTATTTCTCCATCCTCTGAGAATGTAAGTTTGCCGTCGTCCGGCTCCGACTCTGACTCGGTCTTGATTTCTTCTGAGGCGGTTAGTGCGAGCAGGTTCGACTGAGGGACCTCTTCTTCTTCTTTGGAGGAGGACTCATCCCACGTTGCCTGAAGTGCCTTCTTCTTTCTCATCTTCTTTGTTTCCTTCAGGTTGGGGCATTCAGTCTTGTAGTGGCCCTTCTTCTTGCACTCGTAACAGGTCACGTTGGGTTTATTCTTTTCATTTGAGGGTTCAGCTGGTTCTTCCTTTCTTCGGCTGGCTTTTCTTCTGTTGGTCTGGATTTTTAGCTCTTTGTAGTAGTCCCGGGCTAGCCGAACCAACATAGGCCGATTTCCCTCGCTGTCTTCGGAGTCTGAGTCTGAATCAGACTCAGGTGCAGGTTGAGGCTTCTTCTTGATTGTCTTTCCAGCTTTACCTGCAACAAAGGCAATGCCTTTCTCAGCCAGATTGCAGTTAATCTGCTCATGCAATTCAAGTTCTGAAAACAGTTCATCTAATTTAATTTTTGAAATGTCCCTTGAAACCTTGTATGCATCTACCATAGATGCCCACAAGGTGTTTCTTGGGAAAGCATTAAGAGTGTACCTTATCAAGTCACGATTTTCTACCTTGTGACTGATTGTATGTAGTCCGTTCATTAACTCCAGAATTCTGGCGTGGAGCTGGGCTGCTGTTTCGTTGTCGTTCATTTTGATCGTGTACAACTTGTTCAGGAGGAGATCTCTCTTGCTGATTCGAGTATCTAAAGATCCTTCGTGTAGTTCGATCAGCTTACCCCAGTGTTCTTTGGCGCTGTTGAATGGACCCACCCGGTTCAGCTCCTCTTTGGTTAGGCCGCATTGGAGTGTTTGGGTCGCTTTTACATCAGCTTCGATTTTTCTTTTCAGAGCGGTGTCCCACTCAGCATAAGACTGTGGCACTCCTTCAGCATTCTTTGGAATCTCCAGTCCAGACTGGATGATTATCCACATGTCCACCTGAGGTTTCAGGTGGACCTCTATTCTGCTCTTCCAGTAGGAGAAGTCCTCCCTACTGAAGAGTGGCGGTCTGGCTGTGCTGAATCCTTCTTGCATGGCCATTTATCTGAAACTAAGAGTAAAAGGAAAGAAATATCCCAAGACTTGGTCTTGGATTAGTAGTGCGGGAAGAAAAAAAAAATTTATCGAGGGGTGTTGCACCAACCTCGATTAACGATGAAAATTCAAAAAAAAAATTTAAAAAGAAATCCGAAAAAAACTCTCAAATAAGAGGTTGCACCAAATTTGAGCTTCCCCGTTCTGATACCACTTGTTGGATCGAGAATAACGATAGAGGGGGGTGAATATCGTAAATCGTTTTTCGGATAAAACTAAGAGAATAGGCAGCGGAAAATTAAAACACAATGCAAACACAAGCGGTTTTACTTGGTTCAGAGTCGCGGTCGGCTCCTACTCCAAGGCCCACGGTCGTTGACCGTTTACTGCGGGCAATACTATAATCGCGCAAATAATTATAAGAAGATGTACAGTAGTAGTGCAGTAAAAGTACAATTAAAAAGTAACTCTTCGTTACCGACGCCCAGTGTAGATCGTTCTTTGGTGTGTAGGGTCGTCGTTGGCGCTAGAATCTCGAGATGGAAGGTTTCCGGAGCAGAGCGCTTGAGTTGAAGAGCGTATTGGCGTTGGAAAACTGTGTTGAGAAGCCTTGTGTAGGATTTTTCGGGCCGCGAAAATCGTTTTTCACATCGCGGAAACCCCGAAAGCCCCAATAGAAAGGATCCGAGCGAAGAAAACCATTTCAAAAATTTACGAGTGCTCGTTTACATGCTTCAAAACCGATCTACAACCTAGATCTATTAGAGAAGAGAAAACTACCTTCGATGCGTGCCCCGCAATTCCCGCTCGCTCCTCGGTTGGTGTCGGATCTCAAGGATGCAAAGTAGCAACCCTCTAGAAGTATCCACACAAGCAAGAGAGTGGAGAGGAGAGCCCAAAAGTGTGCTAGCACTACTTGGGGTCTCGGCAAGATGAGAGGAGAGGGAGAGCCAAACAAAACAAAACCAAGTAAGGAGAAGAAAATACACACCCACAAAAAACACCTTTTGTGTGTTTAAGTGGCCGACCATTTAATGGCCATTATTGGCCATTAAGTGGCCGGCCACCACCTTTGGTAACCCCCTATTTGAATTCAAAATTCAAATGGGGAGGTTACTTAGCCTTGATGATGATGCCAAGTCATCACTTGGTCAAGTCAAGGTGATGTGGCTTGAGTCAAGTCAAACTTGCCTCTTATGGACTTTCCATATTTAGCCAAAGTCAAACTTTGACTTCATTACTCTCCCATGATTAGATTCATCCAACACTTGGATCAAACTCGAGTCCAACTCAAGTTGTCTAATTTGAGTCAAGTCAAACTTGCCTTTTATGGACTTTCTATATTTAGCAAAAGTCAAACTTTGACTTCATTACTCTCCCATGATTAGATTCATCCAACACTTGGATCAAACTCGAGTCCAACTCAAGTTGTCTAATTTGAGTCAAGTCAAACTTGCCTTTTATGGACTTTCCATATTTAGCCAAAGTCAAACTTTGACTTCATTACTCTCGGTCCATCATATGGACTTATTCTCCATCTATTGCTCTATGTGTGTGACCCTATAGGTTCTTGTAACGTTGGCAATGCCCTTAAACCTATTTAATGACATAAGCAATGAGAGGTATCTAGCAACACATCATTGCTCCCTAAGTTACAAGAATGTCGAGATCCAACATCACCATTGTGACTAATAATTGTGACCATCACAATATGTGACAACGTCCTTCTATCCTCGATATCTAGATTGATCTTTCATGAGGCATAGACCGTGTCATCCTCAAATCAATCTATATGTCTTGATCTCCAAGTAGACTCACTATAATCAAATAAGCTCAATATCTAATATTGCCTTATTTGGGCATGGCCATGCACTTAGTGGTCTTACTCTATCAAGAACGAAGATATCACTCCCGTCATATAGGAGGGATAGATCCCATCTACGTTACTCACATCCCTCCGCATAATTTGTTACAAACCCAATAATCGCCTTTATAGTCCACCTAGTTACGGGTGACGTTTGACGAAGCCAAAGTACGTAACTCCTTATGTAGGGAACTATGGTAACTTCAGGTCTAGGACTATAGTCATACTAATAGTCACATGAGAAAGTATATGACACTCATATAACGATCCATGATACTTTCTCATGGTGGGCCATTCAGTATACATTCTCTAATGTATACCCATGTGTCAACTTGATATCTCATATCAATGACTTGTGAGATCAAGTCATCATGTTGACCTACATGCTAGTCTCTATGCATTAACATTGTCCTTGAATGTTAATACTCGACTAGGAATAATTAAGAGTAGTGTTCTCTATATCATCTCACTATCGATTCAACTAATCGATTGATATAGATAAGAACCTTCTACTCAAGAACGTTATTATACTAAGTTATTTGGCACCAATACACATAAGTACAATAACCATAAGAAATGCCTTTATATATATGAAATATATATACAAGAATATGATACAATGAGTCCAAAAAGTAATCATCATATGATTGGCTCTAGGGCTCTCACTAACACCTTGGGGGTCGAGGGCTATTTATAGTAGTCCTGGGGCGCCCTCTACGTGGCCTCCAATCCGCAACAATCTTGGTCAGACCTTATCCCGCTCGAATAGGGCTGAGGTTTGACTGTGGGGGCGCCTGGGACGCTGGGGGCACCCCGGTTGACTTGGTTTGCTGGCTTCTCGGCCGGTTCACTTCGTTGGCTTGAACCCAGGGCGCCCTAAGCATCCGGGGAGCTCGGGAGCACGGGGGCGCTCGGGAGCATGGGGGCGCCCGGGAGCATAAGCATCCGAAGCAGTTTCTTGCTTAAGTTGTTTTGCCTTGACCTTGGGGGCGCCCGGGATACTGGGGGCACCCTGCCTAGCTACTTGCTCCTCTCCTTTGGGGCGTTCTGAGCTGCAGAAACATATTCCTTCGGTCCTGCATCCAAGGTTAGTCCAAAACAACACAAAGCAATAAAATATTAGGTTTATACAGCCTTAGCTGTCTTGGTTCTAACTTTGGGTCTCCAAAATGGAACCCTAGGTCGAACCGACGCCTATTGTTCCCTCGACGGGGAACGCGTCCACACCTACTCCTCTCAGGAGAATTTACCTGTCGCCAACCAGCTCCTGCGGTTGGACTTTTGCCCAGCAGTCCTTCGCCAGGTGCCCAGCTGTCCTTCGCCAGGTCTTCGTATCCTGGCATTCCTTCGCCAGGTGCCTAGCAGTCCTTCGCTAGGGCTTTGTATCCTAACATTCCTTCGCCAGGTGCCTAGCAGTCCTTCGCTAGGGCTTTGTATCCTTGCAGTCCTTCGCCAGGTGCCTAGAAGTCCTTCGCTAGGGCTTTGTATCTTGGCAGTCCTTCGCCAGGTGCCTAGCAGTCCTTCGCTAGGTCTTCGCTAGGTGCCCAGCAGCCCTTCGCTAGGTGCCCAGCAGCCCTTCGCTGGGTCTTAGGTTCTGATGCCTAGCAGTCCTTCGCTAGGTGCCTAGCATTCCTTCGCTAGGACTTCAATCTGCACACTCAAGTATCATGTTAGATAAACATAACATCTTAACTTTTGAACCTTTTGCCATTTATCAAAACACAGGTTCGACTTGGGTGCTGTCTGCACCAACAACATTCTATTCATTAGATGAATAGAATATTAAGAGTCTCAAGGAATACCTAGAGGCTTGGTATTCATTGGGTTTTATTAGTATTAAGATAAGAGGAGCTCAAGGGACATAGACCCTTGGTATTCATTAGATGAGTATAAATACCCCCCTTGTCAAAGGCTAGGGTGTGCATCTCTTTTCCTCTTCTTTCTTCCTCCTTGTCCATAACTCCCTAGTGGAGGTTCTTGTGATTTGTGAACCATCCCAAGTTGCTAGCACAACTAAGGTGGTTCTTCTCTGAGGTGTAGATTGTGTTCGTGTGGATACGCATAGAGGCACGGATACTTGAATGTGTAAGAGATCCAGCGAACCAAAGGACTAGCGGGATAAGCGAAGGGCACACGACAAAGGTATTCCTATAAGATAGGAATTGTAGATCACTTTGTATGAGTTTTCTTTCGCATGGATCGCTCGAGGGATCTTATTTCCGCTGTGTTTTTAAATGTTTTAACCTATAGATCCCTTCACAAACATTGGGTCTTCCAGACCTGTTTGGACTTAAACAGTTTAGCATCGGATCGGCCTACCAAGGCTTCCTATTGATTCGATATCAGGTCTTTCAAACATATCGAATCCACCTACCAGATGTTAGTGTTATATCTGAGAGATGTCATAAGACAATCACCTTAGAGTTTGTACTTATTTATTGGATAAATAAAGATTCACTATTTGAGTATACACTTATATATGGTTGGATCTTAAAATTATTTATTGAATGTCCACAATATGATTCATAGCATGAGAGAATTTGTGATTGTATCGCAACTAGTGAGTATCTGTACATGTATAATTATAAATGTATTGAAATCTTCCCTAGTGAACGAATTGATCTATTCGAACATCATTGATTCTGTGAGCTAACAGGGGTTATACTTCTTTGTGTAACCAAGCAGCTGTTCCTCACTAGTTGGAGACACTGGGATGTCGAGAGTTAAACATGGACGCTATTTATGGTAGCTAGTTCATTAGAGTAACTTGCTATAAGGCTTTATATTATTCTCTACATATATGAATATGTCAATAAAGCTCTTATTGTAGCTCAAGTGTAAGTTTTCTTAGACTTGAGGTATTCAATTCACCTTGGTCTAGAGACTTATACTTTGGCATCTTAAGCAAACATCTTTTTAAGGTATGGCCCCTAGGTGATGTTAGATGTATACTAAAAGACTTGTCTTTTTATATATGATCATCTACATTTTGAAAGAGAAACACAACAACACAGTTGCATGTTTATATTAGTATATGCATAACCATCTCATACTCTACATTGTAGATAATATGGTGTGTGGTGACATACGAAAGATCATGTTATCAGTCCCTTGCATAGTATAAGTAGAGGCTCAAAATCGAGATGGAGTTGGACAAACCATCGGGATGGTTGTAGTGTAATTAGGTGTGATTTATCTTGACCATAGAATTACACTAGTATGCTTTGTGTGCATTGAGCAGAATCAAAATAGAGGTAATCCAATTTGTACTGACTTAATAATTAGATCAGACCTCGGATTATTATGGAGTACAATCTCTAAATCCCGATATAATAACGGGCACGTGTAGTTAGTATTTTATTTCTTTGATTTACTAATGGGTGAGATTTATTCTGCTAAATTAATAGACCCGGTAAGTTAAAAAATAATATTAATTACATGGTGTGTCGTTGATTATTGACGGAATCTGTGTCCTGGTGAGTCGGGATGATGATGCCCCCTTGATGAGCTCATAAGGTTCATCATGTTAAACCCTGCAGGTGGATTTGATCCAACATGATGATAAGGTTAAGTGGTACTAGTCAAGGAGTTAGAAGTTGATTAATTAGAATTATCAGTAATTTAAATTAATCGACGGGCATACGATATCTTAAACACGAGGAGATAGATGTACTCATAATAGGTGGAGCTCATATGAAAATATGGGGGTTGGTGAGAAAGTTTAATGGAGATCCTTTAGTGGAATGAATCTTCATTAATGGATCGGATTTGGATCCATTAGTCGGCCAAGACCCAAGACCTCCTCATGGTCCCTACTTTAGCCCTATATATACCCCATGGGATCAAGAAACCAAGGCTAATCCAATTGATCACCACATCATAGGCTTTTCTCTCTTCATTCTCTTTTCTCTCTCCTAGGGCCCTGGCAACAAGAAGGAGGTTCCTCTCCTTCTTGTTTTCTTTTCTCCCTCCTTCTTCACAGTTGGTGCTCGACGACCACAAATACAAGGAGGAGCTTCATCCTCCTTGTGTGGCTCGGCAAGAATAGGGAGAAAGAAGGCTCACCGAAGGTGGAGAAGTGGTCTTCTCCTTGGTGACCAGCAGCAGCGCAAGCAAGGGAAGAGGAGCGAATTTCGACTAGTTGAGGTGGGAAGGAGGACTCTTTTCTCCTTCATCATCATCTTCTTCTTCCTCTCTAGTGCTTCCTTGTGGCCAGCGAGCGGGGGTGGCTCTTGGTGGCCGGCGGCGCAAGGGAAGGAGAGGAGTGGCCGGCGGTTCCAAACCCTAGTGCCAGGGTTTTGCTAGGCGGAAGAAGAAGTGATTGTTTGGTGACCCTCGGTGATTCCGGATATTGGTAGCTCGTTGCCCACATGATGTCCAAGAGGGAATGGACATAAGGTAGAAGACTACGAGGTAAAGGAAGGTATAAATTTCTTCCTTGGCTCCTTGTTTTTCTTATCATTTTATGTGATTGATTAATTATTGTTGTGTTAGTTATTTGTTAATTAATTGCAATAATTAATATGTTTTGGACCCCGATAATAAACATAAAAATCGGCGATCCACTCGTCATCTTTTTCACGGTTGATTGGTTAGGTGAATTACAAGGCTCGATCGTTGAGATTGGCTAAGTTGTAATTCGAACTGATTGATACGATGACGAGATGGTCGTTTGGGAGACGGGTCTCCATTCGGATTATTTTTTAATCCGTAGACATAGAGAGGTCTCTCAAGGATGACCAGGTATTCGCTTAGGAAACCCACCAATCCATAACGCAACCATTAATTGGTATCAGAGCTGAGGTTTTCGGTTATGTGTGTTTAGGATTCGGTTAATTATTTGTATACATTATCATATATATTATTTTTGTTGGATGATATGTGGATGTGCGTAGGCTAACTCTTTGTTGCAGGCACTAGATTCCAACTTATCATGGCTTAAATAATGGTTGTGTGATTGATTGTGTAATTTTTATAATTAATTAAATCCTCGGGGTTGACGAGGCTAGATAGGTATTTAATTTTTGTAATTAAATACATCACGTGTTTAGCCGATCTTTTTATTTGCTTTCGATCAAGATATTGTGTACACTCCTTCGTGGAGTATAGGGTCGATGGATGTGAATAATTAGCTAGTCATCTTGGCTCTGAGATCCCTTCAATGGTGGCTTGCACATGTTGTAGGGAGGAGCAGACTGTTGGATCGAGAGAACCGATAGAGGGGGGTGAATATCGAAAAACGTTCGGATTTAAGATAGAGAATTTGCACAGCGGAAGATTAAAAGCAAAACACACAGACACAGTTATTTTTACTTGGTTCGGAGCCTATGTCGACTCCTACTCCAAGGCCCACGGTCGTTGATCGTTTACTGCGGGCAATACTATAATCGCGCAATAACAATTTACAGTATTGAATTACAAATATAGCAAGTTAAACTTTTTAAAACAAATAGCTCTTCTTTTACCGACGTCCGATGTAGGTTGTCTTTCTTTTTCTTTCGGAGCAGCAGGACGTCGTCGGCTCGAGTTGGGAGGTTTCCGGAGCGAGGCGCGAGAGCAGAAGAGCGTAGAAGCGTTGAATCAAGTGTTGCTCAGAAGCCTGGGCGTTGGGTGCTATTTATAGCACCTCGGGGCGCCCTGGACGTCGGGGGCGCCCCCCCACGTGTCACGCGATCTGAGCTTCGCTCGATCAACCTCTATCCCACTCGAATAGGGATGAGGTTTGACACTGGGGGAGCCCTAAACGCTGGGGGCGCCCTGATTGACTCCTTCAGCGCGGGCTTCTCGGCTGGATAAGGGTAATCGGCTTCGCTAGCGTAGGCGCGGGGCGCCCTCGGCACTGGTATCAGAGCGGAGAAGTTCAAACTTGGTGCAACCACCAATTTGTAAATTTTTCGGATTTTTTTATTTTCTTTTTCTCGTTCGAATTTCTTCTAAATTTTTCGTTCGAATTTTTTTCCGTTAATCGAGGTTGGTGCAACACCCCTCGATATTTTATTTTCCTTATCCGGCACTAATAATCCAAGACAAGTCTTGGGAAATTTTTTTGTTAGTTATTTTTTTTAGATTAAATGGCCATGCAAGAAGGATTCAGCACCGCCAGACCTCCACTTTTCAGTGGAGAAGACTTTTCCTACTGGAAAAGTCGAATGGAGGTCCACCTGAAAACTCAGGTGGACATATGGATAATCATCCAGTCCGGACTGGAGATTCCCAAAAACGCTGAAGGACAACCTCAAAGCTACACAGAGTGGGACACCGCTCTGAAGCGAAGAATTGAAGCAGATGCAAAGGCGACCCAGACCCTTCAATGCGGCTTGACAAAGGAGGAGCTGAACCGGGTGGGCCCCTTCAACAGTGCCAAAGAGCTGTGGGTAAAACTGATTGAGCTGCACGAAGGAACATCAGACGCTCGGATCAGTAAAAGAGATCTGCTCCTGAACAAACTGTACACCATCAAGATGGCCGACAACGAAATAGCAGCACAGCTTCATGCACGAATCCAAGAATTAATGAACGGTCTTCACACTATAGGTCACAAAGTCGAAAACTGTGACCTAATAAGGTATGCTTTAAATGCTTTCCCTAGAAACACCTTGTGGGCATCTATGGTAGATGCATACAAGGTTTCAAGGGATCTCTCTAAAATTAAATTAGATGAATTGTTTTCCGAGTTAGAACTTCATGAACAGACTAACTGCAATATGGCTGAGAAAGGTATTGCCTTTTTTGCAGGAAAAACTGGAAGGTCAACAAAGAAGAAGCCACAACCTGAACCCGAGTCTAACTCAGACTCAGACTCAGAAGACGAAGAAGGAGATCGACCTAAACTAGTCCGACTGGCCCGAAGCTACTATAAAGAATTAAAGAACTAAACCAACAGAAGGAAGGCCAACCGAAGAAAGGACGAACCAGCTGAACCCGCAAATGATAAAAACAAGCCCAACGTGACCTGCTACGAGTGCAAGAAGAAGGGTCACTACAAGACGGAGTGTCCGAACCTAAAGGAGAACAAGAAGATAAGAAGAAAGAAAGCACTCCAAGCAACCTGGGACGAATCTTGTTCAGAAGAAGAAGAAGAAGCACCCCAGTCAAACCTACTAGCCCTGACCGCCTCAGAAGAAGTCGAGACCGAGTCAGAGTCTGAATAGGACGACGATAGACTAACCTTTTCAGAAGACGGCGAAATCAAGGTAAGCGGTTTCAATAGAAGTCAGTTAAATGAACTTATTTCTTATCTTTCTCGAGATTTGGTGAAAGCCAAACTCCGTGTCGAGTCCCTCTAACAGGAAGTAAAACTCCTAAAAGAGGAAGCTGACTCTAAACCCTTAACCGAGAAAGTTCAAGAAGGAACTCCTACTCAAGTTGAAAAACTTGAGAAAGAGAACTCCTCCCTGAAAACTCAGGTTAAGGATCTTAGAGCTACTTTAGAACGATTCACTTCTGGTTCCAAGGGTCTTGACATGATTCTTGGAAAACAAAAGTCCGTTCTAAATCAATCCGGACTTGACTATAGAACCAAATCCCGACAAAGATCTTACTTTGCTGTACTGAATCAATCCAGAAGTAAAGTTCAGGCATGGGTACCTAAACTGTACCTGAACAAACCAACTGGATCAAATCAGTATTGGATCCCCAGGGACAAGATTCACATCTTGCCTAATCATTACCGTGGCTTTAGTCTAGGGGGAGCCAAATTAAAAACTATATTTATTGTTAAATAGAATTTAATTCTTGCAATTTGCCTGATTGATTGTTTATTTAAATTTCTACAATTTACCATGCTTAGACTTAGGAATGATTAGTATAAGGACTAAACAAACTTAACTGAAACTTGACAACATAGTATTGGGTGGAGGTGAGATGATAGTACGTTAGGGAAACCAATTCTAATAAGATCAAGTACACTTGGTCTCTTTAGACTGGTGAAACTAGCCGAAGCTACCGATCCAAGACCCAAACTAGTTAGACCAGAATTTTTCAAAGATTAATTTTGAAAATGAAACTTCATTAAAAGGCTTTGTCAAGGAAAGGGTTGATGATCCAATAAGGCTACGACCAAAGAAGGCCTAGTGCCTCGCCAAGACCCGGAAGCTAATTTTTGAATTTCAAATTCAAATTACTTTTTGTCAAATTCAAATCTAACACAAACTTTCAGTTAGGTATAGATTCAAACATTTCCTTTCAAAACAAATTTAACTGTTTTCAAAAATTAATTTAAGGTTTTCAAAATAAATAATTTCACAAAATAATTTTATCTGTCAAAACCTGTCTCACAAAACCTATAAGGCTAACATGGTTGATAACCGTAAACTGGGTGAGACGACAAACTTAATGAAAATTCATTCAATAACTACATTTTGTTTAACATTTAGTTTAGAACGGCACTGAAATAATGCAAGTCAAACTATGGTCAAAGTAGTCAAACTATGGTCAAAGTAGTCAAACCACGGTCAAAGTAGTCAAACCATGGTTAAAATACTCAAATCAGGTCAAACCTGGTCAAGTAAGTCAAATCTGGTCAAACACAGTCTTTTAGGGTCAAAAACAGTCGTTTAGGGCGCCCAAACCCTTGCGGGCGCCCCGAGGCTGGTCAAAAGCAGCTTTCTGCCACTGCATGCTGACCAGGGCACCCGGGTGCTCCCGGGCACCCCCGTATAGTCCTTCAACGGCAGAAAGCTGCCAAAAGGTAGCTGCAGCCCTGGCCGGGGCGCCCTCGCCAGCCAGGGCGCCCTCCCTCTACAGAGTGCCCACAGATGCCCTATAAAAGGGCTCCATACCCCCTTCTTCGCTTCACACTCAAACCACTCTTTCTCTTCAACTCTCTACTTTCCAAGAGACCTTGCAACCCTCTCGAGCTCTCATCTTCAACAATGCCTCCCCGAGCAGCCCGATATATTTTTTTTGGTTAAAATTCTTTAATGCAATTCCTTCATACTTTCTTTAAATGCATATTCCTTCTCTTAGAAGACGCCGACCAAACCAGGCAGAACCCAGTACCCAACCTAGTCCTGATCCTAGGTTTCCAAATTTAGAACTATGTAATAAGTTCGCTCGTACGACCTATAAACCTATCAAGACGAGCTACTTAAATAGACAATTTTTCACACAATCCTGTCCCTTAGCAATGAACGTTATAAACTTTTACCAACTTGACAATCTCATATTCTGCACCCATCCAATCAACACGTCCTTATGTGCAGAATTTTACAGCAACATAATCAGACAGGATAGTCTCATGTTCGTCACCACTGTCCAAGGAATTCCCTTGACAATCACACCTACACTACTCAACCGATTTCTAGGACTACGACTCTCGCAGTCCACCTTCTGTTGCTACCCTCCTAGGGAGCCTCCCTTTGATGCTCCCTATTCTCACATTACCTTAGATACGTTACACTCCTACTTCTTTAGGCAACCCCTGGCCAGACGATTTCAGTCTGTTGACCTACAAGTCTAGGACTACGCTCTATATAGAGTAGTAGTCCGATGTATTCTGCCATTATCTACTAGAGACGTCGCTACTATGCGACCATTTCACACCTTCCTCCTCTATGCCTTGATCCATCAGCTGGACATCGACATAGGACTTCATATATTTCATGCTATCCTACATGCTTCCAGTGTTACCACGCAAGGGCGGGTACGCACACCCTACTGCCATATCATCACGTCCATCCTACATCACCACGGTCGGAACATCACAGAGGGGGAGATGGCCGATTTGACCGATTACGATGAGATAGGCTATAGAAACTTCTCCCTAGCCGGTATAGAGGTGTCTGGTACCGGGGTCTTGTCCTGGAGACGTCAGAGAGCAGCTCCCCAGATCGACTCAGACGAGGAGGTTGAGGTCGACGTCGGGGATCTGGCAGCAGCAGCCCGAGCACACATAGACGAGCCTCCACCACCGACCCTCGACCAGCGCCTCACACAGATATAGACTGAGATCCACAATCTCCGAGAGGAGGTTGAGGCCTATCACATCGAGCAGATGGACGCTCGTAGAGCCGATCGAGAAGTGGCTGATGCACGATACATTGAGATGATGGCACGATTCGATTCATGGCAGCCCGGCCCATCTGACCACCCTAGGCCTTCTTCATAGCTAGTCTATTTCTGCATTGTACTAAGTAACCAAAACATGACTTATGTTTGACGCTACTGTTCCTCTGTTTGACTAGTTAATCTATTCTGTTTGACAACTTATTTAATTTGAGTATCTGATTTAGGATTGTACTCTGTAGAATAGATCAACTCTACTTTTGATTTTTTTTACTTAATTTAAAAATCAGTTTCTAAAAGAATTTTGAAAAACTGTTGTTTTTAAAATCAGTTTTTTTTCGGACTTAGTTTTATTTCAAAACTACCCCCTTTCAAAACTAGGGCTTTTTCGCAAATGGACTTAGCCTAGGCCCTAACCCTAGAACTGCATGCACCTATAGATTTAGAAGCCAGCATCTCACAAGAACCTTAGGGTACTTTTGATTGATAACCTAGAAAGGGTTGAGATGCTTAGGTCTTTGCCTCAATTCAAGATGCTTTAAGTCAGTGCATCTGCAGTAATTGGGGCACTAAATACAATTTACACAGCAATCAAGTTAAGTATCAAGTTTAGAAAATCTAACTTGAACAGAACACTTAACTTGACTAACCATAGCGAAAACTACTGTTTATAACAGTTAGTAAGTAGCTAATGGGTTAGACAGGTCCCTACAAGAGAAAATTAACTGATTTGGTTTAAATCTTATCATGAATTGGTTCAATATAGCAGAATCATGCAAATATGTTATAAAAGTTATTTCCCTTATGCAATTTAACTTCTGTTATATTTCTCTGTTTTTGATATATGACAAAGGGGGAGAGATAAGAAAGGAGAGAATTTAAAATTTTTTCTTTTTTCTCTCAAAATTTTAAAATCTATCCTTTATTCAAAAAGTGCAAAAATTATACTAAAGTACTTAAGCCTTTCAAAGTACTTAAGCTTTTCAAAATACTTGTGTCAAAAATTTTCTTACTCAAGCTTTTTAAAGTACTTAAGCTTTTCAAAAATTTTCTAAGTACTTAAGCTTTTCAAAAAATTTCTAAGTACTTAAGCTTTTAACTTTCTAAGTACTTAAGCCTTTCAAAAATTTTCAAGTACTTAAGCTTCTCAAAAACTTACTAAGTACTAGAGTTTGTCAAAAATTTACTAAGTACTTAAGTTTTTTTAATCTTACTAAAGTACTTAAGTTAAAGCTTTCAAAAACCTTTGAGTACTTTAAAATTTAAAACTTAAGGCTTCAAAATTTTTCTAAGTACTCTAAACTCATGCTTCCAAAAACTCTTCTATGTACTTTTAAAAATTAAGTTGTCAAAAGATTTCCAAGTACCTAAACTTAAGTTTTCAAAAGTGCAAAAATTATTTTTGAAAATACAAAAGCCTTCTGTTGAAAAATTCTAAGTAAAATTTTTTTAAAAAAACTTAGAACCCCACGAGTTTTTGAAAAATCTAGGGGGAGAGTCCTTCCAGGGGGACGGAACAAAATTTAATGTTTTTACATGCTTTGATTAAACTTAACTTTTTGAACTAGGGTTGCAATAAATCAAAAAGGGGGAGATTGTTGGTGCAAAAAGCACCCAAGTCAAACCTGTGTTTTGATAATGGCAACATGGTTCAAAAGTTAAGTCTTACTTGTTATCTAACATGTCACTCTAGTGTGCATGGTAAAAAGTCCTAGCGAAGGACTACTAGGCACTGGCGAAGGAATGCTAGGGTAAAAAGTCCTAGCGAAAGACTGCTAGGCACTGGCGAAGGAATGCCAGGTCACAAAGCCCTAGCGAAGGACTGCTAGGCAGTAGCGAAGGAATGCCAAGGTGAAAAGCCCTAGCGAAGGACTGCTAGGCGCCAGGCGAAGGACATCTTGGGACTGAAGCCCTAGCGAAGGAATGCTAGGCACCGGGCGAAGGACAGCTCGGTACCAAGACCTGGCAAAGGACCGCCAGGCAAAAGTCCAACCAGAGGAGCGGTTGGCATCAGGTAAATTCTCCCAAGAGGAGTAGGTGAGGACGCGTTCTCCGTCGAGGGAACAGTAGGCGTCGGTTCGACCTAGGGCTCCATTTTGGAGGCCTAAAGTCAGAACCAAGACAGCTAAGGCTGTATAAACATAATACTCTATTGTTTTATATTGTTTTGGACTAACCCTGGATGCAGGACCGAAGGAACGTGTGTCTGCAGCTCAGAATGCCCAAAGGAGAGAGGCAAGTAGCTTAGCAGAGCGCCCTCAGTGTCCCGGGCGCCCCCAAGGGGAACACAAAACAAGTAAAGCAACAAAGGCTTCGGCTGCTCACTGGCCGGGGCGCCCCCAGCAGCCAGGGCGCCCCGAATGCCCAGGGCGCCCCTAGTGCCCAGGGCACCCCGAACGCCCAGGGCGCCCCGCACCTACACCAGCGAAGCCGATTACCCTTATCCAGCCGAGAAGCCCACGCTGAAGGAGTCAATCAGGGCGCCCCCAGCGTTCAGGGCGCCCCCAGTGTCAAACCTCATCCCTATTCAAGTTGGATAGAGGTTGACCGAGCGAAGCTCGGATCGCGTGACACGTGGGGGGGCGCCCCCGACGTCCAGGGTGCCCCAAGGTGCTATAAATAGCACCCAACGCCCAGGCTTCTGAGCAACACTTGATTCAACGCTTCTACGCTCTTCTACTCTCGCGCCTCGCTCCTTTGGGCATTCTGAGCTGCAGACACACATTCCTTCGGTCCTGCATCCAGGGTTAGTCCAAAACAATATAAAACAATAGAGTATTATGTTTATACAGCCTTAGCTATCTTGGTTCTGACTTTGGGCCTCCAAAATGGAGCCCTAGGTCGAACCGACGCCTACTGTTCCCTCGACGGGGAACGCGTCCTCACCTACTCCTCTCGGGAGAATTTATCTGATGCCAACCGCTCCTCTGGTTGGACTTTTGCCTGGCGGTCCTTTGCCAGGTCTTGGATACTGAGCTGTCCTTCGCCCGGTGCCTAGCATTCCTTCGCTAGGGCTTCAGTCCCAAGCTGTCCTTTGCCTGGCGCCTAGCAGTCCTTCGCTAGGGCTTTTCACCCTGGCATTCCTTCTCTAGTGCCTAGCAGTCCTTCGCTAGGGCTTTGTGACCTGGCATTCCTTCGCCAGTGCCTAGCAGTCTTTCGCTAGGACTTTTTACCCTGGCATTCCTTCGCCAGTGCCTAGCAGTCCTTCGCTAGGACTTTTAACCCTGCACACTAGAGTGACATGTTAGATAACAAGTAAGACTTAACTTTTGAACCATGTTGCCATTATCAAAACACAGGTTTGACTTGGGAGCTTTCTGCACCAACACAGACAAGGTGATGACACGACTGGAGGCGCATTCGAGACTAAGGCCATGATAGTTTGAAAAATCTAGGATTTTTCTTTTTTATTATACTGGTTTATGTGCTTGTCATGTGTGTGCATGTAAAATTTCTCAAATTATATAACTAAGTGGGAGAGGGACCCTAAGGGTCCCGTGACCTCCATTACAATCTGACAAGTGATGCGAACAAGCCCCCGTGTCAGCTCTGAGTGCCTTCCTCCACAACGGATAGGCTTGTTCTATGGATCACTGGGTCAGAAAAGATTATAGAAAGTTATTGAAGAGCGTGTGATTTTCCTCAACGGGAGACACATAATCAGAAATAAAATTCTTAGTGTCGTGTAATGGTAAATACTTAGATGCAAATATTAGTATCCTCCCCAACGGAGTCACTACTATTATTTGTAGGGCCGAATTGAACCAACTATTAATCTTGTTTGTCAAAAAGTTAGGTTGACATGATAATAAGATTAATGGGTAAAACCTCCTCTAACGAATGTAGAATTCGTATACGTCCACACTAACATGGCATGCGAATTCTCGGTGTTTGAGGTGTTATTGGTTGATTTCAAAAATTTATTATTTGAGGACTCAATTTATTTTCGAAATCTAAAGTTGTGATTCTCAGGTAGTTTCAAAATGACATTTAACCCACTAGCAACCATACTTAAGGAAAATAAACATACTGGACACAACTATATAGACTGGAAAAGAAACTTAGACATTGTCCTTGCTACTAAAGAGTACAAATATGTGCTCTTTGAGGAGTGTCCCGAAAAGCCTGGCTAGAAGTCTAGTGAAGAGCAGAGGGAGTGCTTTAAGTAGTGGGTCAAGGCAGATGAGATGACGTGGTGATACATTCTGGCATCTATATCGAATGTATTGCAACATCAGCATCAGGTCATGCCCACTTCTTATGATATGATGCAGAACCTCAAGGAGCTCTTTGGGCACTAGGGTCGGGCCGCTAGGCAGGTTGCGATGAAGAACTTGATGACGACCACCATAGTCGAAGGGACACCTGTAAGGGATCATGTCCATAAGATGATGGCTCACCTCAATGAGATTCAGGTACTTAGAGCTCAGATCGACGGGGAAACCCAAGTCGATATTATACTCCAGTCTCTGCCTAGCAGTTTTGAGCAGTTTCGGCTCAACTATAACATGAATAAGCATGAGTATACGTTGGGGGAACTGCTTGGGGAACTCCAGGCGGTAGAGGGTTTTTTCGTTAGAGTTCTCAAGCCTTGATCACACAAAAGGTTTCTACTTCTGTGCCGAAAGGCAGGAAGAAGAAGAAACAAGGTGGGTCCAAGAAGGCAGCAGGATCGTAAAGACCTCAGACTGGTGTGAAGAAGCCGAGAGGCAAGTGCTTCACGTGTAAGCAAACTGGATACTGGAAGGCGAACTATCCTTGTCGTCAAGACAAAGGTATTTCTTCGTGCTTAGTTGTTGAAACATGTTTAGCGGTGTTATCTACCGGTACCTGGTGCGTAGATACGGGGGCCACTGATCATGTCTGCAACTCATTGCAGGGGTTCCAGAAAACCCGACGGCTAGCTGATGGAGAAATCATCATCTACATGGGCAATGCTACAGAGGTGGCAGCAGTTGCAATGGGAGACATTTATTTATCTTTTGATAGGAATAAAGTTTTGGTTTTGAGAGATTACTTATATGTACCCTCTTTTAGAAAGAACATGGTATTGGTTTCTAAATTAATAAAGTATGGATATTCTATTGCTTTTAATAACAGAGTTATTATAAAGAGAAATAGAGAGATTAACTATTCTGGTACTATGATTGACAATTTGTATACTCTATAACCAAAATCTCCCACGATGCAAATAGAGGCCAATAGCTTATCATCTAACCAAAATAAGAGAAATGAACCTTCTAAAATGAACCAGACATACCTTTGGCATCTTAGGCTAGGCTTGGTCATATTAACCTTAGTAGGATTTAGAGGTTGATAGCCGATGGGCCCTTGGGTTCATTGGTGGTGGAAGATTTCCCAACCTGTGAGTCTTGCTTGGAAGGTAAGATGACCAAGAGGCCTTTCAAGGCTAAGGGGTATAGAATCAAAGATGTGTTAGAACTAGTTCATTCTGATTTATGTGGTCCTATGTCCATCCAGGCTAGGGGTGGCTTTGAATACTTCATCACTTTTATTGACGATTATTCAAGGTATGGATACATTTACCTAATGCTCCGCAAGTCAGAATGCTTTGATAAGTTGAAAGAATTCAAGGCTGATGTGGAGAAACGTCAAGGTAAAAGTATCAAGACACTACGATCAGATCGTGGTGGCGAGTATCTCTTGGGAGAATTTAGGACTTAATTATCAGAGGCTGGGATTCAATCCCAATTGTCTGCACCCGGCATGCCCCAGCAGAACGGTGTAGCAGAAAGAAGGAATTGGACTCTTATGGAAATGGTTAGGTCAATGATGAGCTACTCTGAGTTGCCAGATTTGTTTTGGGGATATGCTCTGGATACGACATCGTATATTCTGAACATGGTACCATCTAAGTCAGTTCCTTATACCCCTATGGAATTGTGGACTGGGCGAAAGCCTAGTCCAGGAGATATTCGGATTTGGAGTAGTCTAGCACATGTGCTAAAGGGAGATACTGATAAGTTGGAATCTTGTACAGAAGTACGCTTGTTCGTAGGCTATCCTAAAGGGACGAAGGGTGGTCTGTTCTATAGTCCTGAGGATCAGAAGGTAATCGTTAGCACAAATGCCAGATTCTTAGAAGAAGACTATGTGATCAACCACAAGCCCAAGAGTAGACTCATGCTTGAAGAATTGAGAGGGGGCGTTCAGACCTTAGTACCAACTGTACAAGAGGATACACCACAAGTCACCGCACCACGTGTCACAGAAGATACACAGGTAGTACCTCGTCATAGTGGGAGGGTTGTTAGACAACCTGAGAGGTTTATGTTTTTGGGAGAGTCTTCAGACTTGGTCCCTGGTGAAGATAAACCGGATCACTGAACCTATGATGAGGCTCTCCAAGATAAGGATGCAGATTCTTGGTAAAAAGCAATGAATTCTGAGATAGAATCTATGAATTCTAATCATGTATGGGAGCTAGTAGAACCACCCAATGGTGTGAAAGCCATTGGATGCAAATGGATCTACAAGAGAAAGAGAAGATCAGACGAGAAGGTTGAGACCTTCAAAGCTATTTGTTACGAAAGGGTTTCTCAGAAAGAGGGTATCGAGTATGAGGAGACCTTTTCGCCGGTAGCCATGCTTAAGTCTATCCGGATTCTCTTATCTATTACCGCTCATATGGACTATGAGGTATGACAGATGGACGTCAAGACAGCTTTCCTTAACTGAAGTCTTGAGGAGACCATCTACATAAAGCAACCAGAAGGGTTCATTGCGAAGGGCAAAGAGCATCTAGTGTGCAAGCTTAATCGGTCCATTTATGGATTGAAACATGCTTCGCGATCTTGGAACATCCGCTTTGATGAAGTAATCCAGTCAAAGCCCGGATGTATCATGTGTATATAAGAGATGTGACGGAAACTTAGTGGTGCTTCTTGTACTTTACGTAGATGACATTTTGCTCATTGGCAACAATGTGAAAGTGTTGTCAGACGTAAGGGTATGGTTGTCCAAATAGTTCGATTTAAAGGACTTGGGATAAGCAGGACACATCTGTTGGTGCAGGCATCACCTAAGTCGAACCTAGGTTTTGATAATGGCAAAGGGTTCAAGAATTAAGATGTTATTGTGTTCTAATTTTGTTCACTGAGTGTGCAGGAAGAAGCCCTAGGTACACTAGGCAAGAAGTCCTGGCAAAGGGCTGGGCAAAGAAGTCCTGGTCAAGGACTAGGCAAGAAGACCTGACCGGAAGTCGGGCAAAGAAGTCCTAGTCGAGGACTGGGCATGAAGTCCTGGCAAGGGGCTGGGCACCGAAGACCTGACTGGAAGTTGGGCACGAAGACCTGGTCAGGTGGATCGGGCAAAAGTCCAACCGGAGGAGCCGGTTGGCAAAAGGTAAACTCTCCTAAGAGGAGTAGGTGAGGACGCGTTCCCCGTCGAGGGAACAATAGGCGTCGGTTCGACCTAGGGTTCCATTTGGGAGACCCGATGTAACGCCCGCTTTTTTTTTTCCCTAAAGCGGCGTTACGCTAACATACTTAAGGCATGTAACATCATACTGCAGCGGAATAACTTAAGCCTTACATATACATGCCCCTACTACCATCCCTAATATAATGACATGGAACTTAACACATGAACATCATGCTTAACATCATATCGTAACATGCTTAACATCATACCATAAGGTTCATATCATATCATACTGGACATCTTATCATAAAGTTCCATAAGTCACTATTCGGGCATATAGGTAGCAAAATAAAGTTCTTAGCATAAACGGTTAACACATTCGATTTCATGGGCCAAGTCACCAACACAAACATACATCAGGCCCTCCTGCTGCTTCCTCGTTATCCCCTTGCATGATCTGCGGTATAAGGAAAGAAGACTATAAGCACACAGGCTTAGTAAGACTCTTTCCTACTCACTAAAACATTCGTCATTCCATAATAAGCACATAAACATTATCATATTCACCATACCCTTGACATGGCATGATCATAAACATGAGTGAACATTCGTAGCATAGCATGAGACATGGCATGAACATAATCATACTAACATTCTAAGCATAGCATGAAACATGGCATAACATAACATAATAATCTTTCATAGCATGGCATAAGACATGGTATAAACTTAAACGTAGTAGCATGGCATAATACATGGCATAGCATCACGTAACAAAACTCAACCTATATGGCATAAACATAGGCATATCTTCTATCATATCATATGAACACCTTCTTAACATAATCCTGGCATAGATCATTCATGCATATCTTTTATCGTAAAGCATAAGTATAAGACATCATTATCTTAACATGATGCATATCATGTATGAATGCATGGGTGGAATGCATTTACATAAGGATGCTTAACTTTTAAAACGTACTTTGAAAATGCTTAAACATCATCATCTTAACATTGGGCCCTGGCTTGTACCACATACATACATCATAAGCGCGCATCCCTAAGTAAATACGAGGTAGCTAGCCTCGACCTACTAGGGTAAGGACAGCATAGTCGGTAGTCCCCGAACCGAGGCGTTCTTAAGGTGCCCATCCCTGTTGCACAGCTACGGTAGTGCCAGAACCATGGACAGCATAGTCGGTAGTCCAAAATCGGGGCGTTCTTAAGGTGCCCATCCCTTGGACCCATACTTCGGTCCGGTACAAGCCCATACATAAAGTAAAATACTTTTCATGCTTCATCATTCATAAGCCATTCATGGCATACCTATCATAGCATAACTTGTTACGGCTCGGCCCGTCTACCGGCCCATTTACCGGTCCTCTCGACCGTCGTACCGTCGACCATCGACCGTGTCGTTTAGCATATCTATGCCTTAAAGGCATAAGCATCATCTTTCATTCATCATACTTGCCATTCATCATTTTCATTCTTAGACATGGTGTATGTACACATCATTCATAGAGCATGGCATACATTCGTATACATGGCATATCATTCATAACATGGCATATCATTCATAACCGTGGCATATCATTCATAAACATGACATAACATTCGTAAACATGGCATATCATTCATAACATGGCATATCATTCATAACCATGGCATATCATTCATAAACATAACATATCATTCATAAACATGGCATATCATTCATAACATGGCATATCATTCATAAACATGGCATATCATGCATAACCATGGCATATCATTCATAAACATGACATAACATTCGTAAACATGGCATATCATTCATAACATGGCATATCATTCATAAACATGGCATATCATGCATAACCATGGCATATCCTTCATAAACATGGCATATCATTCATAACATAGCATATCATTCATAAACATAAATCACATCTTACCGTAGGGCTATTGGGACCCTTACTTGAAATAAATCTTAACTTTTTCCCTATTAACCCATATTGGCCGAAACTTGTGGAGTCCCAAGGCTATGTGAAAATTCACATAATCACCATCCATCATCCTTATATCATGGCAACACATAAACATATGCTTGAAGTTAAAGACTCAACCCTTAACCCTTGGGTCCTTGGGGTTGGCCGAACCATATGGGCCTCTAGGGTACTCCAAAAATTCCCAAAAATTATACTCAACCTCTACACATCATAAGGGAACATTAAATAACATTATCATGATTTTTAACATATTTATAGACATTTAAATCATGGTGGCCGAAACCCTTGAACTTAAGGTTCTGGGTTTTGCTTCTTTCATGTTGGCCGAAACATATGAGGCCTCTAGGGTACCCCAAAAATTCCCAAAAATTATACTTAATGTATAAACATCATAAGAGAACATTAAATAACATTATCATGATTTTTAACATATTTTTAGACATTTAAATCATGGTGGTCGTAACCCTTGAACTTAAGGTTCTGGGTTTTGCTTCTTTCATGTTGGACGAAACATATGGGGCCTCTAGTGTATCCCAAAAATTCCCAAAAATTATACTTAATGTCTAAACATCATAAGGGAACATTAAATAACATTATCATGATTTTTAATATATTTTTAGACATTTAAAACATGGTGGCCGAAACCCTTGAACTTAGGAACCTTGATTTTGTTTCTCTTCAACATTAAATCCGAAAACTAACCCATATATCATGCCAAAAATCATGGAAATCATACGTAACTATTATACCACAGGTGAGAGAGTCTTACCTTAGATTTCTTGATTTTTTTTTTGAACCTTGAAAGAGGAGAAGGAAAAAAGGACTTGGTATCTCTTAACCCCAACTAGTCTTTGTCACCTTGTAGGAACTTTAGATCTTGAGGGATGAAACCTCTTGTGAAGTTTTCCCCAAGGACTCCTCCCTTTGGTGCTCGGCAAGAATGGGAATGAAGAGGAGAGGTAATGCTATTGATTGAGAGAATAAGTAACTCCCAAAACTCCTCTCATTATAACCCATCAAGGAGGCAATTAAAGAGCAATTAAAGAGCCTCTCCATGCCCCTTCACCTCCTTTTACCTCTTAACCAACCTCCACTTCAATTACTCATAAGCATTCCTTGCTAGGTGAGTTGGTTAAAGCATTCTTGGTTATCGCAAGAGGTCCAAGGTTCAATCCTTGGCTCATGCACATTTATTTTTATTTTTATTTTTCTTAAATTCCGAAAATCCCCCTAAAATCACCCATAATTATGCTATTATTCCTAAATAAAATTCTTTTATATTTATATTAATTTTACCTAATTTATATTAATTTTACTTAATTAATACCCATTTTTTTTGGAGTCCATTTAAAACTCATTAGTACTTAGTTTTCTCGATTTAAATGAGAAAACATGGATTTCTAAGCCCAATTTTACATAATTATTTCTGGGCCCCTCGGAAAATTATCTAAACGTGCTTAATATTTTAAGAAAATATTAAGAGAATTTTCTGGGTCGTTACACCCGAAGTCAGAACCAAGATAGCTACGTCTGTAATTACTACTTATTATGTTTTTGGGACTAACCTTAGTTACAGGGTCGAAGAACTGAACGTCTGCAAGTGAAGGTTCTTCACTGGGCCTAGGCGCCCGAATGGAGTTAGGCGCCCGATTGGGCTCAGGCACCCGTAAGGATACGGGCGCCCAAGGGTGAAGGCAAAAACCAAAAACCAGCTGCGAAGCCACTGAACCAAGGCGGATCAGGCGCCCGTGAGGTCACGGGCGCCCCCATCAGCTCAAGTGCCCAAGTGGGGAGGATAAGCGCTGACCGAGCCCGCGGATAAGGTTTCCCGGATCGAAGGGCACGTGTCAAGCACCCCCAACCTATCAGCCACCCGATAGAGTACTATAAAAGGGGCTCGACCCCAAGGCTTCAAGAATACAACTTTCTAACGCTCCAAAGATTTTCGTTCATGCGCTCCACTCCGGCAAACTCTGATCTCGAGATTCCAGCGCCGACGACGACCCTCTGCTCCGAAGTATGATCCACATTGGGCGTCGGTAACGAAAAGTGTAGCTCTTTTCATTTACTGCAATATTCTTGTACTGAAATTTATAAACCTTTTGCGCGATTATAGAATTGCCCAAAGTAAACGGTCAAGGACCGTGGGCCTTGGAGTAGGAGCCGACCGCGACTCCGAACCAAGTAAAATACTTGTGTTTCTGTGCGATTGTTTTGTTTCCGCTGCATTTTCTTTTTCCTTAATCCGAAAAAGTTTTAACGATATTCACCCCCCCCTCTATCGTTTTTCTCGATCCAACAAGTGGTATCAGAGCGGGTGGCTCAAATTTGGTGCAACCACCAATTTGAGAGTTTTTTGAATTTTATGAAATTTTTAATTTCATTTTCTTTAGAATTTTTCTCGTTAATCGAGGTTGGTGCAACACCACTCGATCGCTCTTTCTTAATTATCTTATTTCCGCACTACTAATCCAAGACCAAGTCTTGGGACAAGATTTTTTTTGTTTGTGTCTTTTTAGAAATCTTAATGGCTAGGGACTATATGCTGGTTTACCGAGCTGACCAATTAATCCCTGTGGGTTATACGGATTCAGATTTCCAGTCGGATAGGGACAAGAGTAAGTCTACCTCAGGGTTTGTGTTTACTTTAGGAGATGGAGCCATAGTATAGAGGAGTGTCAAGTAGAAATGTGTGGCGAACTCCACCATGGAAGCTGAGTATGTGGCAGCCTCAGAGGCAGACAAGGAAGCTGTATGGCTCAGGAACTTCATGATGGATTTGGATGTGATTCCTAGTTTACCCAGATCTATCACAATCTATTGTGATAACAGTAGTACAATTGCAAACTCGAAGGAACCACGAGCCCATAAGGTGAGTAAACACATAGAGCGCAAGTACCATCTGATACGAGAAATCGTAAAGCGAGGAGAAGTAGCTGTCGCCATGATTGCATCAGAGGACAACCTAGCGGATCCTTTCACTAAGGCCCTTCCAGCGAGAGCTTTTGATCAGCATGTGGAGGATATGGGAGTCTGATGTATGGCAGTGTGAGGACAGCAGAGTCTTTGAGTATAAGTGGGAGATTGTTAGATGTATACTAAAAGACTTGTCTTTTTGTATGATCATCTACGTTTTGAAAGAGAATCACAACAACACAGTTTCATGTTTAAATTAGTATATGCATAACAGTCTCATACTCTGCATTGTAGATAACATGGTGTGTGGTGACACATAGAAGATCATGTTATCAGTTCCTTGCATAGTATAAGTTGAGGCTCACAACCGAGATGGAGTTGGACAAACCATCGGGATAGTTGTAGTGTAATTAGGTGTGGTTTGTCTTGACCATAGAATTACACTAGTGCACTTTGTGTGTTTTGAGCAGGACCAAAATAGAGGTGATCCAATTTGTACTAACTTAATAATTGGATCGAACCTTGGATTATTATGGAGTACAATCTCTAAATCCCGATATAATAACGGGCACATGTAGTTAGTATTTTATTTCTTTGATTTACCAATGGGCGAGATTTATTCTACTAAATCGATAGGCCCGGTAAGTTGGGAAATAATATTAATTATATGGCGTGTCATTGATTATTGATGGAATCCATGTCCTGGTGAGTCGGGATGATTATGCCCCCTTGATGAGCTCATAAGGTTCATCATATTAAACCCTGCAGGTGGATTTGATCCAACATGAAGATATGGTAGAGTGGTACTAGTCAAGGAGTTAGAAGTTGATTAATTAAAATTGTTAGTAATTTAAATTAACCAATGGGCATTTGATATCATAAACACGGGGAGATGGATGTACTCATAATAGGTGGAGCCCATATGAAAATATGGGGGTTGGTGAGGAAGTTCAATGGAGATCCTTTAGTGGAATAGATCTTCATTAATGGATCGGATTTGGATACATTAGTGGGCCAAGACCCAACTCCTCCTCTTGGTCCCTACCTTAGCCCTATATATACCCCAAGGAATCAAGAAACTAAGGCTTAATTCAATTGATCAACAACCTAGGCTTTTCTCTCCTCTCCGTCACCTTCTCTCTCCTAGGTCACCGACGGCACAAGAAGAGAAGAGAAGCTCTCTTCTCTTCTTCCTCCCTCTCCCATCTTCTCTCTTGCTTGGTGGCACAAAGGAAGAAGAAACTCCATCTTTTCTTCAATTTTGGCTAGATCGATCACGAGAAGGAGAGGAAAGGGGCTAGCGGACCCGACGGCAAGGAGGAGACCCGGCACTGGGCGGCGCCGCAATCAAAGAAGGAGGAGAGTGTTTGACCGGTTTTGGGTTAGGAAGGAGGTTTATTCTCTCCTTCGTCTTCATCTTCATCTTCCTCCTTGGAGCTTCCTTATGGCCGGCGAGCTCGGTGAGCTCTTGGTGGCCGGCGGCGCAAGGGATAGGGAGGAGAAGAGGGCCGGCATTGAAAACCCTAGACTAGGGTTTTCTTGGCTTGTGAAGAAGGGGATTAATTGGAGGACTTGGTGATTCCGGTTCTTGGTAGCTCGTGGCCCACACAACGTCCAAGAGGGAAGGGACATAAGGTAGAAGACTACGAGGTAAAGGAAGGTATAAATTTCTTCCTTAGCTCCTTGGTTGTTTTATCATTTTATGTAAATTAATTAATTATCATGTGCATAATTATTTGTTAATTATTATTGATAATTAATTAATTAAACCCCGATAATAAACACAAATATCGGCGATCCACTCCTCGTCTTTTCCGTGGTCTATCGGTTAGGCGAACTACAAGGATCGATCTTTGAGATTGGTTAAGTTTTAATTCGAACCGATTGATACGATGATGAGATGGTCATTTGGGAGACGGGTCTCTATTTGGATTAATTTTTAATCCGTAAACATGGAGAGGTCTCTCAAGGACGACCAAGTATTCGCTTAGAAAACCTGCCAAATCATACCCATCAGTCCGATCCTCGACCCGTCTCTACTTCTGTCCATAGTCCTTGTTTGGCAAAGACTCTGTTGCCTGATCCTGGATCAGGACTTCGTGCTCAACCCTGTCGGTCAAGACTTCTTGCCCAGCTGCACCCACAAAGATTTCTTCCACCTAGCTTCACTCACCAGGATTTCTTCTACCTAGCTTCACTCACTAGGATTTCTTCCACCTAGCTTCACTCACTAAGATCCAGCTTCACTCACTAGGATTTCTTCAACATGGCTTCACTTACTAGGATTTTGTTCCTTCAGAATGATTTCTTTGCTAGTCATCATAATCCTGACTAGACTTTCTCTCTGCCAAACATCAAGTCATATTTGGCTAATCCCTTGGTCAAACTGACCATCCCTGGGTTCTATTCACCCTGCTAAATATCAGGTCCTATTTGGCTTAACCCTTTGTCAAACTGATCAAACCTGGGTTTACCCTAACAAACATTAGGTCCTGTTTGGTTTAAACTTTGATCACTTTGACTAGACCTTCGTACAGGTCCTGTTTAGCTAACTCTTTATCAAACTGATCAAACCTAGGTTTACCCTACCGAATATCAAGTCCTATTTGGCTTAACCCTTGATCACTTTGACTAGACCTTAGTATATTATCAAACATCGAAACACTAGATGTTGACTATTCATGACTAATGCTCTTTGCACCAACATGTTCTTCTTGAAATAATTTTGAGCTAACTTGACTAGCTCGGTGTAGTAGAAGTCGTCTTCGTCAGATTCCGAGTCGAAATCAAACTCGAGTTTTGGTTGTGGCTTTTTCTTCTTCATTATACCTGCAATAAACGCAATACCTTTCTCGACCGGTGTAGTGTTAGTATGTTCATGTAATTCAAGTTCAGAAAATAACTCGTCTAAGTTAATTTTAGAATGATCCCTCGAAACCTTATAAGCATCAACCATAGATGCCCAGAGAGTGTTTCTTGGCAACAAATTTAAGGCATACCTTATCAGGTCTCGGTTCTCTACCTTATGGTCGATAACGTGAAGACTGTTCATTAGCTCCTGGATGCGTGCATGATGTTGTGCAGTGCTTTCACCGTCTTGCATTTTTATGTTATAGAGCTTGTTCAATAGTAGATCCCGCTTGCTTATCATTGTGTCAGAAGTCCCTTCATGAATCTCAATCAACTTGTTCCAGAGCTCCTTCGTGGTGTTGAAGCGGTCGACACGGTTGAGTTTTTCCTTCGTGAGGCCACACTGCAGGGTCTGTATTGCCTTGGTGTCAACTTCAATTTTCTTCTTTAAGGTGGCGTCCCATTTAGTGTATTCCAGAAGTTCGCCTGGAGCATTCTTTCGATTTCCAGGCCGGCATGGATGAAAATCCACATTTCCACCTGATTTTTCAGGTGGACTTCCATTCGGCTCTTCCAGGAGCTGAAGTCTTCTCCCGAGAAGAGTGGAGGATGGGCAATGTTGTATCCTTCTTGTTGGGCCATAGATAAATTTTGCACAGGAAAAGAAACAACAAAACTTGTCACAAGACTTGGTCTCGGATTAGCAGTATTGGAAGATACATATAAAAATTAAGAAATCTTGAGTGGTGTTGCACGAACTTCAAGAAATGAAAAATTTAAGAGCGAAAAGAGAAATAAAAAAAATCAGAAAAAGGCATGAATACCGTTTCTGATTAATTTGAAAAATCAAAAAATTGAAAAAGTAGCTTAACTGGTGGTTTCAACGAAATTAAGCAACCCGCTCTGATACAATTTGTGGGATCGATGAGATCGATAGAGGGGGTGAATATCGATTCAAAAATTTAAGATTTAGAACAGAGTAAATGCAGTGGAAATAAAGAAAAGAACAAGTCAAAACAACGCTAACAACTTTGTTTTACTTGGTTCGAAGTTTGAGACGGCTCCTACTCCAAGGTCCACGGTCCTTGACCATTTTCGTTGGACAATTCTAGAAGTCGCAAAATATGTTACAGAATATGTAAGTTTAAGTACAAAATATAAAAATGCAACGTATACCGACAACACTTGCTTAAAGAAGAAAGAGGGCGTCTCGTTATCGGAGCAGCGTGTTGTCGATCTCGGACTATTTTGGCGCAGCGAATTTAAGCAGAGAGCGTAGAAACATGATTACAATTGCTTGAAAGTGATTCAAAATGATTGATGTGGAAGACTGAGGGGCAAAACATGTTATTGTAGGGATTTATATACAAATAATAATTAAAAATCACAGTGGAAATAATAGATCCCATGAGCGATCTATGCGAAAGAAAACTCATACAAAGTTAATTTACAAATTCCTATCGTAT
The DNA here is from genome assembly GCA_024364735.1 of Boesenbergia rotunda. Lineage (NCBI taxonomy): Eukaryota > Viridiplantae > Streptophyta > Magnoliopsida > Zingiberales > Zingiberaceae > Boesenbergia > Boesenbergia rotunda. The sequence goes on along the minus strand of JAGFNQ010005598.1, from coordinate 121,270 downwards.
ATATATACCTTCGACGTGTGCCCTTCGCTTATCCCGCTTGTCTGAGTTATGTCGGATCTCTTGCACGTTCAAGTGTTCATGCCTCTATGCGTATCCACACGAACACCATCTTTCATGCTTCAGAGAAGAATCGCCTTTGTGGTGCTAGCCTTTTCAGCCAAGAGAAGAAGGGAAGGAAAAATAACAAGTTCTACATCCAAATGACAAGAAAAACTCATTTATACTCATCCTATGAATATAAAGAGTTTTTGTCCCTTTAGTTTCCCTCCATTAATGCCAATAAAAACCCAATTAGAGCACATTTTCTCATGTGACTCATCAATATCTCTTCATCCAATGAAGAGGAACTTTTCATCTTTCTCTATTATTAATATATTAAACATTTTAATGAATTAATAACTCATTCAAATGTGGTTGAGTCTAATCTAAATAAGTCTAACTCAAATTAGATCTCAATCCCATAATCCAATTGGATCAAATCTTATTCAAACTAAGATCAATTAATCTCCGAAGCATCATGACCTTAGTTTGAAACCCAATAGGTTCTCGTAACATTGGCAATGTGTCTAGACTCTTTAGACACATAAGCAATGAGCGACATCTAGCAATGCATCATTGCTACCCAAGTGACGAGAAAGTCGAGATCTGACTTAACCTTCATGACTATGACAATATATGACCTTGTCCTTGTATCCTCGATATCTAGATTGACCAATGAGGCATAGACATGTCATCCTCGATCAATCTTTGTGTTTCTTGATTCCCGAGTAGACTCACTCAAACAAATAAACTCAATATCTCATATTGACTCATTTGAGCATGGTCATGCATTTTAGTAGTCCTACTCGATGAAGGGGCTCACAGATATCACTCTCGCCATATGGGAGGAATAGATTTCATCTACATCACTCACATCCGTCCGCATAATTTATTACATACCCAGTGATCGCCATTATAATCCACCCTTTTACGGGTGACGATTGACAATACCAAAGTACATAACTCTTTATGTAGGGAACCGTAGTGACTTCAGGTCTAAAGACTATTCATACTAATTCATATGAGAAAGATTATGACACTTATATGACAATCTATAAATCTTTCTCATGGTGGGTCAATTTAGTAGACTCTAATATATACCCATGTGTCAACTTGGTATAATATATGCATGACTTGTGAGCTCAAGTCATCAATTGACCTACATGCTAGTCTCCATGCATTAAAATTGTCCTTGAATATTAATGCTTGAATAGGAATGGTTTAGTGTAGTGTTCTCTACATCATGTCACTATCGATTCAACCAATCGATATGATATAGGTAAGAACCTACTACCCAAGGACATTATTATACTTAGTTATTTGGCACAAATATAAAGTATAGTAACCAAGCACGCCTTTATTAATGAGAGAATATGAAACAAAATGTCCTTAGTCAATCATCACATAATTGGCTCTAGGGCTCCTACTAACAATCTCCCACAAGCACTTATGCCAATCACTATAATATCTAATACCCAGTGACCTAGTGTGACCATCATGCTTCTTCTGTGCCAAAGCCTTGGTCAATGGATCCGTGATGTTAGCATCAGTGAGTACTCTGCATATCCTCACATCTCCTCTATTGATGATCTCTCAAATGAGATGGAAGAGCCATAGTATGTGTTTTGTCTGCCAATGAGAGCGAGGTTCCCTAGCCTGTGCAATAGCCCCAGTGTTGTCACAATAGAGGTCTACTGGGTCTGCTATTCTATGAACTAAACCAAGCTCTGTAATGAACTTCCGGATCCAAACAACCTCTTTTACTCCATCAGATACAGCAATATACTCGACCTCTATTGTAGAATCTATGATTGTGTCCTGTTTTGAACTCTTCTAGCTCACAGCGCCACCATTCAAGCAAAATACATACCCTGACTGCGATCTGAAATTTTCCCTGTCGGTTTGGAAGCTTGCGTCACTGTAACCCTTTATAGCTAGCTCCTCATTGCCTCCATATATCAAGAAATATTCTTTCATCCTTCGTAAGTAGTTATGAATATTCTTGAATGATGTCCAGTGACTTTCACCTGGATCTAATTAGTATCTACTCATCATGCTCAAAGCATACGAGACATCTGGACGAGTACAAAGCATGGTGTACATGATAGAACCTATAGCGGATGCATAAGGGATCTGATCCATGTGGTCTCTCTCCTCCTTATAAGAGGGACATTGTGTCTTTGAAAGACTCACACCATTTGACATCGGCAGAAATCCTTTCTTGGAATTTTGCAATGCAAAATGATTAAGCACCTTGTCAATATATGTACTCTGACTTAAGCCAAGCAATCTCTTAGATATATCTCTATAGATCTTGATGCCTAGGATATAGGCTGCTTCACCTATGACTTTCATTGAGAAACAATTCCCTAGTCATGTCTTCACAGACTGTAGTGAAGGATATCATTTCCAATGAGGAGTATGTCATCCACATATACGATTAGGAAGGTAATTATGCTCCCAGTAACCCTCTTGTAGTCACAGGGTTCATCTTCATTCTTGATGAAACCAAACACATTGATTACATCATCAAATCGATGAGTCCAACTTCGAGAAGCTTGCTTTAGCCCATAAATAGACCTTTGCAATTTACATACCTTTCCAGCATGCTCTGGATCTACAAATTCCTCAGGTTGTGTCATGTACACATCCTCGAGTTAGCACATTGGTCGCAGAGCCTCATCGTTAGCACATTGTCATCAGTCAGAAAGCTCAGAATGAATCTTGGAAGTTGTGTTTGGAGTTGAGGAGTCGAAGCCCCTTTTATAGCCTTGTCTAAGGCGCTCGTGATGCTATGGGGCGCCTCACAAACCTTGGTCAAAGCTCGTCCTTGCGCTGAACTCGCAAAGCTGATAAACCTGCCTTATTGGGTGCCTGTATTGAAGGAGGTGCCTGATTCATTCAGGCGCCTGAGTCAATAGGGGCGCCTGTATCAATGGGGGTGCCTGTATCAATAGGGGCGCCCGGGAAGCTATTTTTCAGCCTCGTTGTGGTTGTTTGCCTGCTTTCTCTTCAGTTTTAGGTACCTGCAAGATACATAAATACAAGGCAAACACATATACAATCTTAGCCTTAACGAAATGGTTCTGACTTCATATTTTCTCGAAACCCTAGGTCGAACCGACGCAAGTTCCCACCCCCGGGAACGCGCCTTTCACCTACTCCTCTTAGGAGATGGTTGCCACCCAGTCCATCAGGTGGACTTTTGCTTAGCCTTCGATACTCTTGGATCTCGAGACGTCCGAACCTTGACCCGTCTCTACTTCTGTCCTTAGTCATCGCTCAGCTAAGTTGCTCAATCCCTCGGACCAAGACTTCGTGCCCAAATCCTAGGTCCATGACTTAGGTGCCCAACCCTCGGCCAGGACTTAGTGCCCAATTCCACGAACCAGGACATAGTTCCCAACCCTCGGTCAAGTCTTAGGTGCCCAGCCATCGGCTAGGACTTAGTGCCCAATTCCACGAACCAAGACTTAGTGCCCAATTCTTAGAATTAGGACTTAGTGCTTAGGTTAACTAGGACTTTTCTTCACTTTGTTACTCCTCTCTTGACTCACGCTTCCCTTGTTCAATGTATCACTGACTTAAGCATATTGTCAAACATTGAAACACTTGGAGGAGGACATCACTAATGCATCTTGCACAAATAATCTTCCCCTTTTTGATGTTTGACAATATCTTAAGTTAGATTGGATGAAAGGGCTAAATTATGATCCTTAAAAAAATGATCTAAGTTTTGAAAATACATTTTGATCTTTGGGAGAAAAACATTTCTAACATAAGCTCACTCTCCCCTTTTTTTGAAAAAACATTTTGATTTTCATTGATCCTTGGGAAGAAAAAAAAATTCTAACTTAAGCTCACTCTCCCCCTTTATCATACATCAAAAAATGACAAAAACACTTGCACCAACAATGAAAAAAAAATCTTTTCAAAACACTTGCATCAACAAGAAAAAAAACTCATTTTGAAACACTTGCATCAATCTTTGAAAGCATAGCAATGAGCTAGTTAAAAATACAACTATACCAACAGAAAATTAATTTTACTTAAATTACACCAAAAAAAACACTTTGAAAAGTATTATGCAAATAAAAAAATATTTTGAACTCAGAAGATTTTCACTTTTTAAAAAATATTACCTTAGAAAAATTTCTAATTCAGAAAGGAATTGTACACATAAAAGGTTTTTCCTTAGAAAAATATGCACTTTTCAAGAATAAAAAACATACACTTTTAAAAAAATATTTCACCTAGAGATTTTTGCACTTTTAAAAGAATATTTTGAAAAATATTGTGCAAAACTTTTACTTTGAAAGATATTTTTCCTTTGAAAAGTTCGTACTTTGAAAAAATATGTACCTTGCAAATATTTTACATTTTTGAAAAAACACAAGTAGTTTTGAAAAATTTTATTAATATTTGAAAAACATAAGTACTTTTGAAAAATTTTATTAATTTTTGAAAAATATAAGTACTTTTGAAAGATCTCATGCATTTTTAACAAAAACATATAAGTACTTTTAAAAGATGTCATGCATTTTTGAAACATATAAGTACTTTTAAATGATGTCATGTATTTTTGAAAAAATATAAGTACTTGTAAAAGATATTATGCATTTTTAAAAAAACATATAAGTACTTTTAAAAGACATTTTGTACATATTACGAAAATATTATTTTGAAAACATAATACTTTACTTTACTTGATTTTTTTTCCAGTCTGACACAATCCTAGGAAACATTGTTAACTGCAAAGACATTTTTCTAAGTGTCCTAGAAATTCTTCCAAATTCAAGTAAGCATTATTTCCCAAAAAAAATTGATAAGTTAAAAACAATTTTTGAAAGTGATGTTGTATATATAAACAAAATGATAGTATTTTGAAAGAAACAATTACTTATGTTTTCAAAAAGTTTTTGGAAATATAGTGCATGAAAAAATATTTTGAAAATGTTCAATAGTTATTTTCATTTCACCTCCCCCTAAACTTGACCCAGTCCTAGGAAGCTTGTTGACTACCAGCATTCTTCCTCTGAGTCTTAAGGTTTGATTCAAATTATAAGAACTATCTAATAATTTAAAAAAAATTATCAGAAATAATTTCTTTTGATTTAGACTCCCCCTAAATTTGACTCATCCTAGGAGTCCTTGTAGATGATGAAGTGGACCTCCTCTGTATCTTTAGGGTTTATCAAAATCAATAGAATGAATGATATTTTGAGTGTGGTAATTCTCAAGGAGACACTTTTCAAAAAAAACAATTCAGAATGATGATAATTTAAAGCATAAACCTTTTTCGAAAACATAAGTGATAGTAATTAAAGCATAGTTTTCGAAAGACATTTTGAAATGATAGTGACGTTTAAAGCACAGTTTTCGGAACACATTTTTGAAAGATTTTAAAAAAATTTAAAAAAGTAAAATACTCCCCCTGTGTCCAACACGGTTTGACTCTATCTAAGTGCCTTAAGGGACTTTAGTGTTGAGCTAAGAGGCTTGTGTCTAATTGTGTAGGTCAAACAATTTTCAAAAAGATATAATTTTGAAAATGTATAATATATAAGTACTCAGACAAGCATGAAATCCATAAAAATATTATTATGTTAAAGTACTATTTTGAAAATAGATTTTTAGAAAAATATTCTAAGAATTTTGGAAAACAATTTTGAAAAATATTTTCAATTATTAGTCCTTAAAATCTCACCCATTCTAGATGTCTCAACACAAGCAAGCATGGTTGCCTTATGGGTGCATTGTGAGATGCTTGAATCATTTTTCTTAATTTATTGTTAAATCTAAGATTTAATCGAAACTTGTGTTAGATTCAAATTTTGCAAATAGTAACGTGAATTTGATTTTCGGTAATCGGCTTCCAGGTCTTGGCGAGGCACAGAGGCCTTCTTTGGTCGTAGCCTTATTGGAGCAACAACTCTTTCCTTGACAAAGCCTTTTATCGAAAATTCATTTTCAAGTTACTTTTTGAAAAATTTTGGTCTAACTAGCTTAGGTTTTGGATCGGTAGATTCGGCTAGTTCCACCAGACGACTTCCCTAATGTACTATCATCTCACCTCCACCTAATACTAGGTTGTTCAAGTTTCAACTATTTTTTTTCCTATAACCGTTCTAAGTCATGCATAAATTTAAATATGAATGACATGACATATATTTAAAAAAATAGCAGATGCATGGCATGGCAGTTATGCATGAGTCAAACAATTCAAATCATTTTACTTAAGTTTCTAATAACGTATCAAATTCCTGATTTGATACATATCGTGTGAACCTGCGAATATGCCAACCCACTTTGACATATTTAATTTTTTAAAATTAATTGTTGCGGTTTGGGTATGATTTTATTTAGTTCGGGTTTAAGTTATTAAGATTTAATTGATGTTAAATTAAGTTAATTAAGGGTTAATTGGATTTGAATTAATTAGGGATTAATTGAATTAATTAAGAATTAGTTGAATTAACATTAATTAAATTAGTTAAGAATTAATTAAAGATTAATTGAATTAATTAAGAATTAATTGAAATAACATTAATTAAATTAGTTAGGAATTAATTGAATTTGAAATAATAAAAGATTAATTAATTAAGAATTAATTAAAATTAAATTAAGGATTAATTAAAATTAAATTAAGGATTACTTAAATTAATTATGAATTAATTAACATTAAATTAATTAAGGATTATTTAGAGTTAGAATGATTTAAAAATTAAGGTTAAAAAGATTAATTAAAGTTAAACATTAATTAAGGATTAATTAAGAAAAAAAGTAAGGTTTTTAAGATTTAACTTGATTTATGTTTCAAAATTTCTAAGTTGGTTAAAAGTTGTGGGTTTAATTTCATCATTTTCATTATTTTGAAAATATCTGATTCATTCACTATTTTGCTTTATCTAATTTTTCAAATTTCTTTAACAATTTTGATTTGTTTGACTTTTTGTAATTTTTATTCACTCTAGCCTTAATTGTAGATAATTCATCTTCCTCCTCACCCTCATCTTTAAAATCACATCCTTCTACATCTTCATAGTAGGTGGAGTAATTTGGGCCACTAGTTAATGTTTTATAATAATTGTTTTCAGGATTATCCAAGAAAATAATTAAATTATTATCTAAAAGAATTTCATCTCTAATATCTTCAGAAATATTTTCAATGTTATCCTCAACATCATTTTTAATATCCTCAAAGACATTTTTAGAAAAATCATGTTTATCCTCAGAAATATCTTCAATATTTTTAGGATTAATCTCAAGAATTTCAAAATTATCCTCAATAATTTCAGAGTTAATTTCTGGATTATCATTAGCATTTTCAGATTTAATTTCAGAATTATCAGTGAGAATATTACAATTAATATCAGAAATATCCTTCAAATTATCAGAATTAATTCTAGAAATATCCTTAAAATTATCAGAATTAAATCTAAAAATTATTAAATTGACATTAAGGATTAAACAGTTAATTTTTGATATTTTAACCTTATCTACATGTTGTAACTGGTTATGCAAGATATTTATTTGACTATGCAATAATTCTAATTTATCAGAAAAATTATCTAAATTACCATATGACAGTGCAGTAATTTGTAAATTTTTTGGAACGTAAATTTTTCGTACCATTGCCGGACACTTATTCTTGTAGTGTCCGTGCTTTTGACACTAGAAGCACTGCACGTGGCTCTTGTCCCTCCGGACTCCTGGTGCTGGTATTTCCTTTGCCGCCGGTGAAGAACGAGTCTTACGAGTAGGACACTAATTTTTATATTGTCCTCTCTCCCTGCACTTGAACATATAATATGGAATTTAAAATTGACCATAATAAAAAATTATACCTGATTCACCCCTGGGCTCCCCCTCAACTCTTGGCATCTTTGCTCCGTCGGCTGTTAGTCCGGTGAAGAGCGACCAGGCCCTGATACCACTTGTTGGACCGATGCCGTCAATAGAGGGGGGTGAATATTGACCGTAAAAATTTCTCACAGAAATTCGTCCTTCGTAGACTTTCGTAATTCGTTCTACTCAAGGAGTTAGTAGCACAGTGAAAAATAACACAGAAAAATAAAAGACGACACAACTCAGAATGCACATGGGATTTACTTGGTTCCCAACCCCCTAGGGTCAGTACATCCAAGGCCTAAGCACGAGAACACCCGTCCACTCGTGGTCTCCTTTCCGGACTTTCCGGAGGTGGAGAAACCCGTCTTACAGTGCACAGATTACAATCAAATGATATATAAGAATAATTGTAAAATTTAAATTCAAACCAAAAAGAGTTAACGACTCGACCGATCTGGAACTCCGAAGTGTCGTGCACTTCCTCCCGGAGCTTCCTTGGTCGCAGAGCCTCGTTGTTAGCGCTTTTTCGTCAGTCAGAAAGCTCAGAATGAATCTTGGAAGTTGTGTTTGGAGTTGAGGAGTCAAAGCCCCTTTTATAGTCTTGTCTAGGTCGCTCGTGATGCTATGGGGCGCCTCACAAACCTTGGTCAAAGCTCATCCTCGCGCTGAACTCTCAAAGCTGATAAACCTGCCTTATTGAGCGTCTGTATTGAAGGAGGCGCCTCATTCATTCAGACGCCCGAGTCAATAGGGGTGCCTGTATCAATGGGGGCGCCTGTATCAATAGGGGCACCCGGGAAGCTGTTTTTCAGCCTCTTTGTGGTTGTTTGCCGCTTTCTATTCAGTTTTAGGTACCTGCAAGATACATAAATACAAGACAAACACATATACAATCTTAGCCTTAATAAAATGGTTCTGACTTCGGATTTCCCCGAAACCCTAGGTCGAACCGACGCAAGTTCCCACCCCCGGGAACGCGCCTTTCACCTACTCCTCTCAGGAGACGGTTACCACCCAGTCCATTCGGGTGGACTTTTGCTTAGCCTTCGATACTCTCGGATCTCAAGATGTCCGAACCTCGACCCGTCTCTACTTCTGTCCTTATTCATCGCTCAGCTAAGTTGCTCAATCCCTCGGACCAAGACTTCGTGCCCAAACCCTAGGTCCAGGACGTAGGTGCCCAGCCCTCGGCAAGGACTTACTGCCCAATTCCATAAGCCAGGACTTAGTGCCCAACCCTCGGCCAGGACTTATTGCCCAATTCCATGAACCAGGTCTTAGTGCCCAATTCTTAGAACCAGGACTTAGTGCCTAGGTTAACTAGGACTTTTCTTCACTTTGTTACTCCTCTCTTGACTCACCCTTCCCTTGTTCAATGTATCATTGACTTAAGCATATTGTCAAACATTGAAATACTTAGAGGAGGACATCACTGTTGCATCTTACACCAACACGTGGGCCTTGGAGTAGGAGCTGATCAAGGCTCCGAACCAAGTAAAAATCAAAGTGTTAGCATTGATTTGAATTTTTCCGCTGCGTAATTGCTCTTTTTAATCTGAAAAGATTTTATCGATATTCCCCCCCTATCGATTCTAAATTATCCCACAAGTGGTATCAGAGCGGGTGGCTCAAATCTGGTGCAACCACCAGATGAGCGATTTTTTGAATTTTCATTTTTAAATATTTTTTGCGTTCGTAATTTTTTCGTTCATCGAGGTTGGTGCAACACCACTCGATTTTTATTATTATTTTTTTTCCTGTCGCACTACTAATCCAAGACTTAGTCTTGGAACAAGTTTTCTTTGTAATTTCTTTTTCAGATAAATTCAATGGCCATGCAAGAGGGCTATAGCACCACCAGACCACCACTCTTCTCAGGAGAAGATTTCTCCTATTGGAAGAGTAGAATGGAGGTCCACCTAAAAACTCTGGTGCACATGTGGATTATCATCCAGTCTGGACTGGAGATACCCAAAAACACACAAGGTGAGGTGCAAGGCTACATAGAGTGGGACGGACCACTCAAGAAGAAGATTGAGGCAATCGCAAAGGCCACAGAGACATTACAATATGGTCGACGAAGGAAGAATTGAACCGCGTCGGACCCTTCAGCAGCGCGAAGGAATTATGGAACAAGTTGATCGAACTACACGAAGGTACATCTGATATGCGGATCAACAAAAGAGATATGTTACTCAACAGACTCTACACAATAAAGATGCACGAAGGTGAATTAGCAGCAGAGCTCCACGCAAGAATCCAGGAGCTGATGAATGGGCTGCACACAATAGGTCACAAGGTCGAAAACCATGACCTAATAAGGTATACTCTAAACTCGTTCCCAAGGAACACACTGTGGGCATCTATGGTGGATGCCTAAAAGGTTTCCAGGAACTTGTCCAAAATTAAATTAGACGAACTGTTTTCCGAATTAGAATTACACGAGCAAACTAATGCTACTTTGGTCGAGAAGAGTATTGCTTTTGTTGTAGGAAAAACTCCAGGAAGATCTCAGAAGAAGAAGCTATAACCAGTATCCGAGTCTAACTCAGATTCGGAATCTGACAACGATGAAGGAGATCGTCCAAAATTGGTCTGGTTAGCTCGCGACTACTACAAGGAGCTCAAAAATCAAACAAACAAGAAGAAGACAAATCGGAAGAAGGAAGATCCATCTAAACCCTTGACAAGCCAGAAGAACAAAGGGAGCATAACATGCTACGAGTGCAACAAGAAGGGACATTTCAGATCAGAGTGCCCCAACCTGAAGGAGAACAAAAAGGCTCGAAAGAAGAAGGCTCTTCAAGCCACCTGGGACGAATCATCCTCGGAAGAAGAAGCTCCGCACTCGAACCTCCTTGCTTTGACCGCCTCGAAAGACATCGACTCCGAAACGAAATCTGAACCGGACGAAGACGTCGGCATTGGAAAGCTCTCGATCTCGGAGGACGAATAAATCACGGTATGAGGTTATCCTGAATCCGAAATTTACGATTTAATTTCATACTTGTCACACAAGTTGGCGAAAGCCAACATCCAGGTTGAAACCCTTTGACAGGAAGTCAAACTCCTGAAAGAGGAAGTCAACTCGAGTTCCTTAACCCAGTCAGTTCAAGAAGGAAACTCAACTCAATTTCAAAAGCTTGAGGAAGAGAATTTCTCCTTGAAAACTCAAGTCAAGAACTCAGAGTCACATTAGAACGATTCACTTCGAGTTCCAAGAATCTTGACATGATTCTTGGAAAACAGAAGTCAATTCTAAATCGATCCGGACTAGGCTATCGAACCAAAACGTGTCAACAGTTTGACTATTCCATATTGAACCATTCTATAACCCGAGTCCAAGCATGGGTCCCAAAGCAATGTTTGAATAAACAAGCTGGACCAAACCAATATTGGATCCCCACGGACAAGATTCACATCTTGCCTAACCCTTATCGAGGCTTTAGTCAGGGGGAGCTAATATAAAAGCCATTTTCATAATTAGATGATTTTTTTTGCTTGTTGTCTGTTTATTTCTTTTTTGCAATTTTATTATGTTTAGACTTAGGAATGGTTAGTTAAGGACAAAAGAATTACTTGAAACTTGAACAACATAGTATTAGTGGAGGTGAGATGATAGTACGTTAGGGAAGCCCTTCTAAAAAGGTCAAGTTGGGTAAGGCATACCTTACTTGGTCTGTTTAATCCGGTGGAACTAGCCGAAGCTACCGATCCAAAACCTAAGCTAGTTAGACCAAAATTTTTCAAGAAGTAATTTGAAAATGAACTTTCGGTAAAAGGCTTTCTCAAGGAAAGGGTTGTTGCTCCAATAAGACTATGGCTAAAGAAGGCCTGTGTGCCTCGCCAAGACCTGGAAGCCAATTATCGAAACTCATTTTTAAATTACTATTTGATAAATTTAAATCTAACACAAGTTTTAATTGAATCTTAGATTTAACATTAATCAAAAGACAAAAAGAATACATCTCACAAAACAGATAAGGAAACCTATTTTGACACTTAGAATTGGGTGAGATGTCTAGGACCTAATAATTTAGTTCAACCCAACTCTACAATTTTTTTTCAAAATTAATTCAACATTTTTTTAAAAAAAATTAATTCAACATTTTTTTTCAAAAATTAAATTCAACATTTAATTAAACTCACTTCATTTTTTTTAGAAACCTTAATGATGTCAAAAATAACTTATCAAACTAAGCTTTGAATGTAATTATACTATGATCTAGGACTTGATTGGTTTAATTATTGATTGGTCAAACCTGGTCAACATGGTCAAACTTGGTCAACACGGGCGCCCCATACTTTTTCGGCATTCAAGGCAGTCAAACCTGCCAAAAGGTTGAGCACCCTGAACTCAGGTCCCCGAGAAGCACTCGGGCACCTCAATCCCTGTCACGAGTGCCTGTGATAAGCTATATAAATCCTTCACGGCAAGCCCTCTTCTCCCACACCTCAAACCACTCCTTCCTCATACTCTCCTCACTTCTAAGGTGCCCTAGAGCTCACACTCTCCCTCGACTACTCTACTTTCACGATGCTGCACCGGTATGACTTAATTATGCATTTATGGTTGATTTTATAATTTAATTTCAGTAATTAAATGCATAGTTTTTTTACATGTTTAGTAAACGCCAAGTTACGCAAACCGACCCTAGGGCCGAGCCTAGCCCAGACCCTAGGTTACCCACCTTGGCCTTATTCAATAAGTTCGCACATAACACCTATAAACCCATCAAGACACACTATTTGAATAGAAACTTCTTTATTCAATCTTGCCCCTTAGCTATAGATGTTGTCAACTTTTACCAGCTAGACCAACTTGTATATTGTACTAGTCCAGTCAACAGGACCTTATGTGCTGAATTCTACAATAACTTGGTCAAAATTGATGACCTCTGTTACTCTACCACTGTACAGACCATTCCACTCACTATCACACCCACTCTGTTTAACCGTTTTCTTGGACTACGACCTTCTCAGTCCACATTTTATTGTTATCCTCCGACAGATCTACCCTTTACTCCTCCCTATTCACATATCACCCTTGATACTCTTTATTCTTACTTTTTCGGAGAGGAGAGGGGCCCCACTATATAGAGATTTCAGTCTGTCGATCTGCATATACAGGACTACGTAATTTATTGAGTCCTGGTCCGCTGCATCCTTCCATTGACCTCTCGAGATGTTGCAGCTTTGCGACCTTTCCACACTTTCCTTCTCTACGCGATGATCCACCACCTGGACATAGACATTGGTCTACATATGTTCCGGATGATCATTTACGTGTCTAGTATATCCACTCATTCCCGAGTACGCACGCCCTACTACCACGTTATCTCTTCTCTCCTTCATCACCATGCTTGCGACATCTCTGCTGGGGAGGTCATCACTATGACCGAGTTCGATGAGATAGGGGCTAGGAACTTTTCTTTAGCGGCCATAGACATCTCGGCCACCAGGGTTTTATCGTGGAGACGATGAGGGGCTCGACACCAGGTCGATTCGGACGACGAGGTGGACGTCGACGTAGCGGATCTCGCCGTCGAGATCGAGGAGCATCTACGAGTGCCTCCACCACCGACTACCGACCAGAGCTTCGCATGATTACAGACGGAGGTCCACAGTCTTCGAGAGCAGATGGAGGCCCATCACATCGAGTACATGGACGCCCTTCAGGCCAAACACGATGCAAACTAGGCCCGTCATGATGAGTCCTGGTCGAGGGCTGTGCACCGAAGACCTGACCGAGGGTTGGGCAATAAGTCTTGGTCGAGGGCTGTGCACCGAAGACCTGACCGAGGGTTGGGCAATAAGTCTTGGTCGTGGACTGGGTACAAAAAACTGATTCGGAGGATTGGGCAAAAGTCCAACTAGAGGAGCCAGTTGGCAAAAAGGTAAACTCTCCTGAGAAGAGTAGGTGAGGACGCGTTCCCCGTAGGAGGGAACACTAGGCGTCGGTTCGACCTAGGGTTCCATTTCGGAAGCCCAAAGTCAGAACCAAGACAGCTCAGGCTGTTAATTGTGCTTAACTTATATATTATTTGTGTTTTGGAACTAACCCTGGTTGCAGGAACAATGGTTCATGGTTTCCGCTCCCAGGCGCCTGAATGGAGTCAGATGCCTGATCATACAGGCTCCTGTATGGTGACAGACGCCCAAGAAGGGCTATTTCCAAGCAGTCTCGAAGCAAGCCTCCACATCAGCAAATGAGGTGCCTATGTTGATACAGGCACCCCAGTCAGCTCAGGCACCCCAGTTGAAGGGATAAGCACTGGCCAAGTCTATGGATGAGGATTCACGCAGAACAGGCCACATGTCAAGCACCCCCTTTAACACAGGTGCCCAAGCATGCAGTATAAATAGGGGTTCACCCCCTTGCTTCTAGAAACAATTGCTTCCAACGAATTGTTTCAAGCGCTCTGCTCCAAACACTCCGTGCTCAAGTCTCAAGCGTCAATGACGACCCGCAGCTCTGATCTACGAATCTTCTCCGATCTACGAATCTTCTCCGATCGTCGATATAATTGTTAATTAAGTGTTGTAATTAATTTCTATATTCGAACATCATTTTGTACTACTTTTTCGGAATATAGAATTGCCTATCGTAAACAGTCAAGGATTGTGGGCCTTAGAGTAGGAGCCAATCTAGACTCCGAACCAAGTAAAAAATCAAAGTGTTAGCATTGATTTGAATTTTTCCACCGCGTAATTGCTCTTTTTAATCCGAAAAGATTTTATCGATATTCACCCCCCCCCCCACTCTATCGATTCAAAATGATGCCACAGCAGTCACACGTGTCCCCACATTCTTCTCCACATCCCCTCAATTGCCGACTACTGGATAATCAAGCCGTTGTAATAATTAAGGCTTTAATGGTTGCATATTATGGGTCATGATTATCCCGTAATTATGAGTGATAATTATCCACAGAACCGAAGAAAGGGGACGGATACTTGAGGTCAGGCTAACGGATAGGATGATCCATAGGCTCCGCTTCCCCGAGGTGATCTCAGGGTCCTTTGGCCCGGGGGGGGAGGGGGGGTCTCGGGCGTCCGCCTTCTCGAGGTGATCTCGGGCATATGTTCTCCTAGGGTGATCTCAAGTGTAGGCCTGCCGGAGGTGGTCTTGGGAGTCTACATTCCTAAGGGGGTCTCGGGAGTCAGAAAAAGAGAGTCGAGTCATCCAAACTCGGTGGATCTTGCCACATAGCTTCTTCAGTTCATGAGTCAACCATGGGGTGCTCAACCCCATCACAAGTCCCTCCCTTTAAGTCTAACCGAAGGAAGTGTGGTTTGTAAGATATGTATACTGAAAGACATAACTTTTATGAACATCTTTATTATGAAAAGAGAATCACGACTATACTAGGTGTTTGTTTATATCAGTGCATACACGAAGTCCACTTACTTTGCATTGTAGATAAACATGGTGTGTGGCGTCACATGGAAGATCATGTTATCAGTTCCTTGCTTAGTATAAATAAGAGGCCCACAACCGAGATGGAATTAGATAATCCATCGGGATGGCTGTAGTGTAGTTAGGTGTGGTTGGTCTTGACCATAGAACTACACTAGTGTACTGTGAGTACATTGAGCAGGACCAAAACCCAAGGTTATCCAATTTGTACTGACTAGATGATTGGATAGGATCTCAGTTGATATTATGGAGGACGATCCCTTAATCCCGAAATAATATCGGGCACATATTATTAATTATTATTTCTTTAATTTATCAATGGGCGAGATCTATTCTGTTAGATCGATAGACCCGGTAAGTTGGGAGATAATATTAATAATATGATGTGCCAATGATTATTGATAGAATTCATGTCCTGGTGAGTCAGGACGATGATGTCCCCTTGATGAGCTCAAAAGGTTCATCGTGCTAAACCCTGCAGGTGGATTTGATCTGGCACGTTGATAAGGTTGAGTGGTACTAATCAAGGATCCAGAAGTTAATTAATTTAAATTATCAGTAATTTTATTAATTAACAGGCATGTGAGATCTTAAACACGGGGGGATTGACGACTTGTAATATGTTGATCCCATATGAAAATATGGGGGTTGGTGAGGAAGTTCAATTAAGATCCTTTAGTGGAATGAATCTTAATTAATGGATCGGGTTTAGATCCATTAGTGGGCCAAGAACCAACTCCTCCTCTTGGTCCCTACCTTAGCCCTATAAATACCCTATGAGATCAAGAAACCAAGAGCTAATTAATCCAAGAGCCAACACCCAAGCCTCTGTTAGTGATATGAGAGAAGTGTCCTAAGGCAATCGCCTTATGATGAAATATTTATATTAATAAATGATAATTCACTATTTGAGTATACATGTTTTGTGTATTTGATTGGGATCTTAAACTCATCTACTGAATGTCTGCAATACAACTCACAGCATAAGAGAATTTGTAATGGGATCACAACTAGTGATTATCTCTAATGTGCAATTGTGAAGTATTGAAATTATCCCTAGTCGATGAATTGATAAAAACGGACACTATCAATTCTGTAGAGACTAGCATGGGTTATTCTCTAATCAGCTGATTCTCACTGGCTGGTGACATTGGGATGTCCGGAGATAAACATGGATGCTAGTTAAGGGAACTAGTTCATTGGAGTGACTAGCTGTAAGACTTCATATGGGAATCTACATGTAGATATGTCAATGAAGTTCTTACTGCAGCTTAAGTGCGATGTTCCTTTGACTTGCGGTGTTCAAGTTATCTTGGTCATGGAGACTTATACTTTAACATCTTAAGCAAGCATCTCCAAGGAGGTGTGGACCCAGGATGATTGGGTATAAGCCGAAGTGCCCGAAGATGTTTGAACAGCCTACAAAGGATTCACCACTCCTTGCGAGGAGATGTATACCCAAGGCCTATCGTCGGATTGTTACTCAAAACCTCTGGCCAGAGTATATCATGTTTAGAGTGCGAGTCTCTAAAATACATGAGAGTAATTAGAAATCCAATGGACGAGAAAGACACTACTTGGGCTAGGTGTGACGTAGTCAGCCTAGTGGGGACTGACACCATAGACCGTGTCCTGAACCAAGTGGGTATAAGGTGGTGAAGGGAATGGGGCACGATTCATTAGAGCTGTTGAAGGGTTTCAGAATAATTTCTTCTGAGGTCAAACCGTTGATCTTTCGATTAATTGGGGATCATGATGTACTACTAGGTGCCACTCATGATCGTTCTATAATTGGTTGATTATAGACGGCCAACATAAATCGAAAGCCTATTTAGTCACACGCACTACGAGTAATCCGAGGGATTTAAAACGAGTTGAAAATTAGATTTTCCGATCAAGAGAAATAAGTCGAATCTGAGTTAATCAGAGGTGCAATGGAAGCTAAAAATGGCTAAGTCTTTTGAAGGCTTTTTGGGCAAATTAAATGGGTTTAATTCGCGATCGGTTCGGGTTGTTTTAGCCGACCAAAGAGGGTGTCCACCCTCTTGGTGTTGGCCGGCCATTAAAGGGAGAAAAACCAATTTAATTGGTTTAATTAATAAAATAAATCTAGTGTGATTTATTTTATAAATTATAGATAAATAAATTTGTATAAAGAAATTTATATAAATAAATTTGTAGAAATTTATTCTTTTTATGGAAGTTAAAATAATCCATGAATTGGTTTATTTTAATTTTATAAAATCAATTATGAATTGATTTTTCCATAATAAGAAAGTTTATAAATTTCTTATAAAATTTATTCCATAATTTAAAGAGAAGAAGAATTTATTTTATTATAAATTAGTTATAATAAGACTCGGCTTAAACAGAATAATTAATAAGAGAATTTATAAGATAAATTTCTTATAACTAATTCCGTTAATTCCGTTAAGAGAGAGACTTAGCAAAGGAGTTGCTACTATATAAAGGAACCAAAGGCAAGCCCTTATTATGGAATTACTAATTGAGATTAGTAACTTCCTCTCTCCCTCTCTCTTATTCTCTTCTCCCTCTCCTTTCCCTTAGGGTCGGTGCCCTTCTTGGAGAATTAGGGCCGGCTCCCACCTTCCTTGCTAGGGTCGGCGCACCCTATCAACACCAAGCAAGGTTGCCGTGAGCTTCAAGAAGACGGAGAAACGAAACAAGAAGAAGAAGAAGCGGATAGCGACTCCTCTCTTCCCGGAATTCGATTCCTTTTTCTTGGTGGTTAGTTTCCCTTTCCTCTCTTGATCTTTCTTGTTGTGCCTATAGAGAATCTAGTAGTTCTCGTCGGCACAAAACTCGTGACTTTGCGAAGTCATCCCGAAGAGAACTCGGCGTGGACGCGAATAGAGGCGGAGCTTCCAAGGGACGCTACGGTTGGATCTCGTCCCTTACTTCGAGTTACGAGAGGTGTAATGTAAATTAGTTTACTTTTCCGCAAAGTTTTATTTTATGATTATGTCAACACACTATAAGGTTGCATGCTAGATACGAAGTTAAAATAATTTAGGAAATTATTTTATGCAAATTCTTCCGCTGCACGTAAAAATTTAAAATTTTACGAACTCGTATCCTTGTCAACATGCACCCGGTCGCAACAGCCTCTCCTCTCTCTCTCACCCTCTTAGGGTTTCGGCAGCGCAACAAGGGAAGAAGGGGTTCTCCCCTTCAGTTCTCTCCATCTCCTCCACCAAGCTCTGGTTGAGGCTCAAGGAAGCAAGGTAGAGATCTCCTCTACCTTGCGTAGGGCTCAGGGAGGGCAGAGGAGGTGCCGGCGGTCAGCTGCAAGCGGCGCAACCAAAGGTTGCGGCGGTGCCGCAAGGCTGAAGGAGGGAGGAGTTTACGGGCTGTTTGGGTAAGGAAGTAGGTTTTCTCCTTCCTTCTTCTTCTTCTTCACCTTCGTCTCGAGGTGCGCTGCTGGTCCGGAGGGCTTGGAGTCGGTTCCGGCGGTCGGTGGCGCAAAGGGAGAGGGAAGAAATCGGCGGCGCAAACCCTAATGGCTAGGGTTTTGGTCGGCTGTGAGAAGAGGTTGTTTTGGAGCTCTTGGTGATCTCGGATCATAGTAGATCATTTCCCACACGATGTCCATGAAGGGAGGGACATAAGGTAGAAGACCGCGAGGTGATCGGAAAGGTATAACTTTCCATACACCCCTCTGTATTTCCTTATGTTGATTTTGTGCCATGATCATATGCCTCATCATTTTATGTTTAAGAATTTATTATTTTTTTTTCAAAATATGATAAATAAATTCTTAACTGGACCCCGACCATAATCACAAATGATGGCAATCAACTCGTCGCCTTTTCCACTGTCGAACGGTCGATCAAATTACAAGGCCAATTTTGGTAATTGGCTATGTTGTAATTTGGATCGTTCGATACGGCACGAGACGGTCGATGGGAGACGGGTCTCCACTCGGATTAATATTTAATCCGTAGTCATGGAGAGGTCTCTCAGATTGACCAGGTATTTGCTTAGGAAACCAGCCAAGCCATACCCTAAAATTGGTATCAGAGCTGAGGTTTCCGGCTTTGTGTGTTTATTTTTGCAATTATCATACTTTTTATTTTGTTGTATGATGCGTGGATGTGCGTAGGCTAACTTTGTGTTGCAAGCACGAGATTCCAACTTCATGGCCAAATATGTGATTATGTGATTGATTTGCAATTTGTGTAATTAATTAATCCTCGGGGTTGACGAGGCTAGGTATTTAATTTTTGTAATTAAATATGGCACATGTTTAGCCAACTTTTTTTTATTTACAGTTGATCTAGATTTCATGTTCACTCCTTCGTTGAGTATAGGATCAATGATGTAAATAATTAGCTTTCATTTCGGCTCGGAGATCCCTTAAGGTAGCATGCGCAGAAGGAATGGAGGAGCGGATGAAGTGACGACGCGACTGGATGCACATTAGAGACCAAGGGGCCATGAAAGTTGGAAAATCTAGGATTTTCGTTATTTTATTTTCATGTTATTGGTTATGTGCTTGGTTGTGTGATTGTGCTAGAAAATTCCTCAAGATAAATTACTAAGTGGGAGAGGGACCCTAAGGGTCCCGCGGATTCCATTACAATTCGACAAGTGATGCAAACAAGTCTGCGCGTCGGCTCTGAGTGCCTTCCTCCCTATCGGATGGACTTGTTTTGTGGATCACTGGGTCGAAAAAGACTATAGGAAATTATTGAAGAGCGTGTGTACTTCCCCATCGGAAGGCACATAATCGGAAATAATTTTCTTAGTGTCGTGTAATGGTGCACACTTAGATGTGAATAATAGTATCCTCCCCATCGGAGTCACTGCTATTATATTGCAGAGCCGAAGGAAACCAACTATTGATCTTACTTGTCAAAAAGTAAGGTTGACGAGATAGTAAGATCAATGGGTAAAATTGTTGTGTTTAATTTGGGAAACCAAGCACACCTTTGCTAGAAACCCTTGGTTTAGGGGGAGATTGTTGAGGCAATCTGTGGTCTGGAGTGACCAAGTGTTTTAATGTTTGACAATACGTTTAAGTTAGGGAAACAAGATAGTAGTCAATAGCAAAAACCATGCTAAACAAATGCATATCTAATGCATGGATCCTATCCCAAGGCATCCTACACCTAACCCTCCAAGTTAGGAATTTTCACCAAAACGGGCTTTCTAAAGCTTTTCCCAAGCTCCCCCTACATTGGACATACAAAGGCTTTTTAAGAACCTCTCCAAGGTTCCCCTTACGCCAAGAATCGAGCAACCATGCTCCCCCTAAACCTAGGGTTTCTAGCAAAGGTGTGTTTGGTTTCCCAAATTAAACCCAACACATCTCCCCCTTTGCCTAACATCAAAAAGAACCCAACAATATCTCAATCATTGGTTCTTTTAATCCCTAATGATCATATACAATGTGTACTAGCCCCCCACACATTTGTTTTGCATCATTTGGACACATACCCAACTGTTGAAACTTATTTCAGCCTTTACCAGTCGACTGCCCCAAATGACAGTCGACTGATACTCTGAAACACAGAATTTCAGCCTTTTCTGACGAAGTTCAGAAATACGCCAAAAATTTCACAAATCTCCAAAAATTCCCAAATTTTGTGGAGAGGTTTATGGTACCCATATCTACTTGGGAAAAATACATTCCAAAATGTATCTATCACCATTCCCAAGTTTTACATAAAATTCAAAACTAGCTAAAAAGTTCAATAGAACCTTAACCTAAAGTCCTAGTTTTGGTTTCCTCTTGATGTCTCTGTCCATGCCAACCCACAATGCATCCCTAGCATTGATTTACATGACATTTATACATCAAAAACCAACATTCATGCTATATGACCCCAATGTCATATTTCCATGCATGAAACACAAAAACACCGTGCCAAAATCCAAGAATTGAGACTCAAGTCTGTCTCCAATTCCTTTGGCACACTCCATGGTCCATCTAGACCTCTAGGAGCACCTCTCCTAGGGTCCATTCACCATATATCCCAAAGGCTCCTAGAGCTCCCCCTTGAGCTCTTAGCCCTAGCCACCTCCCTAGATGACTCAAGAAACACTAGACCACACCGTTGTTCTCCTGGTGACTCTTGGCATACAAAATTGACCTTCTTAACCTTGGACACCTTGTCCTTGGTTAAGTCACTCTTTTTACCTTTGAATGGCATTCCCTTGCCATCCTTGGACTTCCCCTCCTTACCATGATTGTATGCTCCCCCAACATATTTCTTTCTCTCTACCTTGGAGGTCTTAGACCGGTATCCCAAACCCGATCTATCGTAGTTGGGTTTTAAGCTACCCAACACCATGTCTAAGCCCTTAGATCCAACCATGAATCATTCTAGGGCCTTTTCTAATGTATCAAGCCTTGCCCTCAAGGCTTGATTTTCCCTTTCTAAATTTTTGACCGTTGAGTCCATATATCCACTTTGGACATTCCTAGATCTACCCTCTTTTCTAGGCACATTCCTTCCCTTCTTGGGATTAGTGCCATGATCCTTAGGTCTAGAGGTCTTGGGTTGATCAAAATGCATGCCTTTCCTAGGATTTTGATCTATCTTGTTAACCCTAGTCCTATCATTATATTTAAAACCAAAATTATGCACCATTAAGCATTTTTCATTAAAACTAGCATGCATGGATGAGTAATTAACATGATTTTTAAAATACAAGGAAGAACTTGAAATTAAATTACTTTTTAACCTAGGGTTAGGAATTACCTCCCTTACCCTTGTAGTCCCTCCTTGTTGTGATCTTTGCTTCCTCCTTTCTTCTTTTTCCCATCTCCTCAAGTGTCCCATTTTCTTGAGCTCTTTCTTCCTTGGACACTTGGTGTGGTAGTGCCCTAGTTCACCACACGTGAAGCATCGAATCCTCCTCTTCATCTCTTGGGTTTCTCCAGTTCTACACTTTATGTTAGAATTTAATTTAATTGAAATAGGTTTAGAGTGTACCTCCTTTTTTCCTTTCGGACACTTGTCCTTGTAGTGCCCCTTTTCGTTGCAACCAAAGCATGTGATGTGTTCCTTTTTCCTTGCTTTGGTGGAGGTAGAGGCTTCTTCTTGTTCTTGTATGATTGAGGATCTCTCCTCTCCCTCAATCCTTGAAGTTGATGCTTCCTCTTGATCCAGTACAGTTGAGGGTCTCTCCTCCCCCTCAATTCTTGAAATCGATACCTCTTCTTCTTCTCTTGAGGAGGTTGATGATCTTTCACTCTCTCCCTCACTTGAAGATGTAGATAGTTCCTTTTCTTCTTCTTCTTCTTGACTCATTTGACTTTTTTCCTTGGGCTCTTGAACTTGTGTAGGACTCTCATAATATTCTTTCAAATTGCTCCACAATCCACATGCATTTTGGTATGCCCCTACACAACTCAAAATTTTGTTAGGCACAATATCAATCAATATACCCATTACCTTTTCATTTGCCCTTGCTTGTTCTTGTTGCTCTTGATTCCAATACCTAGGTCTAAGCCTCTTCCCGTGCTTATCCTTTGGGATCTCGAAGGGCTCTTCAAGCGTGATCCGAACGTCCCACTCCATTCCGAACCATGCCTCCATTCTCGCTTTCCAATATCCGAAATTCTCATGGTCGTAGGCCGGCGGAGTGTAGATGTCGTCCCCCAACTTATCTTCCATTTTCTTTTCCCTCTAGTGTGTGCTCCCTCAGCGATTAGTCCGATCAAGAGCGGTCTTTTGCTCTGATACCAATTGTATGATCGATTATGTCCTCTAGAAGGGGGGGGTGAATAGCGATTCTTCGGCTTCTTGTACCTACGTTGTTAGTTGCACAGCGGAAACAATAATAACGAAAACAAACAACGCTAACAAACCAGGTTTTACTTGGTATCCACCCCGGACGGGTGACTAATCCAAGAATCCGTCGGTGGATCAACCCCCAGATAACCTCTGGCTAGCTCTCGTCGCTCCTTGTGGGTGGAGAAACTGTAGCGACCCGCCTTCTCCTGCCTTAGACGGATCGTTACTTTTGTCTACTTCTCGACTCTAATGCACGACTAAAAATGCGGAAATCTTTGTTTTTTCTTTTTAATCTATCTAAGAATGATATTCTAACTTAAATAGTCATGCATGATACCATGTCACACTTTCTTTCTCAAAAACTCGTAAAAAAAATACTTATTGAAACTTGCCTCGCCTAACTCAGCTTACGGGTATCAGTCGACTGATACTGTACCAGTCGACTGATAAGTCTGAAACCTGTTTTCCAGATTCGAAGCCTTGTTTCAAAACTCCACCAAACCTATACTTTCGAGCCATATAAAATCATGACACCATTTCTATACTCTATACCAGTTTTCTAAACAATTTAGCCAATCAAAACGAATCCATAAACTTGAAATTAGGACTTTTGCGGAATTTAGCAAGTTATGAAAAATCTACATAGGCTTTAAGCTAGAGTTTGTACCAAACTTAACTTCTAACCATTGAAACTCATCACACAAAATTCTGAAACATCCCTAAGGCATTATCAAATGAGAAAGCAACTTTTCTAAGCATACTTAAGCAATAAAAACTTGATTCAAAGGGAAATTAATACTATCTTGGCACATGCATCTATTTCTCTAACAAAGTATCAATATTTCAAACTACTCACACTTCTACTCATCCAATGCAATCATAAGGATATGTATGCTAAATGAAATGACATGGAATCTTTACTCTAAGAAATTTAGCATGTAAAACTATCCAAAGCTTAAATGTTCGCTAAACTCCATAAGGCAAGAACTTGAAATTTGAATAAACTAAAACATTGTAATTCAAATAACTAAATTGTCTCGTCTCAAGGATCTCTCCAAAATCAGCCACCACACACACTTTACTCAGCACCGCCTCGTCGCCTTCCTTCAGAATTGCTTGCCTTTACCTTTATCTGCAGTAAGAGGAAATGCAACTAGTAAGCAAAAAGCTTAGTAAGTACTATCTAGCTCACAAAATCTCGAAATGTGCAAACATGCTTCTTGAACAATATGAAAATCATATGAGATACTTATATGCTTGAAAGAAAACTAAGAACATGTATAACTCAAAACATGCATACTCAAGCATTAATAAATCTCAATTTACTTTTCTTGGCTCAACTTGAAACTTTAGCTATTCTTTAACTTTTTGAAAACTTTCTTAAACTTTAGAAACTTTGCTAAAGCATATACTTGAAAATAATAATCACTTGGATCCACTGAAGACGTAAGTACCATCTCATGCGCGTTCCCTAAAAGGTTGGGGTAGCGAGCCACCAATCCTAATAGAGCAGACCTTGGTCTACCAGGGCCAAACCTTGGAATTGGACACCTGGATTTCTTTAACGACGCCCTTGGACGCCGGGTACTGGCCTTAGAAAATAAAATAGCTTTTCTTTCTTTTCTTTCTTATCTGTAAATGCCTTGGCATTTTCTCGAGCACCTTGCGTGCTAAAATCCCTAAGTCTTGACTTTTGGAGATTTCTTAAGGCCTTGGCCTTTTCTTTTCTTATCTGTAAATGCCTTGGCATTTTCTCGAGCACCTTGCGTGCTAAAATCTCTAAGTCTTGACTTTTGGGGATTTCTTAAGGCCTTGGCCTTTTCTTTTCTTATCTTTATCTTCTCTTTTCTTTTCTCATAGCTTTTCTTGGACCCTAACCTCATATAGGGCACTCAATAAAATATATAAGCATATAATGAACTAAGATCACATGCAAAAATCTTAACAAGAAGTAAATATCTCTTTTAAAAACTTTTAAGGGAAATTCTTGCGGAAAAACCGCCTCTTACTGCAGATGAGCAGTACTTACATTGATATCTTGGACTTACAACCAAGATTGACGTCTAGGGCTCGGGAGAAACTTGAGATCTCGGAGAATTCTTCGCGCCTACGCGTTCCTCTCGTCGCGGGGATCCCGAATATAGGAATATCTCTTGGAGGAGAACCTTGGCCGGCCCCCTTGGCCTTGGTGTTGGTTGGCGTCGCCCAAGAGAGGAGAGGGAGAGAAGTCGGCGCAAGGTGCTGGGCGAGGGAGAGAAAGGGTTTAGGTTGAGAGAAAATAAAATTTCTCTCTTTAATTATCTATTTATACTTATGGGGCGAATTTACCTAATTATACCTTATCTATTGTTTCGCCCAGCTTATTTCAACAAAACCAACCAGCCCAGCTGGTCGCGCGCGTGCTTGTTCTTCCGGTGGTCGCGGGTTCGAACCCCCTGCTTGCTCTTTAACGTTTTTCTTTTTTTAAATATACTAAACGGACTCGGAAAATTCCATAAAAATATTCTAAAAATCCCTAAAAATATCTAGAATATTTCTAAACCATTTTTAAATAATTCTAAGGACTTTAAGAACTAAAAATGGGAATTTTGGGGCGTTACAATCCCCCATACCTTATGAAAAGTTCGTCCTCGAACTTAGAATAATTCTGGATATCTCTCTCTCATGCTGTCCTCACGTTCCCAAGTAGCCTCTTCATGCTTTTGATTCTGCCAGATGACCTTCACTAGTGGCACTTCTCTGTTTCTTAATCTTTTAACTGCTTTGTCCACTATCTGTGTCGGTCTGCTCTCATAACTAAGATCTTCTTGGATCTGTACTGACTGAGGCTGAATCACTTGGCTAGGGTCGTGAATACACTTCTTTAGCATGGAGACATGGAATGTACTGTGGATAGCTGACATATCCTCTGGTAAGTCCAACTCATATGCTACCTTACCAACCCTCCTTATGATCTTGTAGGGTCCTATGTAGCGAGGACTTAGCTTACCCTTTTTACCAAATCTCATCACTCCCTTCATAGGAGCGACCTTGAGAAATACTGAATCTCCAACTTGGAATTCAAGTGGCCTACGGCGTGTGTCAGCATAACTTTTCTGTCTACTCTGGGCAGTCTCAATCCTCTGGCGGATCGTCTGGATAGCCTGAGTGGTCTCATCTATAAGCTCAGTCTGGCTGTCTAGTCCTGACTCCATCTCTTTCTTCTCACCAGCTTCTTGCCAACATATGGGTGATCTACATTTCCTGCCATATAATGCCTCATAAGGTGCCATCTTGATAGTGGCCTGATAGCTATTGTTGTAGGCAACCTCAGCTAAGCACAGAAATTTGCACCAACTACCTTTAAAGTCCAACGCACAAGCCCTTAGCATGTCTTCTAAAATCTGATTTACTCTCTCTGTTTGTCCATCTGTCTGGGGATGGAAAGCTGTGCTGAACTGAAGTCTGGTGCCTAGGGCGTCCTGAACACACCTTCAAAAATGGGAGGTGAACCGCCCATCTCTGTCAGACACGATCGACCTCGGAACTCCGTGAAGCCTGATCACTTCTTTCACGTACAGCTGTGCTAATTGCTCTACCGAATGCGATAACTTGATGGCTAGGAAGTGGGCAGACTTGGTCAATCTGTCCACTATCACCCATATTGCATCGTGTCCATGGGTGGTCCTTGGGAGACCTGTGATAAAGTCCATGGATATTTCTTCCCACTTCCACTCTGGAATGGGAAGTGGCTGTAGAACTCCTCCTGGTCTCTGGTGCTCTGCTTTGACTCTCTGGCAGGTCAAGCAGGTACTGATATATCTGGCTACGTCTCGCTTGAGTCCAGACCACCAGAACCTTTTCTTTAAATCTTGGTACATCTTGGTAGAACCAGGATGCATAGAGTACGGGGTACTGTGGGTTTCTTCTAAAATATTCTTTCTTAGTTCCTCATCATTGGGGACGCAAAGGCGGTCTCCAAGATAGAGGATGCCACTATCTGATACTCGAAACTCTGAATTTTCTGCCTCTTGGATCCCCTGCTTGATCTTCCGGATTTCTGGGTCTTGATCTTGCTTTTCTTGTATATCTATAAGCAGGGTTGACTCTAGGGTCAATGCAGAAAATTGCCCAATTATTACCTCGACTCCAAAATCTTTTATTTCTTTCTGAAGTGGTGGAGACAGTGATGATAGGGACATCAGTGCTGCACAGGATTTTCTGCTCAGTCATCTGCCACTTTATTAGCTTTACCTGGGTGGTAGAGGATTTCACAGTCATAATCTTTGACCAACTCTAGCCACCTGCGCTGCCTCATATTCAGATCCTTCTGAGTGAAGAAGTACTTCAAACTCTGATGGTCTGTGAAGATTCTGCACTGCACTCCATACAGGTAGTGTCTCCAGAGCTTCAGTGCAAAAACCACAGCTGCTAGCTCAAGGTCGTGTGTAGGGTAATTCTTCTCATAGTCCTTAAGCTGTCTGGAGGCATATGCTATTACTTTACCGTCTTGCATGAGGACAGCTCCAAGGCCTATCTTGGATGCATCACTGTAGATGTCAAAGGCCTTGTCACTCTCTGGAACCGTCAGGATGGGAGCACTGGTCAGTCTCTTCTTCAGCTCTAGAAAACTGTGCTCGCATTTATCTGACCATTCAAACTTCTTGTTCTTTCTGGTCAAGGCTGTGAGTGGAGAGGCTATTCTGGAAAAGTCCTCCACAAATTTTCTGTAATATCCTGCCAGGCCTAAGAAGCTTCTGATTTCACTGGCATTCTTGAGTCTACACCAGTTGCTGACTGCTTCTATCTTGGCTGGATCAACTTGAATGCCTTCTTTGGATACAATGTGACCTAGGAAGGTCACCTGATCTAGCCAAAACTCACACTTTGAGAACTTTGCATAGAGCTTCTCCTGCTGCAGGATCTGCAGCACTATCCTCAAGTGTGTAGCATGGTCCTCTGGAGTCTGTGAGTATATGAGAATATCATCAATAAATACAATGACGAATTTATCGAGATACTCCCGGAAGATGTGGTTCATCAGCTCCATGAAGACTGCTGGAGCATTGGTCACTCCAAAAGGCATCACTACAAATTCGTAGTGGTCGTATCTTGTCCTGAAGGCCGTCCTGGGGATGTCACTTTCTTTAACCTTTAGCTGATGATACCCAGAACGCAGATCTATCTTCGAGAACACTGTAGCCCCTTTGAGTTGATCGAATAAATCATCTATTCTTGGAAGGGGGTACTTGTTCTTAATGGTTACCTTGTTCAGAGCTCTGTAGTCTATGCACAGGCGCATAGACCCGTCCTTCTTCTTGACGAAAAGTACAGGAGCTCCCCAGGGTGAATGACTCGGGCGGATGAAGCCCTTGTCTAGTAGCTCCTGGAGTTGCTCTTGTAATTCTTTCAGCTCTGCAGGAGACATACGATATGGGGCTTTTGAGACCGGACCGGTACCTGGCACCAGCTCAATCTCAAATTCCACCTCCCTGTTGGGCGGTAGTCCAGGTAGTCCTTCTGGAAACACTTCTGGATATTCGCAGACTACCCGTACATCCTCCTGCTTGAGCTCTCTCTTTGTTCTGAGTCCACTACGTGTGCAAGAAAACCAGCACACCCTTGCTCTAGCATCTGGTGGGCTACCAAGGCTGAGAGGAATTTCTGAGTCTTCCTCTTTGGGGCTCCTTGAAACTCGAATGGTGGTTCTCCTTCTGGGCTGAAAACCACCTTCCTTCTATGGCAGTCCACTGAAGCGCTGTACTTACTGAGGAAATCCATCCCTAAAATGACTCCCTAATCCTTCATCTCAAGGACTGTCGAGTCACTATAGAGCTCTCGGTTGGAAATCCAGATTGGTACTGCCCTTAGCCTCTGAGTAGAGGCCATCACTTCCCCTGACGGTAAGGTTGTTAAGAACTTCATCGTTCAACCTTTCTGGTGGCCTTTATACTGTTTAAGTAGTGCTCAGTGATCAAAGCACTACTTATTAGTTCTTCGGAGGTTTGCAGCCTCTTAACACCGCTAGCCCCTTTAACGCTATCTCAGGCCTTAACATCTTGAGCATTAGCCTAACTATCTCTTTTTCTGTGCTAACTAGCTCTGGGCACAGATGAGCTAACCGCTTAAACATCTTCACTGCTTCATCCACGGATAGTTCTCCTTGTCTGAACTCCGTGAATTCATCATAATGCTTGTTGGTTACTTGCATATGAAAGTATTCTTCGAAGAACTCAGTCTCGAAGTCGGCCCATGTCATCTGGCTGACATTTCTCTTGGCCTTGACTCTCTTCCACTATATTCTAGCATCTCCCGTAAGGCAGAAAGATGCACACTTTATCTTCTCTACCTCATGCCAGTCCAGTAGCCCTACTATTCTTTCCAACGTTTTGAACCATGCTTAAGCATCCCATGGTTTGCTTGTGCCTGGGAAGTTCCCTGGCTTCAGTTTCTTCTACTGAATGAGGTACGCTTCTTGCCTTACCCCCCTTGCCGGACTACAGATGTAATCGATGGGTCTTCGATCACAACTGGTGCCACTACATTCACCACCGGTGAGGTAATAATAACGACCTGCTAGTTAGCCATCCTAGTGGCAATAACTTGCTGTTGTTTCTGCTAACTGTCTCTGTAACTGAGCCACCACGTCTAAGAGATTTGGTGGGGGTACTGACTCTGTTGCCTCTTGCCCTCTAGGAGCTTGCTCCTCGTTTTGGGCCTTTCTAGGACACCCTCAAATGTATAACTTAACACTTAATGGTAATGTTCCCAAACTTGCTTTAGGATATAACAAGACCTTGGTCTTGATTCTTATCTCATTTCTTAGTCCTAGAATTCGTTCTAGGGCTTAGTAAGACCTTGGTCTTACTCAAAACTTTTATCAAGCACCTTGCGTGCCACAATCCCAAAACTTACTTTTGGGCAAATCAAGTAAGTACTTAAGCATTTCTCTAATATCCATTCTTGTGATTAAACATGATTCCGTGATACTAAGGTATTAAACATGCTTCCTTGTTCTATGCACATATGAGTAAGTACTTAAGCATTTCTCTATACTGCAATTAAGTAAAGGAGCAATAGAAAAACTGAAACTTAAAGCTTTCTTATTTGAAGACGGCAAGGTTGATGCTGATGTGTGTGTGATGCTGGAGAATGGGAACTGCTCTGATACCACCTGTAGCGACCCGCCTTCTCTGCCTTAGACGGACCGTTACTTTCGTCTACTTCTCGACTCTAATGCACGACTAAAATGCGGAAATCTTTGTTTTTTCTTTTTAATCTATCTAAGAATGATATTCTAACTTAAATAGTCATGCATGATACCATGTCACACTTTCTTTCTCAAAAACTCATAAAAAAAATACTTATTGAACCTTGCCTCGCCTAACTCAGCTTACGGGTATCAGTCGACTGATACTGTACCAGTCGACTGATAAGTCTGAAACATGTTTTTTCATATTCGAAGCCTTGTTTCAAAACTCCACCAAACCTATACTTTCGAGCCATATAAAATCATGACACCATTTCTATACTCTATACCAGTTTTCTAAACAATTTAGCCAATCAAAACGAATCCATAAACTTGAAATTAGGACTTTTGCGGAATTTAGCAAGTTATGAAAAATCTACATAGACTTTAAGCTAGAGTTTGTACCAAACTTAACTTCTAACCATTGAAACTCATCACACAAAATTCTGAAACATCCCTAAGGCATTATCAAATGAGAAAGCAACTTTTCTAAACATACTTAAGCAATAAAAACTTGATTCAAAGGGAAATTAATACTATCTTGGCACATGCATCTATNATACTTTAGCTTCGTCAAACGTCACTCGTAAATGGGTGGACTATAAAGGCGATTACTGGGTATGTAACAAATTATGGAGAGGGATATGAGTGATGTAGATGGGATCTATCCCTCCTATATGACGGGAGCGATATCGTATTCTTGATAGAGTGAGACCACAAAGTGCATGGCCATGCCCAAATGAGTCAATATGAGATATTGAACTCATTTGATAAGTGTGAGTCTACTTGGAGTTCAAGATATAGTTTTCGAGGATGACACGGTCTATGCCTCAATTGAATCAATCTGGATATCAAGGATAAAGGGACATTATCATATATTGTGAGAGTCACAATTATTAGTCACAAGGTGATGTTGGATCTCAACATTCTTGGTAACTTGGGTAGCAATGATGTGTTGCTAGATACCGCTCATTGCTTATGTCTCTAAAAGTGTTTGGAGACATTGCCAATGTTACAAGAACCTATAGGGTCACACACAAAAAGGACATTATATTTGGAGATGAGTTCTTTTAGTTAAGAACAAATGAGCATTGGATGACCAAGACTTGGGTTAGACTCAAGTTGTATTTGGATTAATCTAACCACATGCAACCACACTTGAGTTGGACTCAAATTGTATCTACTTGAGTTAGACTCAAGTTGAACTTGGATTAATCTAACCACATGCAACCACACTTGAGTTGGACTCAAGTTATATGCACTTGAGTTAGACTCAAGTTGAACTTGAATTTGGTTAGACACATGCAAGCATGCATGATGTAAATGGCAATAATGTGGTTATGGCAAGGATTAATGATGATTAATTGGTGAATTAATCATGCATTAATTGGAGGCTTGTTATGGCAAGGATTAATGATGATTAATTGGTTAATTAATCACACATTAATGGGAGGCTATTTGTGTGTTGTTGCGTGGAAAAGAGGGTGATGATGAAGGCCTCTTGTGCGTGGAGGTCCTTTTGGGTGTGCAAGCAACTTCTTTTGTTGTGTGCCTTCCTCTTCCCTTTTGCTCTTTCCTCTCACAAAGAGTTGTGATACGGTTGCTAGCACAACCGATTCTTCAAGGTGTTTTTGTCTGTGTGGATACTTCTAGAGGAGTATCTATTTTGATACTCTACGAGATCCGGCATCATTTGGACGAGCGGGAAAGCGAAGGGCTACGCTACAAAGGTAACTACCCTATCATGTAGATCTAGTGTAGATCTAGTAATTAAACTTGTACTCGAAATATTTTATAAGTTCGCACGGATCCATGGCCGAAATTCTGGGGTTTCCGCAACGCAAAAAGCGATTTTTGCGGCCTAGAATCTCTAACAACTATGTCTTAACCTCAACTTCCTCTACTCCTAAGATCCTGCACACTTAGACAGAGGGATCAAAATCACAATAGGACCTAACCTAACTTGGTTGATCACATCAAAACCAACTAGGGCACCAATAACTATCATTTCGAAAATGGTTACAAGTATGAGTGTGAAAGTGCAATAGCAAAACCAAAACTATACCAGCAATAGGAGAATTTAAAATTGAAACGTTGTTGCCTAGGCATTGTAGTGTCGTAAAGTAGCTTTGGGACCAAGACTTGAGCATGAAAATTGTAGCGAATTATGTTTTGAAGGATCTGGTCAAAGTTGTTTATAAAGCCAGCTCCAGGCATCCCCAATAGGTGATGTGATGACGGCTCGTTGAAACTTGATCCTTCAAGTTTATCTACTCTCAGGCGCCTGGACTGTGACATGACCAATCGCTACTCGCCAACTCAGTCGCTCCAGGATAAGTCAAAGCTAGTACGGGTGCTAGACAATTGAGGGCCCCTGGACTCCCTCCAGGCCCCTAGAACCTTTCTTCCAGCACACCTCCAGCTTTGTTTTTTGTGCCCACAGAGTTAGTACAGGCAAAAACATATTTATGTGTAATGAATGAAATACATTGAACAGCTTGGGTTGTTTGATCCTAACTTTTAGATTTCGACCAAAATCTTAGGTTGAACAAACATCTACTATTCCCTTGACGAGAAACTCGCCCTCACCTACTCCTTTTAGGAGAGTTTTATAGTACCGGTGCCGTCGATAGAGGGGGTGAATATCGACCGAAAATAACTTTTGCGGAACCTCGTAAAACTTTCGTTCGTTCTAGACACAGAGTTAGTAGCAGCGGAAAAACAATAGAAAGAATGAACAAAACAAGAGACAGATTGCACGCGGGATTTACGTGGTTCCCAACCCCCCAGGGTCAGTACATCCAAGGCCTAAGCACGGGAACGCCCGTCCACTAATTGTCTCCTTTCCGGACTTTCCGGAGGTGGAGAAACCCGTCTTACAGTGAAAGATTTACAACCACAAGATACGGAAATTAAGTGCGGAAAATTAAAAGCAAACCAAAACAACGAAGGTCGAAGACCGGCCGATCTGGAACTCTGAAGTGTCGCGCACTTCCTCCCAGAGCTTCCTTGGTCGCAGAGCTTCACCGTTAGCGCTTTGTCGTCAGTTAGAAGGCTCAGAATGATCTTGGAAGTTGTGTTCTAAGCCTTGGGGTCGAAGCCCCTTTTATAGGCTTCATTGGGGCTCCTATGATCACCAGGGCGCCTCAAAGGGCTTGGTCAAACGTTATCTCAGCACCGAACTCGCCGCAGCAGATAAGGCATCTGACTAGGGCGCCCTGGACCTCCCAGGTGCCTCAATGACCCCAGTCAAATCGTATCTCTGCATCAAACTCGCAACAGTAAATACAGCTTTGAACCAGGGCGCCTGTATCGATAGGGGCGCCTGAATGGAAGCTTGTTCTGCCTTCTTTGACTAAACCTGCTCTGCCTTCTTTGACTGAGCCGCCCCAGTTGATGGGGGCGCCTAGCTCCTTCAGGGCGCCTCCTTCAATGGGGGCTCCTAGCTGGCTGGGTTTCAGCTCCATTGTGTGTTGTTTGCTTGCTTTGTCTTCCATTCTAGGTTCCTGCAAGATACACAAATACAAAGCAAATATACACACATTCTTAACCTTAAGGACTTGGTTTTGACTTCGGATTTCCACAAAACTCTAGGTCTAACTGACGCAAGTTCCCACCCCCGGGAACGCGCCTTTCACCTACTCCTCTCAGGAGACGGTTGCCACCCAGTCCATTCCAGTGGACTTTTGCTTAGCCTCCTATACTCTCGGATCTCGAGACATCCGAACCTCGACCCGTCTCTACTTCTGTCCTTAGTCATCGCTCAGCTAAGTTGCTCAATCCCTCGGACCAAGACTTCGTGCCCAAACCCTAGGTCTAGGACTTCGATGCTCAACCCTCGGCCAGGACTTCGTGCCCAATTCCTCGAACCAGGACTTCGGTGCCCAACCCTCAGCCAGGTCTTCGTGCCCAATTCCTCGAACCAGGACTTCGTGCCCAACCCTTGGTCAGGTCTTAGGTGCCCAGCCCTCAGCCAGGACTTAGTGCCCAATTCTTCGAACTAGGACTTATTGCCTAGATTTACTAGAACTTTCTTTCACTTTGGTACACCTTTCTTGACTAACCCTTCCCTTGTTCAATGTATCACTTACTTAAGTACATTGTCAAACATTGAAACATTTAGAGGAGGACATCACTGATGCATCTTGCACCAACAATCTCTCCCTTTTTGATGTTTGACAATATCTTAAGTTAGATTGGATGAAAGGGCTAAACCTCGGGATAAAAGAAAAAAAATTTTGAAAACCTATTTTTGATCTTTTGGGGAAAACTTCTAACTTCCGCTCACTCTCCCCCCTTTTTGAAAAAACATTTTGATTTTTTGATCCTTTGGTAAGAGAGAAAAAACATTTCTAACTTCAGGCGCTTCTCTCCCCCTTTGTCATACATAAAAAAAATACCAAAAATACTTGCACCAACAATGGAAACATTTGGTTCTTTTTGAAAATACTCAGTATAAATTTTTGAAAGCATAGCATAAAACTAAGTACTTAAATTGCACCCAAAGAGAATTTCACTTTGACAAGTATTGTGCAGTTTACAAAAATATTAGTATTTTGAATGAAATTTTGTACCTTCTGAAAAATGTATGAACTTTTGAAGGCACAATATTTTACTTGACTTGGTTTATCTTCCAGTCTGACACAATCCTGGGAAGCCTTGTTAACTACAAGGACATCTTTCTAAGTGTCCTGGAAATTTTTCCAAACTCAAGAAAAATATTATTTCAAATTGATCCTATTTTAAAAAAATAAATTTTTAAAAATAATAATATAAAAAATGATAGTATTTGAAAGGAAATTACTTATGTTTTCAGAAGGATTTGAAAATACGGTGCATGAAAACATATCTCCTTGAAATATTCAATAATTCTTTTAATTTGATCTCCCCCTAAACTTGACCCAGTCTTAGGAAGCTTGTTGACCTCAAGTACTCTTCCTCTGAGTCCTTAGGGTTTGGTTTAGACCAAAATAATAATTCCAAAACGTAATTGTCAAAGATAATACTTGTTAGAAATAATTTCTTTTTGATTTAGACTCCCCCTAAATTTGACACATCCTCGGAGTCTTTATAGATCATTAAGTAGACCTCCTCTGTGTTTTTAGGGTTTATCAAAATCAAATGAGACATAGGCACAATTTTATAATGTATTTTGAATTTTCGAAACACATTTTGAAATGAAGGTAATTTGTCAGACATAGCTTTCAAAAAACATAAGTAATAGTATTTAAAGCATAGTTTTCGAAAACCATTTTAAAAGACAGTGATTTTTCAAGGATAATTTTTAAAAGATATTTTAAAAGATAGTGATTTTTCAAGCATAATTTTTGAAAGAAAAATTAAAAGAATAAACCACTCCCCTGTACCCGACACCATTTGACTCTATCTAACTGCCTTAAGGAACTTTAGTGTTGTCCTAGGAGGCTTGTGTCTAATTGTGTGAGTCAAATAATTTTTCAAAAAGATATAATTTTTGAAGGCATATAATATATTGGCAATCAGACAGGCATGAAATTCATAAAAACATTATTATGTTAAAGCACTATTTTAAAAATATATTTTTAGAAAAATATTCTAAAGAATTTTGAAAACAGTTTTGAAAATATTCTTCAATTTATTAGTCCCTTAACATCTCACTCATTTTAGATGTCTCAATACAGCAAGCATGGTTGCCTTATAGGTGTATTGTGAGATGCTTGAATCATTTTTCTTAATTCATTGTTAAATCTAAGATTTAATTGAAGCTTGTGTTAGATTCAAATTTATCAAATAGTAAAGTGAATTTGATTTTTGGTAATCGGCTTCTAGGTCTTGGCAAGGCACAATGCCTTCTTTGGTCGTAGCCTTATTGGATCATCAACCCTTTTCTTGACAAATCCTTTTATTGAAAATTCATTTTCAAATTACTTCTTGAAAAATTTTGGTCTAACTAGCTTAGGTTTTGGATCGGTAGCTTCGGCTAGTTCCACCAGACTAAACAGACCAAGTAGAATATACTTGACCTTATTAGAAGGGCTTCCCTAACGTACTATCATCTCACCTCTGTTGATGCAGTCTGACCCTGATTGTTGTTTTGGTGTTGACATCAATTTTAGTTTAGGTTGATGATTATGATTATGATTAAGTCCTGATCGGGGATTAGGCATGGTAAGGAAAATCCTAGCTCGGAGGGCTAGGTGTGGGAAATCCTAGCTTGGAGGGCTAGGTGTTGAAAAGTCCTAATTTGGAAGGGTTGGGTGAAAAGTCCTAGCTTGGAGGGCTAGGTGAAAAGTCCTAACTTGGAGGGTTAGGTGAAAAGTCCCAACTTGGAGGGTTAGGTGAAAAAGTCCTGGCTTGGAGGGTCAGGTCCTAGCTTGGAGGGCTAGGTTTGGAAAAGTCCTAATTCGGAAGAGTTGGGTGAAAAGTCCTAGCTTAGAGGGTTAGGTGAAAAGTCCTAACTTGGAGGGTTAGGTGAAAAGTCCCAACTTGGAGGGTTAGGTGAAAAATTCCTGGCTTGGAGGGTCAGGTCCCTAGCGTGGAGGGCTAGGTTAGATGAAATCCTAGCTTGGAGGGCTAGGTTTGAGTCCCTGGATCGGTCTGGTGACCGATCAGGGATATTGGAACGCTGCTCCTTCGTGGATCGGTCTGGTGACCGATCCAGCAATGACTGATCGGTCTGGTGACCGATCAGGGAGCACACAGTGAGGTTGGGAACCTACTGTGTGGCTCCTGATCGGTCTGGTGACCGATCAGGGAGCAGGTTGTTGCCTCCCTACTTGGCTCCTGATCGGTCCGGTGACCGATCAAGGAGCAGGCAGTTCACTCACTGCCTTGCTCCTGATCGGTCTGGTGACCGATCAGGGAGCAAACAGTGAGTTGAGTTCCCCCACTGATTGTTGGTGCAGAATGCACCTAAGTCAAACCTGTGTTTTGATAATGGCAACATAGGTCAAAAGTTAAGTCTTTCTTGTTTTCTAACAAGTTAATCAAGTGTGCAGGAAAAGCCCTAGCGAAGGACTGCTAGGCACTGGCAAAGGAATGCCAGGAAAGAAAGTCCTAGCAAAGGACTGCTAGGCTCCAGGCGAAGGACAGTCTGGGACCGAAGCCCTAGCAAAGGACTGCTAGGCAACTGGCGAAGGACTGCCAGTTTACAAGACCTGACAAAGGACCGTCAGGCAAAAGTCCAACCAAAGGAATGGTTGGCATCAGGTAAATTCTCCCGAGAGGAGTAGGTGAGGACGCGTTCCCCGTCGAGGGAACAGTAGGCGTCGGTTCGACCTAGGGCTCCATTTTGGAGACCAAAGTCAAAACCAAGACAGCTAAGGCTGTATAAATCTAATAATTTATTATGTTATTGTGTTTTGAACTAACCCTGGATGCAGGACCGAAGGAACGTGAGTCTGCAGCTCAGAGTGCCTCAAAGGAGTGAGGCAACTGCTGACCAGGGCGCTCGGAGTGTCCCGGGCGCCCCCAAGGTGAACACCAAACACACAATCAAAAAGTGCGCTTCGACAGTACAAGCTGCGGGCGCCCCCGTGCTTCCGGGCGCCCCCGTTGCTCGCGGGCGCCCCCTGCGCTGCGGGCGCCCCCATGCACTTACCTCGAACCAAGAAGCCATCGAAGCCAAGAAGATAGAACTTTGACCCGGTCAATCCGAGCGCCCCGAGTCCTCCGGGCGCCCCGGTCAAAGCGGATCCAGAGAATCAGACGCGACCGAGACTTTGGCGGATCAAAGGCCACGTGGGGGGCGCCCCCGACGTCCCGGGCGCCCCTTAGCCCTATATAAAGGGCCCTCGACCCCAGGCTTCCAAGAACAATACTCTCAACGCCTCAAAGCTCTTCTACGCTCGTGCCTTGCTCCAGAAACGCTTCACCTCGAGCCGACGACGTCCCGCTGCCCCGAAAGAGTCGACCTACTCCGGACGTCGGTAAAGAAGAGCGTACTTAATTTATTATAGTTTATTGCACTCATTTTGTAATTAAAATTGTGTAACATATTTGCGCGAATATAGAATTGCCCAAAGTAAACGGTCAATGATCGTGGGCCTTGGAGTAGGAGTCGACACAGGCTCCGAACCAAGTAAAAAACCACTGTGTCTTTGTGCTGTGTCTCTTATCTTTATTTCCGCTGTGCACTTACTC
This sequence comes from Boesenbergia rotunda, assembly GCA_024364735.1. Classification (NCBI taxonomy): domain Eukaryota; kingdom Viridiplantae; phylum Streptophyta; class Magnoliopsida; order Zingiberales; family Zingiberaceae; genus Boesenbergia; species Boesenbergia rotunda. Next base: position 82,845 of record JAGFNQ010005598.1, on the reverse strand, counting down.
TTAGTTTTCCGAAAAAGAATGATTTCCGATATTCACCCCCCCCCCTCTATCGGGCTTCTCGATCCAACACTGATCAGGTCCTGAACGGTCTGGTGAACGATCAAAGACTTAGGATCTAATTTGCGCAGTTACTGTTCACTCAGACGTGGACCGATCAGACTTGAGCCTGATCGGACAGTGGCTATCCTGATCAGTCTGGTGACCAATCAAGCTTCACTCTGATCGGTCTGGTGACCGATCAGGCTTCACTCTAATCGGTCTGGTGACCGATCAGGTTTGTGTCGCCGCGAAAGCTGGGAGTCCCAGCAAAGCGGTGGATCGGTCTGGTGACCGACCCACAAGCCCTGGATCGGTCCGGTGGCCGATCACTTTAATTCAAATTGCACTGTCAGACATTTTGATCGCGTCTGACCGTATCCGATTCTCTGCATTTGATCCCTGATACTTGATTACTGAGTGATATGTTGTGTTAGTGCTCTGATTAAGCTGCAGGTGACAGGGAAGGATTCAAACACTTAAGGAGAGTCAATGGAGGCCTTTCCTTGGAGCAGGTTTGTCCGTTTTCCATCTCAGGTTGCAACGGACGCTGGCGCTGGCTGGAGCTGCTGACTGGGGCTGGTCTGAGGGAAGCTCAGGGAGTCCAGAAGAGCTCAGTGGTGGCTGGTGGTTGCAAGAGAGCAGCTGGAGGCTGCAGTGAGATGTTGACCTGGCGTTAGTGGAGAGTGGATAAGCAGCGTGGTGGAGAAGAGCAGAGTAGAACTTCTGTTGCCTTGGTTTTCTGCTGCGATTTCTTGCTGCATTGCTTGTGCTCTTGGCTAATCATCCTCTCTTGAGAAATCTTTACTGTGATCTTTGAAGCAACCATCCTTGCTTGAGCACTTGGAAGGAACAAGAGGCTTTGAGTCCAAACAGCGAGAAGACACGAAAGAAAGGGGTTATTGCGTGAGATCGTCGCTGGGTGGAGCTCGGAAGAAGCTTGATGTGTTCTTGTCGGTGCTAAAGTGCTAAGTAAGATCTTTCTTGTGTTTCATTGTGCATAAAACTATATCTTTGATTGAAACACTGTGGAGAGGTTACTCCACCGAGAAGGAGGTTGTTTTCTATCCGGATCTTCCGGGACTTGATCTGCCGACGATCAAGGGATCGCTGATAAGTACCATTTTTGTGATTATTTTAATTGCTAAAATCCATGTTTGACCCATGTTTTTATTGCTTAATTCTGATTTTACCCTAGGTTTTGGAACTTTATCTTATTTTGGACTTAATTGCAAAATTACATTAAAATGGATTAATTGGCCACTAAATTTTGGATCTATTTTTGTAGGCACCAAAGGTTCAAGGACTTAGGGCATACTGGGTCAAACCTGAGTCGGATGTGAACCGGATCGAATTATCAAGCCTACGATTAATCCGGGCCGTCCGATTCAAGAGCGGCTAGATCTGAGCCATCCGGGACGATCTGAAGCAATCCGAGCTAGGGTTAGGGTTGATCAAGCTCTATGATCAAGATCTGAAGGTTTCATCCCAATCAGAGCTCAATCAACCGTTGGATCAAGCAAGGAGGGCTCTAGAGCGTCCATTCACAGATAGAGTTGATCTGGACCATCCGTTGCACATCTGGAGGATCCGAGCTACCACAAGGCAGATCCTGACCCCAGATCATCATCATAAAAGTTTGGCTCCAATCAGAGCAAGATCAGCCGTTGGATCTCCTCCGATCAATCTGGGCCGTCCGTTGACACTTATTTAAGCAAAACGCAGCAGCTTCTTCCCGTGGTCGCGTCTCCGCCGCACTGTTCATCTTCTTCGAGTTCTTCGTTTCTTTAGCTTAGTTCTTCATCCAAAGGGGCGCGACCCCTTTAATCTTTCATCAAGGCAAGGGTTAGGTCAGTATAGAGAGTCTCAGTGAGGTTTCCGATTGAAGTTTCGCTCAATAGAGAAGCTGCGCGAGGTCTCGGCAGTTCACTATCCGAATTCAGAGAACTCAGCTGTGATCCATTCCACTGCATCCGAGCTGACCAGAGGGGTTCCCTGGAAGGTCTCGGTCATTTCCTAATCAAGATCGCAAGCCACCACAGTGAGTTTGAAGGATTCGGAAGCTGATTTCAGTTTGAGCAGAAATCTGATCAGATTCGGTAGCAGAGGCAATTTGCACTGATTTGTGGAGCTTGCGGGTCCGAGGTTCTCCCTTGATTGACAACCAAGGAGCTCTTGAATTGGAGAAGGGTTGAGGAGTAGTTTAGATCCTTAATTTCCAATGTTTTTAGCTGTAATCTTTATATTCGGTACTGTTTCTGTTTCTGCATTTTCGTATCAGCAGTTAATCCCAAGTTTTTGTCTTGTTTAGCTTAAGTAGGTTTTACATCTTCAAGTAAATTAGTTTATGAGTTTGTTAGGTGACAATTCAATTCAATTTCAGCTAGTTTGTAGTTTTATCTTTGGCGTGCCAAGATAGATTGCGTGCCATTTTGTATTGCTGCGTATCAAATCCTTCCCCTGCGTATCCACTTCATTTCTGCACTTAGTTCAGTTACAATTTTCACACCTCATTTCTGCACTTGGTTAGTTATAACTCCTGCAATTAGTTCAGTAGTTGTTTATTAGTTACCCCTTTGTATCCAATTCATTTCTACAAGCATTGATTGTGGTTTCGGCATTGAGTATAAGTGAACAGCTGTTTCTGAGTTTTTCTTTTGAGTATTGATTGTAATCTCTGCAGCTGGTTTTGTGCGCTTCAACACTCGGTTTGTCGCCAGATTTCTGTATTCGAATTGTTGATGCATTTGTTTATAATCATGTTCTGCAATTCTGAATTCCATTCTTCATTCAGTTGTGTTTAAATTTGTCAGCTACCATTCTGCAATTTTGAGTTCATCACATCCGAAGCTAGCTTAAAGCATTGGACTTCAGTGCTTTGCTGAACTTTTCATCCTCTATGTTGCAGCATTCGAATTCTGAAAGTTGGAAATTCAGCTCTGCATCCCTGAAATTCATTTCTGCATAATAACTCTGCCTTCCTGCATTTCTTGATTGCATGAGGGCTGTTCTTGAGTGATCAGCAGCTAGTTTCTGAATTCCATTAGTTTATTGCATATCACTTCACTTAGAGTTCTTACACTTCAGCTGAATGGATCAATTTATCTAGGAATTGACCGTTTACAAATTTCTATATTTGGCAGTAGCTTTCGGCACAAGAAAATCTTCTTGAGTATCAAGTTGCTTCATCCTTTTCACTATGTTTCAAAGGAAATTCTAGCATTAGTTTATGCCAAGTTGAATGTAAATGTTAATGTGTTTTTAAGCTTGAAATCAACTTCCTGCGTAGTCAGCTCGGTTTTAAATTGAAATCTCACAATTTCAGCAAGTTTGCAATTTCTGCACTTGTATCAAGAGGAGGTTTAGGCATTGTTTATCTCAGTTGGGTATCAAGCCTGTAAATGGCTTGCATTTTGTATCAAGTTCAACGTTCATATCTGCAATTAGATCGTTGAATTATGCATGAGTAACAGTTGAAGATTCAACCCATTGTATCGAGTGTTGTTGCCTTGGTTAATTCGGTTTTCTATTGATTGAGTGCTAAATGCCATCACTTGTTTAGTCATGAGTTAAGTTAGCCTTCTTCTCATTTCATTTTCATTCCTAATCGCAATTCAAACCCAAATTCCATTTGAAACCCAAAAACACAAACGACACCTAAATACAAGCGCGAATCAAACAAACCTTCAACTAGTCCCTGAGAAAAATACGACCTGTGGCCCCTATATTACATTTTCATGCTTTTGAGTTGTAAAAGGGTTTCCAGCACTCATTCATTTATAAATATTAAATTTGATGAACCCATACATTTCGTGACAACTTTAATTAGTATATTTGGGTCCGTCAGCAACCTAGAGGGTAAAGTATGACAACAACACCCTCCTCACTAACAAAGTCCTCAACCACACATCGGTGGGAAATGTATAGGCCTAACACATGTATCCAGACCTAACAACTCTACTCTAGGTATCCATACAAGGTATATCTAGAAAAATCAATCCAACTGCAGATACAAAGTGACCTACCACCATATCTAAGCACATATGTACGCCATAGCAAATATCGAGACTGTATGAAACTAAACAAGAGTCCTCTAAAAGAGTAAACAACATATATCTAATCATAATGTACAAAGGCAGGTATAGCGTATAAACCTACTGTTATTTATAACACACTATGCACAATAGTAAGATAGTATCTAAAAAAGATAAGTCAGTGGTACACAAGATAAGGCAGGTATAGCGTATAAACCTTACAGGTGACGTACACATATGGATTGTGTATCATTCTTGAGGTTATATAGAGGATTGATTACACCTACCTGCAGGATAGACAGACTCTGGTATGTATTTCACCTTTAGTCTTTAGACATGCTTTATCCTCTATACTCAAGACTGTATCAGCGTGATTCTTATTGTTATTATAGCTTGCTATGCATATCTATTTTGGTATCTGCTGAGTTTATTTGGACTCACCAAAGTAAAGAAAGTATATATTAAAACATTACGATTTTTTACGTATCGACACGACCCCTCTAGCCCCATCAGGCGGCTCTCTAAGCTATGCCCTACGGTCTTCCCACACCCGGCGGTGGGTTTAGGGTTCGAATCTGGCGAAGGCCCCTCTAGCCCCATCAGGCGTGCTCACTTGGCTACCAGATTCGAGAAACTTTAGTACTTGTCCTGGAGGTCTAGGGTTCGAATCTGGGGAAGGCAAAAATCCACTGCCGGGAGTGGGAAGACCATAGGGCACGACCTAGAGAGCCACCTGATAGGGCTAAAGGGGCCGTATCTCTACACTACATCTGTAACGACCTGGAAAATTCTCTTAATATTTTCTTAAAATATTAAGCATGTCTAGATAATTTTCCGAGGGACCTAGAAATATTAGTACGAATCTTAGCCTAGAAATCCATGATTTTTCTCATTTAAATTGAGAAACTAAGTACTAATGGGCCTTATATAGGCTTTTCTAGTACCATGATTATTAGTGGATTTTAGGTAGAATTTAATATAAATATAAATGGATTTTAATTAGAAATATTAGTATGATTATGGGTGAGTTTTAGCATGGTTTCCTATTTAAATTGAGAAGTTAGGCACTAATGGGCCTTATATGGGCTTCCTAGTACCATGATTATTGATGAATTTTAGGTAAAAATTTATAGAAATATAAAGGGGTTTTAATGAGAAATATTAACATAATTATGGGGAAATTTTTAGGGGATTTTCGAATATTAGGAAAAATAAAATGGAAAATTAATGCATGCAGCAAGGATTTGAACGTTGGACCTCTTGTATAACCATGCATGCTCTAACCAACTCACCTAGCAAGGGATTTCTATGAGGAAATGAAATGGAGTTTGGTTAAGGCTTAGGGGAAGAGGAAGAGACACCATGACTCTTCACTTACCCTCCTTAATGTGCTATAAAGAGGGGGTTTGGGAGTTTCTTTCTTCCTTCCTCATTCTAGCCAAAAATCTCAAGAGGAGATTTCCCTTGGAAAAGCTTCACAAGAGGGTCTCATCTCCAAGATCTAAAGGGTTCCCAAGGATACAAGGGCTAGAGGTGACTTAAGGTCTAAGGAGTTCGACTTAAGGTCTACGGAGTTCTTTTGATTCTCTTTCAAGGTTCGAAAAATCAAGAAACCCAAGGTAAGACTCCCTCACCTGTGGTATAATAGTTCCTTATGATTTCCATGATTTTTAGCATGATATATTGGTTAGTTTTTGGATTTGATGTTGAAAGAAAAGAAAACCAAGAACCTTAGGCTTGTGGGTTTCGGCCACCATGATTTAAAGGTCTATAATTATGCCAAAAATCTTGATAATGTTATTTAATGTTCCCTTATGATGTGTAGAGGTTAAGTATAATTTTTGGGAATTTTTGGAGTACCCTAGGACACCCTAGGGTTTCGGCCAACATGAAAGGAACAAAACCAACACCTAGAGACCCTATGGGTTTCGGCCACAATGTTTTAGGGTCCATAATGATGCTAAAAATCTTTATAATGTTATTTAATGTTCCCTGATGATGTTTAGAGATTATGAATAATTTTTGGGAATTTTTGGAGTACCCTAGGATACCCTAGGGTTTCGGCCAACAACAAGAACCCTAGTGTAGGGTTGGGTTTAAAACCTCAAGTGTTTGTTCATGTATTGTCATGATATAAGGGAGATGGAGGGTGTTTATGTGAATGTTTCACATGGCCTAGAGACCCTATAGGTTTCGGCCAAGTACCCTAATAGGGTGGAAAGTTAGGACTCATTTCAAGTAAGGGCCCCAAATGGCCCTATGGTAAGGTATGGTTGGTGTATAACAATTGATTTGGGGATTTTAATGGAAATTTTTCCATGCCCCATGGCCTTGAAGTTTCAGCCAAGAGCAAGTTTAGGGTTAAAGGATTAGGGTTGGCCTTAAGTATGGAATCAAATGTTTCCTATGGCCTAGTATGTATGTATGGGATGTTGTTTGGGGAAGTTATGTGAAGCTTCATGAACCTATGGTTCCTTGGGGCTTTCGGCCAAGGGCCTAACCTAGGGTTAGGGTTGGGTTAAACCTACCAAGATGCTTGAGTATGAGTTACCAAGATATATATTTAAGTAAGATGGAAGAAGTTCTATGTTAACCAAACCCTTAGTTTGTATGTCATGAATTATATGTTAAGTCATAGATGTTTAGACATGTGCCATGATTTATGAATGATAGGTATGTATGCTATGTCTTATGAATGATATGCCATGTTTTATGAATAATATGCATGTATGCCATGTCTTATGAATGATACGTATGTATGCCATGTTTTATGAATAAGATGTATGTATGCCATGTCTTATGAATGAGGTTAAAGTACATGCCTTTAAGGCATAACGATGATGTTAAGTATGATGAATGAATGATGATGAATGACAAGTATGATGAATGAAAGATGATGCTTATGTCTTTAAGGCATAAATATGCTAAACAGCACGGTCGATGGTCGACGGTACGACGGTCTAGAGGACCGGTAAATGGGCCGGTAGACGGGCCGAGCCGTAACAAGTTATGCTATGTTAAAGATGCCATGAATGTCTTATGAATGATGAAGCATGTAAAGTATTTTACTTTATGAATGGGCTTGTACCGGACCGAAGTATGGGTCCAAGGGATGGGCACCTTAAGAACGCCCCGGCTCTGGACTACCAACTATGCTGTCCACGGTTCTGGCACTACCGAAGCTGTGCAACAGGGATGGGCACCTTAAGAACGCCTCGGTTCGGGGACTACCGACTATGCTGTCCTTACCCTAGTAGGTCGAGGCTAGCTACCTCGTATTTACTTAGGGATGCGCGCTTATGATGTATGTATGTGGTACAAGCCAGGGCCCCAATGATATGATGATTATGTTTAAGCATTTAAAAGTATGTTTTAAAGATTAAGCATCCTTATATATATATATGCAATTGCCACATGCATCCATCCATGTTATGCATTATATTTATGATAAGAATATTATGCAAAGTAAGTTTATGCAAGGTATGTTTATGCAAATGATTTTATGTATGTTCATGCAAATATATGATGCCATGATTTAATTGTGTTTATGTTAATTTACGATGCCATGCTTTAATTGTGGTTATGTTAAGTAAGAACGCCATGATTTATTTATGTTTATGCTAAGTTAGAATGCCATGATTTTATTTATGTTCATGCTAGTTTAGGATGCCATGATTTATTTATGTTTATGCTAAGTTAGAATGTCATGATTTTATTTATGTTCATGCTAGTTTAGGTTGCCATGATTTAATTATGTTTATGCTAAGTTGGAATGCCATGATTTTATTTGGGTCCATGCTAAGAATGTTTATGAGGTTATGTTGATTATGATTATGTCTATGCTAAGTATTATGCCATGCTATGAATGTTTACGATGTTGATGTCTATGTCAAGTATTATGCCACGCCATGAATGTTTTTATGGTTATGTTATGCCATGCTACGAATGTGTTTGAGTTATGTTCATGCCATGACGAATGTATGCTAAGTGATGGAAAAGTTTATGTTCTAAGTAAGGCACTAAGTATGTTAATGTCTTATGTGCTCATGATTAAATGATGAATGGTTTTAGTGAGTAGGAAAGAGTCTTACTAAGCCTGTGTGCTTATGGTCTTATTTCCTTATACCGCAGATCACGCAAGGGGACAGTAAGGAAGCAGCAGGAGGGCATCAAAGAATGTGTGTGATAGTGACTTGGCCAAGGAGCAATATGGTTGCTCGTCTTATGATAGAACTCTACCTTTACTATTAAGTACTTGAATGTGACTCTATGACATGATGCTAAAGTATGACATGATATGATGCTAAGTATGACATGATGCTAAGTATGACATGATATGATTCTAAGTATAAAGTTAATATGGCAAGTTCCCATGTTATGATGCTAGGAATGGTAGTAAGTGCATGTAGGTGTAATTTTAAAGGTTTCCGCTGCATTAGGATGTCTACATGCCCTAAGTATGTTAACGTAACGCCGCTTTATGAAAAGAAAAAAAAAAGCGGGCGTTACAACATCTTCTTCCTCATCCTCTCTTGTCTTCCTTTGCCTGCGCACCCTTGAAGCAAAGCTAGGGTTTTGGTTGGCGGTGATAAAGGAGGAGAAGAAGGTGGTGGCGGCGCAAGGTGAAGAACTTATTCCTCTTAGGGTTTCAACGCAAGCTTGGAGAAGGAATAAGGAGGCTTTGGTGAGTTTGTTCCTTGGAAGATCGTCGCCCACACGACGTCTAAGTAGAGGATAGGAATACAGTAGAAGACCAAGAGGTATAAATCTTGTTTATGTTTTATTCTTGTTCTAGTTTATTGTATGTTTCTTATTTATCATGGACCCTGAAGATAAACACAAAAATCGGCGATCTAATTCATCATCTTTTCCGCGGCTAATCGATGAAGGTGTTTGAATTGCTTGAACAACAAGTTTGTTCAAGTGATCGCTCAATCGATTAGTACGATGATGAAAACGGTCGCTTGGGTAGTTTCCCTCCATCCTGATTTGTTTTAATTAATAAAATTTTAATCCAGGGACATAGAGAGGAATCCTGATGCAACCGAAACCAACATTTGGTATCAGAGCATGGTTTTCGATTTTGTGTGTTTTGGATTCGGTTACTTTCATTCATTTTTCATATATAATTTTTTGCCAGAGAATAGTTGGATGTGTGTTGGCTAACTCTTTGGTTGTAGGCATAAGATCCAACTATTATGGCTATGTGATTATATGTGATTGTGTATGTGCGATTGTAATAATTTATTTGAATCCTCTTGGTTGATAAGGCTATTAGTATTTAATTTTTGTAATTAAATACGACATTGTTAGTCGTTTGTTTTAATTTATTTCGATCTAAATTTCATGTACACTCCTTTATGGAGTATAGGATCAATGGATGTAAATTAAAACAAATTTTATTCTTGGCTCAGGGCTTCTTCTTGCTTGCGCATGGTGGAGAAGATGGAGACGAGGTGGCGACGCGACGGGAGGCGTATTGGAGAACAAAAGTTATAATAGTTGGAAATTTAATTTTTCATATTTATTGCTTATTGTTTGATATGCTTGTTGTTCTTGCATGTAAAATTCCTCAATTTTACATTACTAAGTGGGAGAGTGAATCTTTGAGTCCCGTGGCCTCCATTACAAATTTGATAAGTGATGCGAAGAAACTTGCGCGTTGGCTCTAAGTGCCTTCCTCCATATCAAATGAGTTTGTTTCGCGGATCACTAGATCAAATATGATTATTGGAAATTATTTAGGAGCGTGTGATCTTCCCCATCGGAAGGGACATAATCTTAGATAATTGTCTTAGTATCGTGTAATGGTGTACACTTAGATGCAAATAATAGTATACTCCCCATCGGAGTCACTGCTATTATTTGTATGGACGAAGATGAACCAACTATTAATATTATTTGTCAAAAAGTAAGGTTGACAAGATAATAAAATTAATGGGTAAAACCTCCTCTTACAAATGTTTGAATTTGTATACGCCCACACTATCGTGGCATACAAAATTCATGGTGTTTTGAGGTGTTGATGTTTTTAAAATTTTATAGTTTTAGGAATCAATATTATTTTAAAAACTAATGTTTTTACCATTATGATTCTCAGGATTTTTCAAAATGACTTTCAACCCACTTGCTATTATTTTAAAAGAAAATAAACTTACTAGTCCCAATTCTATCGATTGGAAAAGGAACCTGAATATTGTCTTAACTGCTGAGGAGTACAAATTTGTACTTTTTGAGATCTGCCCCGCTATGCCTAGTGAGAATTCTAGTGAAGAGGAGAAAGAGAGTTATAGGAAGTGGGTTATGACATATGAGATGGCGCGGTGTTACATTTTGACTTCTTTGTCAAATGTACTGCAACATCAGCATCAGGCCTTTGCTACTCCCTATGACATGTTGCTCAATCTCAAGGAACTCTACGGACACTAGAATCAGGCTGCTAGGCAAGAGGCAATGAGAAACTTAATGACGACCACCATGATTAAGAGGACACCCGTGAGGGATCATGTTCTCAAAATGATAGCTCATTTGAATGAGATGGAAGTTCTTGGAGCAGAGATCGATGGGGAAGCCTAGGTCGATATCATTCTCTAGTCACTACCTAGGAATTTTGAGTAGTTTCGCCTGAACTACAATATGAACAAAAGGGCATATTCGTTGGTGGAGCTTCTGACAGAACTCCAGGCGGTAGAGGGGCTATTTCGTCAAAGTGCTAAAGTTTTTGTTGTTGAAAAGGTTTCTACTTCTAAGCTGAATGGCAAGAAGAAGAAGAAACAAGGTTTAGCAAAGAGGGTGGCTGGATCTCAAGGACCTCAGGCTGGAGTGAAGAAACCGAAAGGCAAGTGCTTCACGTGCAAGCAGACTGGACATTGGAAGGTGGACTGTCCCCGCCTAAAGGAGAACAATAAAGGTATATCTTTTTACCAGTACTTGGTGTGTAGATACGGGATCCACTGATCATGTTCGCAATTCTTTGCAGGAGTTCCAGGAAACCAGACGACTAACCGAGGGTGAGATTTTCGTCTACATGGGCAATGCTACGGAGGTGACGGCTATTGCAATGGGAGATGTCTATTTATCTTTTGCTAAAAATCAATGTTTGATTTTGAGAAATTGTCTTTACGTACCTTCATTTAGAAAGAATTTAATTTCAGTTTCTAAATTACTTTTGGATGGATATTCTGTTTCTTTTAATGACAAGGTTGTTATAAAAAGGAATAGAGAGATTATCTGTTCTGGTGCGTTAGTTGACAATTTGTACACTCTTAATCCAAAAACTCCCACGATGCTAATAGAAATTAATAACTCTTCATCTAATCATAATAAGAGAAAATAACCTTCAAAAATAAACCAAACGTATCTTTGGCATCTAAGATTAGGTCATATTAACATAAGTAAAATTCAAAGGTTGATAGCCAATGGACCTTTGGGTTCATTGGTGGTGGAAGATTTTCCAACCTACGAATCTTGCTTGGAAGGTAAAATGACCAAGAGACCTCTTAAGGCCAAGGGGTATTGAACCAAACATGTGTTGGAATTGGTTCATTCTGATTTGTGTGGTCCTATGTCTATCCAGGCTAGAGGTGGCTTTGAGTATTTCGTCACATTCATAGACAATTATTCAAGGTATGGATACATTTACTTGATGTGCCGCAAGTCTGAGTGCTTTGACAGATACAAAGAAATCAAGGCTGATGCAGAGAAACGTCAAGGAAAAAGTATCAAGTCACTACGGTCTGATCGTGGTGGTGAGTATTTCTTGGGAGAGTTTAGGAGTTACTTATCAGAGGCTGGGATTCAATCCCAATTATCCGCACCTGGTACACTGATAACTACCATTTTGTTGATAAATTTAGGCTCTCAAATCCATATTTTGATCCACTTTTATATGCTTAAGTTTGCATTTACATTAGGTTTCATGAATTCTTTAGATTTTGGCTTTTGATTCAAATCTTTCTATATTTGAGATATTTTTGGCATTAATTGTGAATCTAATTTTGTAGGTTTTAGATGATCATGGACCTAGATCAGAATTGGGTCAAACTTGAGTTAGAATTGGATCCGGATCAAAGTGATCAAGCTTGGATTAATATGAGCCGTCCGATCAAGAAACGGCTAGATCTGAACCATCGGCCAGCTGCTGATTAATCCGAGTTCAAGAGAGAGTCAATCATGACCACTGATCAAGATCTGAAAATTTCATCCAAATCAGAAGCAATTTGACTGTTGGATCAAGCTCAAGAGGATATAGACCATCCATTTAAAAGAAGGGAAGATCTGAGCCATCCGCCGTAGATCTAATTGATCCAGATCAAGGAGGAGTAGATCAGAGCCACAGATCAAGATCTAGGGAGTTTGGGTCAGATCGGAGAAGATCCAACCGTTGGATGAGTCGGAAACAATCACAACCGTTCAATTTCAAAAGGAATTAGTTTAATTGGGAATTCCCTCCACGAGTTCTTCGTCGTCGCGTCCTGTAGCTACAGAATAGTTTGAGATTGCCATATCTTCATTTCTTCATCGTTTTGTCTCTCGTTTTCTTCCTTAGATCACGTGGTCACATCATAATCGTTTCTTCTCAAGATTTTGGATCAAGGAGGTAAGTTTTTTTGTTTAGATTGCTAATCAAATCTCGCAGCTGAAGGTGTTTCAGTGAGGGTTTCGCTGAAGCTTGTTTTCACAGATCGATCCATTGTCGATCAATGGATCTCATCTTCCGGATCTGTTGAAGCGCTATGAGGGGTTCTCGAAGTGTTTCGATGGTTTCTGAGTCGATCGCCATCCAGCCGGCTGAGAAGGAGTAGCTTGGTGGAAGCGTCTCAGCTACTGACCGATCTCGGTGACCGGACAGAGGGTTCTCTGATCGGTCCTGTGACTGATCAAATGAGTACCTGATCGGTCGGTTGACCGATCAGGAAGGGCAGAACAGAGCAGCTGAGCAAAGAAGTCTTCCTTCGATGGTTTTGAGCTAGGGGGTTCATAGCTCATCCTTTATGTGACGGCAAAGGGAAGTATTGAGTAGAACTTGATTTGGTGTTAAATTTAGGATAATTTTGTTCCAATCAACTATTTTCTTCAAGTTGTTTTAATGGTTTCTATTACACTTCAGGCCATGTGCTTAAGCCAAGTTTTGTTCTAGCTCTCTTTAATCTGCAATTACTTCCTACAATTAATTCTCTGCAATTTATTTCCTGAATTGAAGTTTAGTTTTTAAGTTTCAGTCCATTGCTTTTGAATTTAGTTGCTCAATTGTCAATTAGGTTAAGTTTAGTTCTTGCACTTTCTTAGTTCATTACCTTGCTTAGTTAAGCCTATTTCGTTCCAAGTGTTATTTCATATTATCATTTCATCTCTTATCATAAAAACCCCCATTTTATCTAGAAAACCCAAACATCAAACGACAAATAAACCTGGAAGCTTGAATTAAACATTCATTCAACTAGTCCTTGGAAAAATACGACCTGAGGCCCCTCTACTACATTTTTAACATTGTTAGCCAAAGGGTTTTCAGTTTTATAAATATCTAAATTTGAGTGCTCATCGTGACACTAGTATTGGGCACCATCAAATTTTTGGCTCCGTTGCCGAGGAATATATACTAGTTATGCTTGTTTGATTCTAGCTTGAGTTTACTTTCATACCCTGTGCTTATTTTTCATGATCATATCTTCTGTGCTTATTTTCATATTCTGTGAAGTACATCAAATTTTTGGCATCGTTGCTGGGGAATAACTAGTTGAGTTTGTTTAAGTTGAGCTTGTGTTTAATATTTATATTCATTGATTTTATTTTCATTTGCTTATCTTTTTGTATACATTTGCTGCCATTTTTGTTTGTTTATGGTCAGGTCTGCAGGTGGTGATCTTAAGAGTTTGAGAAGCTATTGGAAATTTTTCTACTCATTCAAGAAGTACCATGGCAGAGTATCAGTATTTTCAGAACTTTCAGCAGCCTTGTCAGAATTTTTAGCAGCTCTGCTCTCAATTCCAGAATTTTCAACAAAATTTTCAACCATTCCAGCCTTATCAAAATTTCCAGCAGCCAAATTATCAATTTCAACCTCCATGTCAGCATTTTCAGCCAGAATTTCAAAATTTTCAGCCAAGTCAGCCTTTTCAACAATTTCAGCAGCCTTATTCGAATTTTCAGCAAAACCAACCTTTCAATCAGCCACAACAGCAATTTCAACCACAATTCCAAAATTTTCAGCAAGGTTACAACCATAATCAGCAAGGCTTTCAACCATACAATCAGAGTTTTCAACCTCCGCAATTTCAGCCCTCACCACAACAATTTCAACCTCAAACTCAGAATTTTCAGAACTACGATTTTCTGCAATTCCAACCAAGTATCTAGCCCAATTTTCAACAATTCCAACAGCCGAATCAATCATTTGATCAGCCCCAACAACCCTATTTTCAGAATTCACAGCCTAGTCATGATTTTGAGCAACCTAATGCTACATTTCAAGTTCAACAGGAGTCCTATATACATCAAGAAGACTTTGAGGATTCTAGTGAGCTTGAGGCTCAACAACAAAGGTTGGAGGAGATGTTACAACAACTCTTGCAACAACAAAAAAATGATCCTACCTTACAAAACATTGAGAGATGCCTTGAGCAAATGGTTAGTGAAATGAATCAATTGCAAGCCCAAAGATCGAGCCAAGTACCTTTTCAAGCTACTCCTAATCTTGAGGGGCGAGATTGTGAACTAACTTTGAGAAATGAGGAAGTTGTTTCAAGTCTAATCATTCCAAGGGCTGATTTTTCTGAAAAATTTTCAGCAGCCTATTTCCCCTCGCAAAATAGCCCTGAAGTTGATTCTATATCAGTTCAAGGTGACCCTAGTGCAAGCATAAGTCCTTCTTCAATTGAACTTTCAATTTTGGTGGAAGAAGAAGAAGAATTCAGCAAAATTAGGGTACCTACAGCAGATATTCTTCCTGAAATTCCTATTTAGAGTTCATTTCCAAATTTTTCAGCTCAAGTGGAAGAACCAAAAGTTCCTTTACCATTCCCACAGTACCCCAGAGAGGATCCTCCTATCATTAGCATGAGTATTCCTGATGAGGTTGTTGAGGTAGAGTTAATTGTTGATAGAGTTTCAATTGATATTCAGAGAGGATGTTTAAGCTCAGATGGGACAGAGGAGGTATTACCTACAGAGGAGGCTGAAGATTTGGAGGTTGTATCTGATTCATTTCTAGCTGGAGATAATTCTTTAGGTGTAGGGGATTGCACTGAGCCCCAAGGATCACCAATTTTGATTGACATATCAAAAAATTCAGAGGATAGGTGTGAGAGTGTAGGGGATTGCACTGAGCCCCAGGGACCACCCATACCTACTGAGGATGCATTAGCTGAGGAGGAATTGGAGGAAATGGATAGAAAAGCTTATGACATCCTTGGACTTGATTCTGAAGCTATACAGGACCCTTCTCATCTTTTATTTTGTGATGATATTGTTATTGTCGGTCCTAATTTTTCTAATATGGTTGTTGCAGATATTATTGATGAAGCATGTGCTGAAGATGATTATATAGGTGTAGGGGATTGAACAGAGCCCCAGGGATCATCACCATTGATTCATACATTAGGAGATTCAGAGGATAAGAAAGAAAGTGTAGGGACTTGCATGGTGGAAGCAAGAACGCAAGAATCACCTGTGCTAGTTGAATGTCCACCAGAACCTGAGATTGAGGTAGAGCCTTTACTTGACCAGGAGGAGGCCATGGATACATCTACTCTTGTAGAACCTCCAGATACTTTTTAGCATGATAAGGTAAGTATTCCTCCTATTTCTTTCGAAAATTTCATGGAGGTACCTAAAATTGATTTTGTTGGCTGTGATATTCTTGAAACACCTTACGTAGAGGTTAATTATGAAAATTGCATAGAGGTACCTAGTGTTGATTTTGTTGAAGATGATGCAATTCTTGGTACATCTTATATGGAGGCTGTTGGTGCAGGCAGCACCTAAGTCGAACCTAGGTTTTCGTAATGGCAAAGGGTTCAAAAGTTAAGATGTTATTTTTGTCTAATGTGTTCACTAAGTGTGCAGAAAGAAGTCCTGGTGAAGGGCTGCTAGGCACCTAGCGAAGGACTGCTAGGCATCGAAACCCTAAGACCTGGCGAAGGGTTGCTGGGAACCTAGACCTGGCGAAGGGCTGCTAGGCACCTGGCGAAGGACTGCTTGGTACTGAAGACCTGGCGAAGGGCTGCTAGGCACCTGGCAAAGGACTGCTGGGCAAAAGTCCAATCAGAGGAGCTGATTGGCAAAAGGTAAACTCTCCTGAGAGGAGTTAGTGAGGACGCGTTCCCCGTCGAGGGAATAGTAGGCATCGGTTCAACCTAGGGTTCCATTTGGGAGACCCGAAGTCAGAACCATGACAGCTACGACTGTAAAAAACTAACTAACATTCTTGCCATGTTTGTTGTGGAACTAACCTTGGATGCAGGGACCAAAGGAATGTGTTTCTGTAGCTCAGAACGCCTCAAAGGAGAGGGGTAGCAGCTGGGCTAGGCGCCCGGGAGGTTCCGGGTGCACAAGGTCAAAGCCAAACGAGCAGTTAAGCAAGAATCGCTTCAGAAGCTTACTGGGCCAAGCGCCCTGATGGTCCCGGGTGCCCTGAAGGTCCCAGGCACCCTGGATGTCTCGGGCGCCCTGGGTCCAAGACAAATTGTGATCGAAGCAAACTCAGCCACGAAGCCAGCAGACCAAGTCAACCGGGGCGCCCCCAACGTCTCAGGCGACCCCGTCAGCTCCGAGGCCGATTCTGGAGGGATAAGCGATGACCGAGCTGCGGATGAGGTTTCTCGGATCCGAAGGCACGTGTCAGGCGCCCCCAACGTCCCAGGCGCCCCCAGGAGTAGTATAAAAGGGGCTCGACCCCTAAGGCTTCGACAACACTTTTTCCAACGCCTCTATTCTCTTCTTTCAAGCACTCTGCTCCGCCAAACTCCGTGCTCAACATTCTAGCGCAGACAACGACCCTCTGCTCTGAAGTACGATCCACATCGGGCGTCGGTAACGAAGAGTATAATTGTTTATTTACTGCACTACTATTGTAACAATTCCTGTAAACCTTTGCGCACATATAGAATTGCCCGCAGTAAACGGTCAAGGACCGTGGGCCTTAGAGTAGGAGCCGACCGTGACTCTGAACCAAGTAAAAGTGCTTGTGTTCTTCTGCTGTGTTAGTTTTTATTTCCGCTGCGTAATTTCTCTCAATCTTATCCGAAAAAGATTTCACGATATTAACCCCCCCCTCTATCGTGTTTTCTCGATCCAACAAGTGGTATCAGAGCGGGGAAGCTCAAATTTGGTGCAACCACCAATTTGGGAGCTTTTTCAGATTTTTCTTCGAAATTTTTAAATTTTTTTTCTTCGATCGAATTTTTATCGTTAATCGAGGTTGGTGCAACACCACTCGATAATTTTTTTGTTATATATCTTCTTCCCGCACTACTAATCCAAGACCAAGTCTTGGGACAATTTTTTTGTTAATTTTATTTCAGAAACATCTAAATGGCCATGCAAGAAGGGTTCAGTACAGCCAGACCACCACTCTTCAGTGGGGAGGACTTCTCCTACTAGAAGAGTCGGATGGAAGTCCACCTGAAAACTCAGGTGGACATGTGGATAATTATCCAATCTGGACTGGAAATCCCGAAAAACGCTGAAGGAGTGCCACAGCCTTACAAAGAATGGGATACCGCACTGAAAAGAAAGATCGAGGCCGATGCTAAAGCGACTCAAACACTTTAATGCAGCCTAACCAAAGAAGAGCTGAACCGGGTGGGACCATTCAACAGTGCAAAGGAACTCTGGGGTAAGTTAATTGAGTTGCACGAAGGAACCTCCGACACCCGAATCAGCAAGAGGGACCTACTGCTAAACAAGCTGTACACAATTAAGATGAACGACAGCGAATCTGCAACCCAGCTCCATGCCAGAATTCAGGAGCTGATGAACGGTCTACATTCAATTGGTTACAAGGTAGAAAATCGTGACCAGATCAGGTACACTCTTAACGCTTTCCCGAGAAACACTTTGTGGGCATCTATGGTAGATGCGTACAAAGTTTCAAGGGATCTCTCTAGAATCAAATTAGACGAGTTGTTTTCTAAACTTGAATTACATGAGAAGACTAACTACACCCTGGCCGAGAAAGGCATTGCTTTTGTTGCAGATAAAACTGGAAAGATGACCAAGAAGAAGCCTCAACCTGCACCCGAGTCTGATTCAGACTCAGACTTAGAAGACAGCAAACGAAATCGACCCAAGCTGGTTCGGCTAGCCCGGGACTACTACAAGGAACTGAAAAACCAGACCAACAGAAGAAAAGCCAGCCGAAGAAAGGAAGAGCCAGCTGAACCTTCAAATGAAAAGACCAAACCAAATGTGACCTGCTACGAATACAAAAAGAAGGGTCACTACAAGACAGAATGCCCCAATCTGAAGGAGACGAAGAAGACAAGAAGGAAGAAAACCCTTCAAGCAACATGGGACGAGTCTTCCTCTGAAGAAGAAGAAGAGGCCCCACAGTCGAACCTGCTCGCCCTGTCTGCTTCAGAAGAAATCAAGACCGAATCAGAATCGGAGTCGGACGACGGAAAGCTCACATTTTCAGAGGACGGCAAAATCACTGTAAGTGGGTTTTCTAGAATTCAATTATCTGAATTAATTGTCTATCTATCTCACCACTTGGCGAAAGCCAAAATCCGAGTCGAGTCCCTGCGACAGGAAGTAAAACTTCTGAAAGAGGGAGCTGAATTCTACAACAATATAGTCAGACAAAATGACCATATGTTTGTCACCACAGTACAAGGGATGCCCTTGACAATAACACCCTCGTTGCTCAATAGATTTCTTGGACTACGACTTTCTCAGTCCACTTTTTGCTGTTATCCTCCTAGAGATTCTCCCTTTGATGCTCCCTACTCTCACATTCACCTGGACACCCTATATTCCTATTTTTATAGAGATGTTCGAAATTCTTTGGCTAGGCGATTTCAGTCTGTAGATCTTCAGGTCCAGGACTACGCTCTTTATAGAGTCCTAGTCCGTTGCATTCTACCCTTGTCCACTAGGGATGTCGTGACCATGCGACCATTCCACACCTTCTTACTGTACGCATTGATCCATCACCTAGACATTGATATTGGACTCCACATGTTCCACACTATTCTATATGCGTCTAGTGTTTCTACTCAGGGGCGGGTACGCACCCCTTACTGCCACATCATCACCTCTATTCTTCATCATCACGGTCGTAATATCACCGATGGAGAGATGACCGCAATGACCGAATTTGATGAAATAGGTTTTAGAAACATTTCCCTAGCGGGCATAGAGGTCTCAGGTACCGGGGTTTTATCATGGAGACGTCAGCGAGCTGGACCCCAGATCGACTCTGATGAGGAGATAGAGGTCGATGTCGCAGATCTGGCGGTTGAGATTCGAGAGCAGATGGACGAGCCCCCACCTCCGACTACTGACGAGAGGCTAGCTCTACTTCAGACAGAGATACACAGTCTCAGAGAGGAAGTGGAAGCCAATCATGCAGAGTATATGGAAGCCCGCAGAGCCGATCGAGAGACTAACGACACATGGTATAATGAAATGATGTCGTTATTTTGATCCTGGAAGCCCAGCTCATCTGATCATCCCGGTCCTTCCTCTTAGTTCAGATTGATACTTTCTATTCTACTGTTGACTGGTTGACTACCCCCACTCAGTGGGGTTGACTTGTATTTGACTGTGGTGTGACTATGCTGGTCCTCGCTTTGACCAGCTGACTTATCTAGTTGCTAGTTACTTTCTTAATTATCTGATCCTTATCAGTTACTATGCTTAGTAGAATAGATTTGCTCTACTTCTGTTTTGGTAAAACTGTTTTATTACTTATCAGTTCCTATTTAATTTAAAAATCATTTTCTTTGTGCATTTTTAAAACAGTTTTTCGACTTAGTTTTTGAAAAATTACCCCTTCAAAACTAGGGTTTTTTCGCAAAATGGACTTAGCCTAGGCTCTAACCTAGAACTGCATGCACCAATAGATCTAGAAGCCAGCATCTCACAAACACCTTAGGGTACTTTTGATTGATCACCTAGAATGGGTTGAGATGCTTAGGTCTTTGCCTTGATTCAAGATGCTTATGTCTGTGAATCTGCAGTAATTGGGGCACTAAATACTAATCAACAGTAATCAAGTTAAGTGCCAAGCTTAGAAAATCTAACTTTATCAGAACACTTAACTTGACTAACCCTAGCAAAAGCTACTGTTTATAACAGTTAGTAAGTAGCTAATTGGGTTAGACAGGACCCGAAAGAGATAATTCAAATTGATTTGGTCCAGTTTATACCTCGAATTGGTTCTGTACAGCACCTTACTTCTTTTGCTACATTGTTTTACTATATTATTTTTTTTGATATATGGCAAAGGGGGAGAGATTGGAAACTTTATTTATCTCCTTTATTAAAAAGTAAAATTTCAAAAAGTAAAATCCCTTAAGTCAATTGCATTAAATTATTTCTAATTACTTGAAGCTATTTTCAAAATTATTTCTAAGTACTTGACTTAAGCTATTTTCAAAATTATTTCTAAGTACTTGACTCAAACTATTTTCAAAATTTCTTTAAGTACTTATCTTAAATTTCTCTAATAGAAAAGGTTCTAAGTATTTTTCCTTGAAAACATTCTAAAGTACTCAAGAGATTGGAAAATTTTTTTTTCACAACTCAAAAATATGGTAGAAATTTTCTTTCAGTTTTTCTAAGTATTAAAAACTTCAGAATATGTTTAGAAAATTTTCTAAAGTGCAAAAAACTAAGTATTTACTTGAAAATTTTCTAAGTGTAAATTTTCCAAGTGCCCAACCCAAAATATTTTTTTGGAAAATGTTTTCTAACTTACATTTTTTTAAAATGTTCTAAGTATTGAAAAATCATTTCCATTTTAGACTTAGAAACTTTTAAAAACCCCGCGAACCTTTGAAAAACCTAAGGGGAGATTCCTTCCAGGAGGAGGAAATTAAATTGGCATTTTACCTGCTTTTGGTATAAACTTAACTTTTTGAAATGGGTTGCCATGAATTAAAAAGGGGGAGATTGTTGGTGTAGGCAGCACCTAAGTCAAACCTGGGTTTTGATAATGGCAAAGGGTTCAAAAGTTAAGATGTTATTTTTGTCTAATATGTTCACTAAGTGTGCAGAAAGAAGTCCTGGCGAAGGGCTACTAGGCACATGGCGAAGGACTGCTTGGTACCGAAGACCTAGCGAAGGGCTGCTAGGCACCTGGCGAAGGACTGCTTGGTACCGAAGACCTGGCGAAGGGCTGCTAGGCACCTGGCGAAGGACTGCTGGGCAAAAGTCCAACCGGAGGAGCCGGTTGGCAAAAGGTAAACTCTCCTGAGAGGAGTAGCTAAGGACGCGTTCCCCGTCGAGGGAACAGTAGGCGTCGGTTCGACCTAAGCTTCCATTTGGGAGACCCAAAGTCAGAACCAAGACAGCTACGGCTGTAAAAAACTAACTAATATTCTTGCCATGTTTGTTGTGGAACTAACCTTGGATGCAGGGACCAAAGGAATGTATTTCTGCAGCTCAGAACCCCTCAAAGGAGAGGGGCAGCAGCTGGGCTAGGCACCCGGGAGGTCCCGGGCACCCAAGGTCAAAGCCAAATGAGCAGTTAAGCAAGAATCACTTCGAAAGCTTACTGGGCCAGGCGCCCTGATGGTCTCGGGTGCCCTGGATGTCTTGGGCGCCTGGGTCTAAGCCAAATTGTGATCGAAGCAAACTCAGCCACAAAGCCAGCAGACTAAGTCAACCGAGGTACCCCCAATGTCCCGGGCGCCCCCGTCAGCTCCGAGGCTAATTCTGGAGGGATAAGCACTGACCGAGCTATGGATGAGGTTTCTTGGATCCGAAGGCACGTGTCAGGCGCCCCCGACGTCCCAGGCGCCCCAAGAGCAGTATAAAAGGGGATCGACCCCTAAGGCTTCGACAACACTTTTTCCAACCCCACTACTCTCTTCGTTCAAGGGCTCTGCTCTGGCAAACTCCGTGCTCAATATTCTAGCACCGACGATGACCCTCTGCTCCGAAGTACGATCCACATCGGGCGTCGGTAACGAAGAGTATAATTATTTATTTACTGCACTACTATTGTAACAATTCCAGTAAACCTTTGCGCACATATAGAATTGCCCGCAGTAAATGGTCAAGAACCGTGAGCCTTGGAGTAGGAGGCGACCGCGACTCCGAACCAAGTAAAAGTGCTTGTGTTCTTCTGCTGTGTTTGTTTTTATTTCTACTGCGTAATTTCTCTCAATCTCATCCGAAAAAGTTTTCACGATATTCACCCCCCCTCTCTATCGTGTTTTCTCGATCCAACAGAGGCTGCTTGTGAAAAATTCATGGAGGAGCCTAGGGTTGATTTTATTGGTTGTGATGATATTCTTGACACATCTTTTGTAGAAATCGATTGTTTAGAAAAATTCATAGAGGTACCCCAGATTGATTTTGTTGAAGGTGATGCATTACTTGATACATCCTTTGTAGACATTGATTGTGAAAAACCTATGGAGGTACCAGAGATTGATTTTATTGGTTGTGATGAATTTCTTGATACATCTTTTGTAGGAACACACTGTGAAAATTCTATAGAGGTACCTAAAATTGATTTCATTGGTTGTGATGAGTTTATTGATAAATCATATGTGGATAATAATTTTGAAAAACTCATGGAGGTACCTAAGATAGATTTTATTGGATGTGATGCATTTTTGGATATATTTTATATTGAGACTGATGTTATTTCATTTCTTTCTTACCCTGCACGCATGAGGGAGGTATTGCATGGTTTTGCAAGGTCACGTAGGCTTCTGGAGTGGGTGCTCCATCTAAACAGACTCCAACCTCCTGGAAGGACTTCCGAAATGCAGCAAGAGGGAGGAGTTGATCTCACTTTGATTGATAGCACTCCACCTCTAAAATGGATTTTGTACCTTAATCGCCTTCGGCCACCTGAACATATTTATGTGAAATTGAAGTGTGGGGGAGCAATGCACAATGACATGGATCACATGAAAAATTCTCTATCTACAACCCAAACTCCTCCACTACCGCAATGGAGGTTATTTCTTGATCGCCTCCGACCGCCAGAAATAAAGGGGAGTTTGATCCTTATTGCATTTTATTTCATTGCATGTTTCATTTTTATATCTTCTAGAAGTAAAATTTTCTTTTAAATGAGTTCTTGTTAATAAATGCTTGGTTAGTGTAGATTGAATAAGAGTCATTGTAGATACCATTTTATCCCTTTTTGGCATTTTATTACTTGCATGACTAGGAATAAATGTATCCATCTAGATTTTCTTATATCATTTTAGAGTCCATTAAATGCAAATTAAATTTGGTTGTTAAAACTTAGGATTTGAGCCATTGGATGAAAATTCTTGGTTGCTTGAGTACTTCTTAGTTATGGACTCTAGAGTGATGACTTGAGATGAATTCTTTTTACCTAGTGAGGACTTGGCCTAATATTTGTGATACACACATGTGATTGTACTCTAGAACTTGCTTAGGTTCTTTCAAAACTATTGTAACGCACACTTTTTTTTTCCTAAGCGGCGTTACGTTAACATGCTTAGGGCATATAGACATCATAAGGCGGCGGAATAACTTTAACTTATACATGCCCTACTACCATTCCTAACTTAATAACATGGGAACTTTAGCATATTAACTTTGAACTTAAGCATCATATCATGTCATTCATAACATCATATCATAAGGTTCCAAAAGTCATTATTCAAACATATAAGTAACCAAGGTGAAGTTCTAGCATAAACAGTAAACATATAGTTTCCTGGGCCAAGTCACTACTACACACACGCGTTCTTGCCCTCCTGCTGCTTCCATCATTGTCCCCTTGAATGATCTGCGGTATAAGGAAATAAGACTGTAAGCACACTGGCTTAGTAAGACTCTTTCCTACTCACAAAAATCATTCTTCATTCATCATCTCATAATGAGCATATGAAACATTAACATACTTGGTGCTCTACTTAGAACATAACATCTTACATCACTTATCGTATACATAGCATGGCATTAACATAAACATAGTAAACATTCTAAACATTGAATGATACATGGAATAAACATAAATATAGTAAACATTCTAAGCATGGCATGATACATGGCATAAACATAAACATAGTGAACATTCTAAGCATGGCATCATACATAGCATAAACATAAACATAGTGAACATTCTAAGCATGGCATAATACCTATCATATCATATGCACATCTTCTTAACATAATCATGGCATAGTTCATTCATTCTCATGCATATTTTTTAACATGAACGTAAGCATAAAATCTTATCACATAGCATAATGCATAACATGAATGGATGCATGAGTGGAATGCATATACATAAGGATGCTTAACTTTTAAAAACATACTTTTAAATGCTTAACATAATCATCATAACATCATTTGGGGTCCCCGGCTTGTACCACATACATACATCATAGCGCGCATCCCTAGCAAGTCCGAGGTCGCGAGCCCTGACCTACTAGGGTAAGGACAGCATAGTCGGTAGTCCCCGAACCGAGGCGTTCTTAAGGTGCCCATCCCTGTTGCACAGCTCCGGTAGTGCCAGAACCGTGGACAGCTTCGGTAGTCCAAAAACCGGGGCGTTCTTAAAGTGCCCATCCCTTGGACACATACTTCGGTCCGGTACAAGACCATACATAAAGTAAAATACTTTTCATGTTTCATCATTCATAAGACATTCATAGCATAACCATGTTACATAAAGCATGACTTAACACATGCTTGTCCTTTCATTGTTCATTCTTATTGCATAACATCATGATGCCTGTAAGGCATGAGCATTATCTTCATTCATAAACATGGTATGCATCTTCTTTCATAAACATGGTATGCATTATTCTTATCATGAACATAAACATAACATACTTATCATGGCATCGTTCTTATTATGAACCTAACATAACATACCTATCATAGCATCATTCTTATCATGAACATACCCCTATCATACTTCATCATTCATATCATGAACATAAACCTATCATACTTATCATGGCATCATTCCTATCATGAACATAAACCTATCATACTTATCATGGCATCCAGTCATAACCTCAACATTACCCATAAAGCATGGTGCTTAAACCTTAGGGTCATGGTTAACATGATTCCTACCACATGCTTGATCCTATACATATAAATACTTTATGGTAAACATGAACCATCATTCTTTGAACCCTAAATCCACCCCCAAACCCTAGATCCAAGGCTTGGCCGAACTTATAAGGCCATGGGGGTATGGGAAAATTCCATTAAAATCCCCAATCAATCATTAAACACTAATCACATCTTACCATAGAGCCATTGGAGCCCTTACTCGAAATAAATCATAACTTTTACCCTATTAACCCTTCTTGGCCGAAACTTATAGAGTCTCTAGGCCATGTGAAAATTCACATAATCACCCTCCATCACCCTTATATCATGACAACACATAAAAATATATACTTGAAGTTTAGGACTCAACACTAACCTTTGGGTCCTTGAGGTTGGCCGAAACTTATAGGGTCTCTAGGGTAATCCAAAAATTCCCAAAAATTATACTTAACCTCTACACATCATAAGGGAACATTTAATAACATTCAAGATTTTTTCATAATTATAGACCTTTAAATCATGGTGGCCGAAACCCTTAAACTTAGGGTTCTTAGTTTTGTTTCTTTCATGTTGGCCGAAACCCTAGGGTGTCCTAGGGTACTCCAAAAATTCACAAAAATTATAATTAAACTCTAAACATAATACGGGAACATTAAAAAACATTATCATGATTTTTAGAATAATTATAGACCTTTAAATCATGGTGGCCGAAACCCTTAAACTTAGGGTTCTTAGTTTTGTTTCTTTCATGTTGGCCGAAACCCTAGGGTGTCCTAGGGTACTCCAAAAATTCCCAAAAATTATACTTAACATCTAAACATCATAAGCGAACATTAAAAACATTATCATGATTTTTAGCATAATTATGGACCTTTAAATCATGGATGCCGAAACCCTTAAACTTAAGGTTCTTGGTTTTTCTTCCTTTCAACATCAAATCCAAAAACTAACCAATATATCATGCTAAAAATCATGGAAATCATAAGGAACTATTATACCATAGGTGAGGGAGTCTTAACTTGGGTTTCTTGATTTTTCGAACCTTGGATGAGACGAAAATGGTAAGATCTTTGGACCCTTGAACACCCTTGTCCTTGTATCCTTGGAAGACCCCTTAGATCTTGGAGATGAGACCTTGGTGGAAGTTTTTCCAAGGGAGAGCTCCCTTGAAGGTGTTCGGCTAGGATGAGGGAAGGAGGAGGAAGCAATTGCAAAGTAATGGGAAGAAAAGGTAACTCCCAAACCCCCCTATTTATCACCCATTAAGGAGGTAAATGAAGAGTCTCTCCATGACCCTTCATCTTCTTCTAAGTCTTAACCAATATCCACTTCATTTTCTCATAACATTCCCTTGCTAGATGAGTTGGTTAGAGCCTACATGGTTGTACAAGATGTCCAAGGTTCAATCCTTGGCTTATGCACCTTTATTTTTATTTTTATTTCATTTATCTTATTATTTTATTATTCCTAAATTCTGAAAATCCCCCCTAAAATCACCCATAATTATGCTAATATTCCTAAATAAAATCCTTTTATATTTATATTAATTTTACCTAATTAATACCCATTTTTGGGCCTATTTAAAGCTCATTAGTGCCTAATTTCTTGATTTAAATAGGAACATTAGGCTAAGATTTACCCATAATCGTGCTAATATGCCTAATTAAATCATATTTATATTTATACTAATTTTTTTACCTAAAATCCACCTATAATCGTGGTACTAGAAAGCTCATATAAGACCCATTAATACTTAGTTTTTCTCAATTTAAATGAGAAAATACGGATTTCTAGGCCACATTTTGTATTAATATTTCTAGATCCCTCGGAAAATTATCTAAACATGCTCAATATTTTAAGAAAATATTAAGAGAATTTTTCGGGCCGTTACAATCCCCCATACCTCGTGAAAGTTCGTCCTCGAACATAGAATAACTCCGGGTACTTGCGCCTCATTTCGTCCTCGCGTTCCCAGGTAGCTTCTTCGAACCGCTGACTTTGCCATATGACCTTGACTAAGGGTACCTCCTTATTCCTCAGCTTCTTGACTTCTCTATCCAAAATCTGGATGGGTCTGCTTTCATAACTTAGGTCCTCTTGTACTTGTACTGTCTGCGGCTCGATCACTTGGTCCATATTCGGGATACACTTTTTAAGCAGGGACACATGGAATACGTTATGGATAGCTGACATCTCTGGAGGCAGCTCCAGCTCATATGCCACTTTCCCGACTCTCTTTAGAATTAGGTACGACCCCACATAGCGCGGACTTTGTTTTCCTTTCTTCCCGAATCTGGTCACCCCTTTCATAGGAGCCACTTTGAGAAACACCACATCTCCAACATTAAATTCCAGTGGTCTACGCCGGACATCGGCATAACTCTTCTGCCGGCTCTGAGCAGTTTCTATCCGTTGTCGAATCGTCTGTATAGCTCGGGTGGCACTGTCAATAACATCCGTTGTGAGCCCCATCTCCTTCTTTTCACCACCCTCGTACCAACAGATCGGAGACCTACATCTCCTCCCATACAAGGCTTCATAAGGTGCCATTCCAATAGTAGCTTGGTAGCTATTGTTGTAAGCAAACTCCGCCAAGTATAGATATCAACACCAACTTCCCTTGAAATCCAGGGCACAAGCTCTCAACATATCTTCTAGTATTTGATTCACCCGTTCCGTTTGCCCATTCGTCTGAGGGTGAAAGGCGGTGCTAAATCGCAACTTAGTGCCGAGAGACTTCTGAATGCATTCCCAAAAACGCGAAGTAAAGCGACCATCCCTATCTGAGATGATGGTCATGGGGACTCCATGAAGTCTAGTTACCTTCTTAACATATAATTGAGCTAGTATCCTTAATCGCTCTATGCAGTAATTATATGCATATATCATAATTATATAGTTATTACAACTATGGGTAAACCTAATAATAGTATACCTCCGAGATATTAGTTCACAACATGAGCTATGAGTTATATTAGTTTGGTTATTATATATTATATATAAGATAATAGTGAAACATACATTAATAGTTCTGATATTTATAATTAGTATGAAAATGTAGTGGACCCATAATCTATAATAAGTGTTAATATAATTAGGACACTACCCTATGCGTATCATTTTAGGTTATGCCGTATGACTTATACCTTTGATTATATTAGTATTAGTATAATGGAACTAATACTATACGCTAACCTAGGTGAGGGTGTTATGATCTTATGCATGTAGGCTATCATATAAATCCCCTACATGAGACTATACTTTAGGTTATACATAATATCATAAATTATAGTTATTTATCATATACATTATAGGCATAATACCTGTAATTTTGCTTAAGGAAATAATATGTATAGGTGACAACTTATAGGTTGAGATGATACATGTCAACCTGTATGTAGGCTCATAATAAAACCTATATGATAGATAAATTAAGACAATACTTATATGCTAAGGATTTGGTATGGTTATATTGATAATAATCTACTTTTAGTACATGCTCTCATATTATCATCATTCGCTTCATATAATTTGATACCATTATGTGATATGATAGGTCCCTTATTGCTAATATCAGGTTTATGGACATAAGATTGAAACACACACTCGACAACTTGCATTAGTACTAACTTAAACCTTATTGGTCCACAAAACTAACCGAACTCAATGAAATAGATGGGCTGCCATCATGCCCATAACAAAGAACATCATGGCAGTCACTGCCACTCCTTCATTCATCTCTCCCTGGCCTACCTCAGGGTCTTCCACCGTCTCCATCGGCTCCTCTTCCTCCATCCGGGAACCTCCTCAGCCACTTCAGGGTCTTCCCCAAACATCCCGGGGTCCTCCTCAAACATTTCGAGCATCTCGGGGTCTTCTTCAAACACCTCGAGATCGTCCTCGCTCATCGGGTCTTCCTCAAATATCTCGAGCATCTCAGGATCCTCTTCGAATGGCTCGGGATCTTCCTCGTATATCTCCGGATCCTCCTCGGATGGCTCGGAATCCTCTTTGTACCTCTCAGGATCCTCCTCAAATGGCTCGGGATCCTCTTCGTACATCTCCGGGTCCTCTTCAAACATCTCCTGATCCCCTTCCGAGTCCCCCAGGTCTTCCGGGAACGCATGGCGAAGAAGTTGCTTGCATAATTCCGTGTAGGAGAGACGGCATCCGTGCTGCCCCCAGATCTGATGGGCAACCTCTCTCGCCCGATTGGGCAATGAGCGAAGTAGAGCTCCGATCCTGTGGTCATCCACGACTGGAAACCCTTCCTGCTCCAGTTTCCAGAAGAGCCGATCCAAAAACCCCATGTTGCCTTGAATTCCAAGGGTCGGACTGTACTCAACTTCCTCTATTCGCGCCATCAGCTCATGGCACCTCTCAGTGTAATTCTCATGCAACATCTGGAATTGGAAAAAAACGACATAGTTAGTACCCAACTACAAGCCAGTACAAAACCATTTCTTTTTTTTCAATTCGCAAACATATACAGAGAAAAACACAGACACAATCGGTTTCGTCTAACCTAGTGGTAAGGTATGTAACTACTTTCCTACCCCCCATAATAAATTCTAAATAAATAAATAAAATACGATAAAATATCGTTCATATTTGCAATACTTTCCATCATCTATCATAAGACATCATTCATACTTGCATATTTAAAGAACATAAGGTATCCTAAAAGTACTTACTACTTAAGATATGTAAAAAGGTACTTACTTGGAAGCGGTAGGAAGAGGGCTTGATGTGTGTGTAGTGAGATGGTTACTGCTCTGATACCAACCTGTAACGCCCGCTTTTTTTTTTCCTAAGCGGCGTTACGTTAACATGCTTAGGGCATGTAGACATCATAAGGCAGCGGAATAACTTTAACTTATACATGCCCTACTACCATTCCTAACTTAATAACATGGGAACCATAGCATATTAACTTTGAACTTAAGCATCATATCATGTCATTCATAACATCATATCATAAGATTCCAGAAGTCATTATTCAAACATATAAGTAACCGAGGTGAAGTTCTAGCATAAACAGTAAACATATAGTTTCCTGGGCCAAGTCACTACTACACACATGCGTTCTTGCCCTCCTGCTGCTTCCATCATTGTCCCCTTGAATGATCTGCGGTATAAGGAAATAAGACTGTAAGCACACAGGCTTAGTAAGACTCTTTCCTACTCACAAAAACCATTCATCAATCATCATCTCATAATGAGCACATGAAACATTAACATACTTGGTGCTCTACTTAGAACATAACATCTTACATCACTTATCGTATACATAGCATGGCATTAACATAAACATAGTAAACATTCTAAACATTGCATGATACATGGCATAAACATAGACATAGTAAACATTCTAAGCATGGCATGATACATGGCATAAACATAAACATAGTGAACATTCTAAGCATGGCATCATACATAGCATAAACATAAACATAGTGAACATTCTAAGCATGGCATAATACATGGCATAATACCTATCATATCATATGCACATCATCTTAACATAATCATGGCATAGTTCATTCATTCTCATGCATACTTCTTAACATGAACGTAAGCATAAAATCTTATCACATAGCATAAGGCATAACATGAATGGATGCATGAGTGGAATGCATATACATAAGGATGCTTAACTTTTAAAAACATACTTTTAAATGCTTAACATAATCATCATAACATCATTTGGGGTCCGCGGCTTGTACCACATACATACATCATAGCGCGCATCCCTAGCAAGTCCGAGGTCGCGAGCCCCGACCTACTAGGGTAAGGACAGCATAGTCGGTAGTCCCCGAACCGAGGAGTTCTTAAGGTGCCCATCCCTGTTGCACAGCTCCGGTAGTGCCAGAACCGTAGACAGCTTCGGTAGTCCAAAACTGGGGCGTTCTTAAGGTGCCCATCCCTTGGACCCATACTTCGGTCCGGTACAAGCCCATACATAAAGTAAAATACTTTTCATGTTTCATCATTCATAAAACATTCATAGCATAACCATGTTACATAAAGCATGACTTAACACATGCTTGTCCTTTCATTGTTCATTCTTATTGCATAACATCATGATGCCTGTAAGGCATGAGCATTATCTTCATTCATAAACATGGTATGCATCTTCTTTCATAAACATGGTATGCATCATTCTTATCATGAACATAAACATAACATAATTATCATGGCATCGTTCTTATTATGAACCTAACATAACATACCTATCATAGCATCATTCTTATCATGAACATACCCCTATCATACTTCATCATTCATATCATGAACATAAACCTATCATACTTATCATGGCATCATTCCTATCATGAACATAAACCTATCATACTTATCATGGCATCCAGTCATAACCTAAACATTACCCATAAAGCATGGTGCTTAAACCTTAGGGTCATGGTTAACATGATTCCTACCACATGCTTGATCCTATACATATAAATACTTTATGGTAAACATGAACCATCATTCTTTGAACCCTAACTCCACCCCCAAACCCTAGATCCAAGGCTTGGCCGAACTTATAAGGCCATGGGGGTATGGGAAAATTCCATTAAAATCCCCAATCAATCATTAAACACTAATCACATCTTACCATAGAGCCATTGGAGCCCTTACTCGAAATAAATCATAACTTTTACCCTATTAACCCTTCTTGGACGAAACTTATAGAGTCTCTAGGCCATGTGAAAATTCACATAATCACCCTCCATCACCCTTATATCATGACAACACATAAAAATATATACTTGAAGTTTAGGACTCAACCCTAACCTTTGGGTCCTTGAGGTTGGCCGAAACTTATAGGGTCTCTAGGGTAATCCAAAAATTCCCAAAAATAATACATAACCTCTAAACATCATAAGGGAACATTAAATAACATTATCAAGATTTTTGGCATAATTATAGACCTTTAAATCATGGTGGCCGAAACCCTTAAACTTAGGGTTCTTAGTTTTGTTTCTTTCATGTTGGCCGAAACCCTAGGGTGTCCTAGGGTACTCCAAAAATTCACAAAAATTATACTTAACCTCTAAACATCAGAATGGAACATTAAAAAACATTATCATGATTTTTAGCATAATTATAGACCTTTAAATCATGGTGGCCGAAACCCTTAAACTTAGGGTTCTTAGTTTTGTTTCTTTCATGTTGGCCGAAACCCTAGGGTGTCCTAGGGTACTCCAAAAATTCCCAAAAATTATACTTAACCTCTAAACATCATAAGGGAACATTAAACAACATTATCATGATTTTTAGCATAATTATAGACCTTTAAATCATGGTGGCCGAAACCCTTAAACTTAAGGTTCTTGGTTTTTCTTCCTTTCAACATCAAATCCAAAAACTAACCAATATATCATGCTAAAAATCATGGAAATCATAAGGAACTATTATACCACAGGTGAGGGAGTCTTACCTTGGGTTTCTTGATTTTTCGAACCTTGGAAGAGAAGAAAATGGTAAGATCTTTGGACCCTTGAACACCCTTGTCCTTGTATCCTTGGAAGACCCCTTAGATCTTGGAGATGAGACCTTGGTGGAAGTTTTTCCAAGGGAGAGCTCCCTTGAAGGTGTTCGGCTAGGATGAGGGAAGGAGGAGGAAGCAATTGCAAAGTAATGGGAAGAAAAGGTAACTCCCAAACCCCCCTATTTATCACCCATTAAGGAGGTAAATGAAGAGTCTCTCCATGACCCTTCATCTTCTTCTAAGCCTTAACCAATATCCACTTCATTTCCTCATAACATTCCCTTGCTAGATGAGTTGGTTAGAGCCTACATGGTTGTACAAGAGGTCCAAGGTTCAATCCTTGGCTTATGCACCTTTATTTTTATTTTTATTTTTATTTCATTTATCTTATTATTTTATTATTCCTAAATTCCGAAAATCCCCTCTAAAATCACCCATAATTATGCTAATATTCCTAAATAAAATCCTTTTATATTTATATTAATTTTACCTAATTAATACACATTTTTGGGCCTATTTAAAGCTCATTAGTACCTAATTTCTCGATTTAAATAGGAACATTAGGCTAAGATTTACCCATAATCGTGCTAATATGCCTAATTAAATCATATTTATATTTATACTAATTTTTTTACCTAAAATTCACCTATAATCGTGGTACTAGAAAGCCCATATAAGGCCCATTAGTACTTAGTTTTTCTCAATTTAAATGAGAAAATACGGATTTCTAGGCCACATTTTGTATTAATATTTCTAGATCCCTCGGAAAATTATCTAAATATGCTCAATATTTTAAGAAAATATTAAGAGAATTTTTCGGGTCGTTAAAACTATATTTCTATGATTGGACCACATTTATAGAGGTGAATCACTTTGTTTCCTTTCTCATATCATTTGTGAAATTTTGTTTGTGATTTACTCTATATTTCATTTTCCTTCCCTAATCTTCATGTTCATCATATATTTACATTGGACTTGGTTACCTTAATATTTCTTGATGTTACATTGCCCGAGACGGACAAAAGTTTAAGTGTGGGGGAGGATGCAAGCATTTGATCAAATCTTGAGGATAAAAGTGAAGTATTTGGCAACATACAAGCAAATGTGCCAACTTGAAGGAGTTTTGTGTCAAGAGTGAGTTGCAATGAATTGATTAGTGAGGGGAAGTGAAGGCTCATTCTTACTACCATAGAAGAAACGGAAAAAAAGAAAGAGAAAAAACTATGCTCAAGATTAAGAATATTCAGTGGAGAAGAAATTGGAATGAAGTATCAAGGATGCAATCCAAAAGAAAGAAGAAAAAAATGATAGTAGTGAATGGGAATTGAGAGTATTCAGAAATATTTCTGTATTACCCAGAATCTGTGATGGTGTGCCAAAGAATGAAGCCGAATTTGATGTTGAATTGGAAGGTAAATTGGTTATACAAAATTGGTGAAATGTATGGGCAGAAAATAGCTACAATGAAGTTGTATCAAAATTTTGAATTCATCCATAGCAGACTTAGCTATGTAATCCAAGAGCAGTCCAATTTCTATGAATTGGTTGAATTGAAGCTGCGAAATTCATGCTGGAAATCTGGAAGATCAGCTAACCACTGTAAGAAGAAGAAAAGAGATACTTAGCTGCAGAAAAAAAATCAGAAAAAGAGGACAGTGAAAAACAAATGAAATGAAAAGAAAAAAAGAAAAGAAAAACATCAAGTGGAAATCATGTGTTGGATGAGTTTTCTGAATGTGAAGGTGAGAACAAGGAGTTAGTTTGATTTCAAATGTAGTGTGGATTGATGAGAAGGAAAGTCTCTGCAGAAACAGTTCAGGAAGTCTGCAGTTTCAGCTACTGATCGTCACCTGACAGGTCTCCAGACCAATCAGGAGTATCACAGACTGGTCACCAATCCGATCAGGCAGTGGCTGATCGGTCCAGTGACCGATCAGAAGATGCTCACACACAAAATTCAGCCATCCAAGAGTTATGGTTTGCTCCCTACTCCACCACAGCTTTGATTTCACTAGAAGACACCATCAAAGGGTCAAAGTGCATTGGGATACATTTTTGGGTGTCCAAGTCTTCCACTCTCTTACTTTTCCATATTTTCTTATCATGATATATTTCTTTTCTATGTTTCCTTTTCAAATCACATTTCTTTACTTCCTTTATTATAATTCTTTAGCATCAAAGTTTATTAAACTTCTATTTCATTCTTATCATTGCATATATCTTCTTTAACATGTTCTAATAAGGTTTTGTAGATATGGATCCAAATCAAGAATGATGGTGGAGAGTAGATAATAAGCAAGCCTATGGTAGTGCAAGAACCATGTTGTGTTTGAGTGAGCTCCACTTTTCATTGAAATGTAGAACTTAGGAAGAGAGCCACTTTGAAACTTCCCTTGCAAGGTTTTTTGAGTTAATTCATCTCAATGAGTCATGATGGATAAAGTATGCTAAGTTGTTGATTTAAGGATAAGATACTAGTCTATTGAGCTTAGATTTTTGAGAATTGACGACCCTAGGTAATTTCCTTTCAATTGCTTCTAACTATGATTGAGATTAATCTAGGGAGATACATCTTAGTTTACTAGTAGCTTGTGCGAGACACCCATGAGTAAGTGTGGGGGAGTTGATAACTACCATTTTGTTGATAAATTTAGGCTCTCAAATCCATGTTTTGATCCACTTTAATATGCTTAAGTTTGCATTTACATTTGGTTTCATGAATTCTTTAGATTTTGACTTTTGATTCAAATCTTTCTATATTTGAGATATTTTTGGCATTAATTGTAAATCTAATTTTGTAGGTTTCAGATGATCATGGACCTAGATCAGAATTGGGTCAAACTTGAGTCAGAATTGGATCCGGATCAAAGTGATCAAGCTTGGATTAATATGAGTTATCCGATCAAGAAACGGCTAGATCTGAACCATCGGCCAACTGCTGATTAATCCGAGTTCAAGAGAGAGTCAATCATGACCACTGATCAAGATCTGAAAATTTCATCCAAATCAGAAGCAATTTGACCGTTGAATCAAGCTCAAGAGGATCTAGACCATCCATTCAAAAGAAGGGAAGATCTGAGCCATCCGCCATAGATCTGATTGATCTAGATCAAGGAGGAGTAGATCAGAGCCACAGATCAAGATTTGGGGAGTTTGAGTCAGATCGGAGAAGATCCGACCATTGGATGAGTCAGAAACAATCACAGCCATTCAATTTCAAAAGGAATTAGTTTAATTGGGAATTCCCTCCGCGAGTTATTCGTCGTCGCGTCGCGTAGCTGCAGAGTAGTTTGAGATCATCATTTCTTCATTTCTTCATCGTTTTATCTCTCGTTTTCTTCCTTAGATCGCGCGGCCACATCATAAACGTTTCTTCTCAAGATTTCGGATCAAGGAGGTAAGTTTTTCTGTTTAGATCGCTAATCAAATCTCGTAGCTGAAGGTGTTTTGGTGAGGGTTTTGCCAATGCTTGTTTTTACTGATCGATCCATTGTCGATCCCTGGATCTCATCTTCCGGATCTGTTGAAGCGTTGAGACGGGTTCTTGAAGTATTTCGATGGTTTCTGAGTCGATCGCCATCCCGCCGGTTGAGAAGGAGTAGCTTGGTAGAAGCATCTCAGCTACTGACCGATCTCGTTGACCAGACAGAGGGTTCTCTAATCGGTCCCGTGACCGATCAGGTGAGTACCTGATCGGTCGGTTGACCGATCAGGAAGGGCAGAACAGAGCAGCTGAGCAAAGAAGTCTTCCTTCGATGGTTTTGAGCTAGGGGGTTCATAGCTCATCCTTTGTGTGATGGCAAAGGGAAGTTTTGAGTAGAACTTGATTTGGTGTTAAATTTAGGATAATTTTGTTCCAAGCATTTATTTTTTTCAAGTTGTTTTAATTGTTTCTATTACACTTCAAGCCATGTGCTTAAGCCAAGTTTTGTTCTAGCTCTCTTTAATCTGCAATTACTTCCTGCAATTAATTCTCTATAATTTATTTCCTGAATTGAAGTTTAGTTTTTAAGTTTCAGTCCATTGCTTTTGAATTTAGTTGCTCAATTGTCAATTAGGTTAAGTTTAGTTCTTGCTTAGTTCATTACCTTGCTTAATTAAGCCTATTTTGTTCCAAGTGTTATTTCATATTGTCATTTCATCTCTTATCGTAAAAATCCCCATTGTATCTAGAAAACCCAAACATCAAACGACAAATAAACCTGCAAGCTTGAATTAAACATTCATTCAACTAGTCCTTGAAAAAATACGACCTGAGGCCCCTCTACTACATTTTTAACTTTGTTAGCCAAAGGGTTTTCAGTTTTATAAATATCTAAATTTGAGTGCTCATTGTGACATTAGTATTGGGCACCATCATACACCCCAGCAGAACAGTGTCGTGGAGCGAAGAAATAGGACTCTTATGGAGATGGTTAGGTCGATGATGAGTTTTTCAGACTTAATGAATTCGTTTTGGGATATGCTCTGGAAATGGCAGTATACATTCTGAACTTGGTACCTCCTAAATTAGTACCCTCTACTCCCACAAAATTGTGGACTGGGTGTAAACCCAGTCTAAGACATATTCGGATTTGGGGTAGTCCAACACATGTGCTAAAGGGAGATGCTGATAAGTTGGAATCTTGTACGGAAGTATGCTTGTTCATATGCTATCCTAGAGGAACGAAAGTTGGTTTATTTTACAGTCCTAAAGATCAGAAGGTCATCGATAGCACGAATGCCCGATTTTTAGAAGAGGACTATGTAATAAATCACAAGCCCATGAGTAAGATTGTTCTAGAAAAGTGAGAGGGGAAGTTTCTACTTCAGTACCAATGGTACAGGAGGATATACCACAAGTGACTGCACCGCGTGTCACAGATGATACACAAGTAGTACCTCGTCGTAATGGGAGGGTTGTTAGACAATCTGACAGATTCATGTTATTGGGAGAGTCTTCGGACTGGATCCCTGGTGAACATGAACTTGATCCTTGGACCTATGATGAGGCACTCCAAGATAAAGATGCGGTATCTTGGCAAAAGGCAATGAATTCTGAGATAGAATATATGGATTCTAATTAGGTCTGGAGCTAGTACAACCACTTGATGGTGTAAAAGACATCGGATGCAAATGGATCTACAAAAGAAAGAGAGGATCAGACGGGAAGGTGGAAAACTTCAAAGCAAGGCTTGTTGCGAAGGATTATACTCAGAAAGAGGGTATCGATTATGAGGAGACTTTTTCGCCGGTAGCCATGCTTAAGTTTATCCAGATTCTCTTGTCTATTGTCGCTCATATGGATTATGAGGTTTGGCAAATGGATGTCAAGATAGCCTTCCATAACGGAAGTCTTGAGGAAAATGTTGGATAGAAGAAAACGATAGAGGGGGGGGTGAATATCGTTATAAAATTTTTCGGAGTAGAAGAGTAAATGCGCGGCAGAAAATGACAAAATACACAAGAACACAAGTCATTTTTTACTTGGTTCGGAGTTGCGGTCGGCTCCTACTCCAAGGCCCACGGTCCTTGACAGTTTACTTTGGGCAATTCTATATTCGATAAAGTTTTTACAAGATGATAGTACAGATAAAGAATTGAAAATTTAAATCACAACACTTTCGTAAATTGAAATTTTACCGACGCCCGAGGTGGATCGAATTCCGGAGCAGAGGGTCGTCATCGGCGCTGGAATCTCGAAATCGAACTTTGTCGGGGCGCAACGCTTGAGCAAAAGTGTCTGGAGAGTTGAGAGTAATGGATGTCGAAGCCTTGGGGGTGCACCCCCTTTTATAGTGCTCATACGGGCTCCTGTGACGATGGGGGCGCCTAACACGTGGTCTTCCCTGCGCGAACCCTTATCCACAGGCTCGGTCAGCGCTTATCCATCTCCACTTGGGCGCCTGAGCTGATGGGGCGCTCGTGACCTCACGGGCGCCGGAACTGCTTTGGTTCAGAGGCTTCGCGACTATGTTTTGGATTTTGCCTTCGCACTTGGGCGCCCGAATCCATATGGGCGCCTGAGCCCATTCGGGCGCCTGAGTCCATTCGGGCACCTAGGCCCAGTGAGGCACCTCACTTGCAGACGACCAGTCCTTCGATCCTGCAACAAAGTTTAGTTCCAAAACATACCAAGCATTAGTTACAGTCGTAGCTGTCTTGGTTCTGACTTTGGGTCTCCCAAATGGAACCCTAGGTCGAACCGACGCCTACTGTTCCCTCGATAGGGAACGCATCCTCACCTACTCCTCTCAGGAGAGTTTACCTTTTGCCAACCGGCTCCTCCGGTTGGACTTTTTCCTAATCCACCTGACTAGGTCTTCGTGCCCAACTTCCGGTCAAGTCTTCTTGCCCAACTTCCGGTTAGGTTTTCGGTGCCCAGCCCCTTGCCAGGACTTCTTGCCCAGTGTTCGACCAGGACTTCTTTGCCCGACTTCCGGTCAGGTCTTCTTGCCCAGTCCTTGACCAGGACTTCTTTCCCCAGCCCTTTGCCAGGACTTCTTGCCTAGTGTACCTAGGACTTTTCCTGCACACTCAGTAAACATGTTAGATCACAATAACACCTTAACTTCTGAACCCTTTGCCATTATTAAAACCCAGGTTTGACTTAAGTGATGCCTACACCAACAATCTCCCCCTTTTTGTTTTATGGCAACACGGTTCAAAAAGTTAAGTTAATGAAACACGTATTGTAAACGGTTTTTAATTTCCTCCCCCTGGAAGAAATTCTCCCCCTGAGTTTTTCAAAAATACGTGGGGTTTTTGAAAACATTTCTAAGTCCTTGTCTATCCAAAAAGTAAAAACATTTTTCAGGTTTTCAACACTTAGAAGAATTTCAAAAAGATTTTCAAGTTAGAGAAAAAATATTCAAAAGAATTTTAAGTTTAAACACTTAGAAAATTTTCCAAAAGAATTTTATGTTTAAACACTTAGAAAATTTTTCAAAATGAATTTTATATTAAGTAATTAGAAAATTTTCAAAAGATTTTAAATTAAGTACTTAGAAAATTTTCAAAAGAGTTTAAGTTTAGCACTTAGAAAATTTTCCAAAGGAATTTTAAATTAAGTACTTAGAAAATTTTCAAAAGAGTTTAAGTTTGGCACTTAGAAAATTTTCCAATGGAATTTTAAATTAAGTACTTAGAAAATTTTCAAAAAGAATTTTTAAGATGCTTCAGATTTGAAAATAAGTGTTTTCGTTACTTTACTTTTTGAAAAAGGAGATAAAAGTTTTTGAATTAAAATTTGAAAAGAAATTAAAATTCTAGAAAAAAAATTAAAAAAAACTTCTTTTCTCTCCTTTCCTTTCTCTCCCCCTTTCCCATATATTAAAAAAAATTATTATAGAAAAAAATAGAGTGATGAAAGTAAAGTTCTGTATTGAACCAATTCTAAGCATAAACTGGACCAAATTAATTTAGATTTTCTCTTTCGGGTCCTGTCTAACTCAGTTAGCTACTTACTAACTGTCATAAACAGTAGCTTTTGCTAGGGTTAGTCAAGTTAAGTGATCTGATCAAGTTAGATTTTCTAAGCTTGACACTTAACCTGATTACTGTTCAATTGGTATTTATTGTACCAATTACTGTAGATGCACTGACTTAAAGCATCTTGAATCAAGGCATAGACCTAAGCATCTCAACCCAGTCTAGGTTGTCAATCAAAAGTACCCTAAGGTGCTTGTGAGATGCTGGCTTCTAGATCTATAGGTGCATGCAATTCTAGGGTTAGGGCCTAAGCTAAGTCCATTTGCGAAAAAGCCCTAGTTTTGAAGGGGGTAAGTTTTTTAATAAAACTAAGTCGGAAAATCATTTTAAATTTAAAAAAAAGATTTTTCAAACATTTTAGCAAATAAAGTAGTTTTTATAAAAACACAAGTAGAGCAGTCTTATTCTACTAAGCATAACCCTAACTGCCTTCTTAGTGAGCTAAACTCAGACTCAGGTAAGGGTTTGGTGAAGATATCAGCTATGTTTGACTTTGAGTCTACATGCTTAAGGACTATTTCACCCCTGGCTACATGATCCCTTACGAAGTGATGTTTCACCTCTATATGTTTTGTTCTAGAGTGTTGGATTGGGTTCTTAGTTAGATTGATTGAACTTATGTTATCAATGTAGACCTGGGTTTGGGTGTAATCAAGCTGGAAGTTCTTAAGAGTGTGCATCATCCATAGGAGTTGTGCTACACACTCTCCTAAAGCAACATATTCTGTTTCGGTTGTAGATAGAGCTACGCAGTGTTGCTTTCTACTGCACCAACTGACTATACTATTTCCTAAAAGTTGGCAGCTTCCACTTGTACTCTTTCTATCCAGTTTGCATCCAGCATAGTCAGAATCAGAGTATCCTGACAAGTCAAAAGTTGAGGTCCTAGGATACCAAATCCCTACATTTAGGCTGCCCTTAATGTATCTAAGTATTCTTTTTAGGGTTACTAAGTGTGTTTCCTTAGCACAGGTTTGGTATCTAGCACACATTCCTACAGCGAATAGGATATTAGGTCTGCTAGATGTAAGGTAAAGTAGACTTCCAATCATACCTCGATATAGCTTAAGGTCTACAGGTTTACCTTCAAGGTCACTATCAATTTTTACATTAGTGGCCATAGGGGTACTTATGCTTTTGTAGTTATCCATTTTAAATGTCTTTATTAATTCCTTAGCATATTTGGATTGATGAACATAATTTTCATCCCAAGTTTGCTTAATTTGTAGTCCTAAAAAGAAGTTGAGCTCACCAACTAAGCTTATTTCGAATTCGTTTTCTATTATATTTACAAATTCTTTTAAAAAGTTTGAGTTGGTGGATTCGAAAATTATGTCGTCAACATAGATTTGGGCAATGAAAATGTCTTTTTCTAAGGTTTTCACAAATAGAGTTGAATCAATTTGTCCTTGGTTAAATTCCTTAGAAATAAGGTAAATTGATAGGCATTCATACCATGCCCTAGCTGCTTGTTTTAGTCCATAAAGTGTCTTATTAAGTTTGAAGACATAGTCAGGTTTTTCTAGGTCCTCAAAGCTGGGAGGTTGTCCTACATAGACTTCTTCTTTGATGAACCCATTTAGAAAGGCTGACTTAACGTCCATTTGGTAAAGTTTGAATCCTCTATGGGCTGCAAATGCTAACAGCATTCTAATAGACTCAAGTCTGGCTACTGGGGCATAGGTTTCGTCATAGTCTTCGACTTGACTGAACCCTTTAGCTACTAAGCGGGCTTTGTTTCTGACTATTTCCCCTTGGTCATTTAGCTTATTCCTAAATACCCACTTAGTATCTATAATAGACTTGCCCTCAGGTTTAAGTACTAGTTCCCAGACTTGGTTTCTCTCAAATTGGGCTAATTCCTCTTGCATCGCTATGATCCAATCAGGGATTAGGTAGGGCTTCCTCTATAGTCTTAGGTTCAATTTTTGAGATAAGTGCTATTTGACTAAGATTTCTGTAGGAAGACCTAGTTCTGACTCCTAAGGTTGGATCACCCACAATTTGATCAGAGGGGTGACTTAGTCTGGGTTTCTTGGTTCTTCTAGAACTTGGTTCAGCCTCAGGTCCGGCTGGACGGTTTGGTTCAGTATTTTGTTCAATTACTTGGGTTGGTTCAATTATTGGTTCAATTGACATAGTAGTTGGTTCAATAGTCAGTTCATTTAGAGGTTCAACTAGTGGTTCAATTAATGGTTCAATAAGTGGCTCGTTTTCCTCTTGATTGACATTTGATGGGTTCAGGTTTTGATTATCAGATTTTAGATTGGTTTCCTCATCAAAGATTAAATTCGTTGTTTCTTCAATTTTATTAGTTTGTTTATTGTAGACTCTATAAGCCCTACTTGTTGTTGAATATCCTAAGAATATTCCTGGAGTTGACTTAGACTGAAATTTACCTAGGTAGTCCTTGGTGTTTAAGATATTTACTTTACATCCGAAGACCCTTAGGTAATGTAAGTTTGGCAGTCTATGGTAATATAACTTATATGGAGTTTTATTATGTCTTTTACTGATTAGGACCCTATTTTGGATATAGCAAGCCGTACTTATTGCTTCTGCCCAAAATTGGTTAGCTAAGTTGAATTCATTGAGCATGGTCCTAGCGGCTTCCTGTAGGGTTCTATTCTTCCTTGCTACTATCCCATTTTGCTGGGGGGTTCTAGGACACTAAAATTCATGAATATACCCGTTTATTCTACAAAATTCGTCAAACCTTTGATTCTCAAACTCTCCCCCGTGATGACTCCTAAGACTTTTGATTTTGGTATCATTTTGATTTTCAATTATCTTACATAAGTCAACAAACAGGTTTAGGGTTTCATCCTTAATTTTTAGGAACCTAACCCAAGTAAACCTAGAGTAGTCATCGATAATGACTAAGCAGTACTGGTTTCCGCTTAGTGACTTGGCTCCATGTGAATCAATAGGTCAAGGTGCAGGAGCTCAAGTGTGGTTTGAGTTAGGTCTGATTGAATTGACTTGTGATTAGACTTGGTTTATTTACCTTGGTTGCATGAATTACTTATTGTGTTTTCATAGTTCTTAATTTTTGGTACTCCTTTAATTAGACCAAGTTGAGTGATTTTTGAAATTATTGTAACGTTAGTGTGACCTAATCTCCTATACCAAAGGTTGGATTCTTCTAATTGAGTTAAGAGGCATTTAGTTATTAAGGGTACGTAAATTGATAGTATAAACATTATTTTTCCTTGTGCCCTTAAGTATGACTTCTGAGTCTTGAAGGTTTCTAATTAGGCAGTTAGAGTTGGTAAAGGTAACTACATAGCCAGTATCACATAATTGACTTATACTAAGCAAATTAAATT
This sequence comes from Boesenbergia rotunda, assembly GCA_024364735.1. NCBI lineage: Eukaryota > Viridiplantae > Streptophyta > Magnoliopsida > Zingiberales > Zingiberaceae > Boesenbergia > Boesenbergia rotunda. Next base: position 39,253 of record JAGFNQ010005598.1, on the reverse strand, counting down.
TAAAGTTCTCAACCAAGAGTACCTTTTTAATCACAAAATCGGATTTGAGTTCAATGTTACCTGACCCTATGACTTTGAGTGTAGCATTATTGCCAAATGCTACTGAGCCTAGGTTCTTGAACTTGAGTTTGGTGAATTTCAATTAGTCTCCAGTCATGTGTTTGGAGCATCCGCTATCCAACATCCATTGGTCCAAATCTTTATGTTCCTACACATAAAGTATTTATTGATTTGGATCCAATTAGAATTAAGGATAGCTTAAATTGATGTTCACAACCTAATCTGTCTCACCCAATCTAGAGTTATTAATCATGTTAACCTTATGGGTTTTGTGAGACAGGTTTTAACAGAAATAAAGATTTTATTTTGAAAAGCATGATTAATTTTGAAAAGTTGAATTAATTTTAAAAACAATTAAATTTTAATTTTATTTTGAAAAGTGATTGAATCTAAGATTAATTGAAATTTGTGTTAGATTCAAATCTGACAATAGTAAAGTGAATTTGATTTTCAATAATTGGCTTCCAGGTATTGGCGAGGCACAAGGCCTTCTTTGTCCGTAATCTTATTGGATCATCAACCCTTTCCTTGACAAAGCCTTTTATTGAAAATTCATCTTCAAGTTACTCCTTGAAAGATTTTGGACTAACTAGTTTGGGTCTTAGATCGGTAGCTTCGGCTAGTTCTACCAAAATTGGCTTCCCTAACGTACTATCATCTCACCTCCACTCAATACTATGTTATTCAAATTTTAGTTAAATCGTTTCAGCCCTTAGTCTAACCAGTCCTAGGTCTAAACATAATAATTTGCAGAAATAAAAAAACAATCAAGTATGCAATTAAAATTAAGGAATTAAGAAAAAAAATTTATCTAATTATGAAAATTATTTTTAAATTAGCTTCCCCTGGACTAAAGCCACGATAATGATTAGGCAAGATGTGAATCTTGTCTTTGGGGATCCAATACTGGTTTGGTCCAGCTTGGTTATTCAAGCAAAGTTTGGGGACCCATGCTTGAACTTTGGCTCTTGATTGGTTCAATACAGCATAATATGACCGTTGTTTCGACTTGGTTCGATACCCTAACCCAGATCGATTAAGAACGGACTTCTGTTTTCCATGGATCATGTCAAGACCCTTGGAACCCGAAGTAAATCATTCTAAAGCTACTCTTAGCTCCTTGACTTGAGTTTTCAAGGAGGAGTTCTCTTTCTCAAGCTTTTCAACTTGAGTAGAGGTTCCTTCTTGAACCTTCTCGGTCAAGGCTCTAGAGTCAGCTTCCTCATTCAGAAGTTTTACTTCCTGTCAGAGGGATTCGACCCGAATTTTGGCTTTCGCCAAGTTACGAGATAAGTACGCTATTAATTTTGATAATTTGATTTCGAAATAACCTCTTACCGTTATTTGGTCGTTCTTCGAAATTGTGAGCATTCCGTCGTCTGGCTCCGATTCCGATCCGGTGTCGATGTCTTCCAAAGCGGTTAAGGTGAGAAGATTTGACTGTGGGGCCTCTTCTTCTTCTTCGGAGGAAGATTCGTCCGACATGGCTTGAAGAGCCTTCTTCCTTCGAGTCTTCTTGGCTTCCTTTAGATTGGGGCACTCTGATTTGTAGTGTCCCTTCTTGTTGCATTCGTAGCAGGTAACATTCGGTTTGGTCTTCGAAGTTGATGGTTCAGCTGGATCTTCCTTTCGTCGGCTTGCTTTCCTTCTGTTGGTTTGATGCTTCAGCTCCTTGTAGTAGTCCCGAGCTAGCCGCACCAACTTGGGTCGATCCCCTACACTATCTTCTGAGTCTGAGTCTGACTCGGGTGCAAGTTGAGACTTTTTCTTGGCTACCTTTCTTTGGGGTTTACCTGCAAGAAAAACAATACCTTTCTCGGCCAAAGTGCAGTTAGTCTGTTCATGTAATTCTAATTTTGAAAACAGTTCATCTAATTTAAATTTTGAAAGATCCCTAGAAACCTTGTAAGCATCTACCATAGATGCCCACAGAGTATTTCTTGGGGAAACATTTAAGGTGTTGGGACCGGGTGCATGTTGATATGGATGCGGGTTCGTAATTTTAAAATTAATTACGTGCAGCGGAAGGTTTAGCATAAATAATTTCTCTAAATCATTTAACCACACATCTAAGCATGCAATTTTATCTTGTGTAGACGTGATCATATATTTAAAATTTTACAGAAACATAAACTAATTTACGTATTACCTCGCATAACTCAAAGGAAGGGACGAGATCCAACCGTAAGCGTCCCTTAGAAGCTCCGCCTCTATTCGCGTCTACGCCGAGTATCTTCGGGATGACTTCGCAAAGCCACGAGTTTCGTGTTCTCGAGAACTACTAGATTCTCCGAGAACGCGACAAGAATAACCAAGAGAGAAGTCGGAAGACTAACCACAAAAGGATGGCCGGAATCAAAATTCCGGCGAAGCAAAAGAAGAGGCTTGCGGCAAAAAGGATCCTTGCGGCAAACTCTAATTCCGGCAGCACCTTCTTCTGGGCAAGAGATGGCCAGAGCTTCCTTCTCCGGCAGCAGGTGGTGGTCGGCAGCGAAAGGGCAGGTGCGGCCGGCTGGTGCTCCTTCTTGGGGCTGGTTGGCGCACGGAAAGAAGGGGAGAAGAGAAGGAGAGAAAGAGAGGGAGAGAGCCTATGCCTTCATCATTATTATTATCACCCAAGCCTTGCCTTGGGTCCTTTATATAGTGGCCTCTCAACCATCAAGCCTCTCAAATATAGAATAACTTATTCCATCATGCCAAGATTGATTTTATATCATAGTTAAAATCATATTTTAATTCATGATAAAAAATCAATCAAGTCTCTTCTCTCCTATGGAATAAATTTCCTTATCATGGTAAATCAATCCATGATTGATTTTATAAAATAAACCAATCCATGGTTCATTTTAATTTCCATGAAAAATAAACCAAACCTTGGTTTATTATATAAAAATTTATATCATCCATAATTTTATAAAACAAACCACACTTGGTTTATTTTATAAATTGAACCAAAAACTTGGTTCTCTCCCTTTGTTGTGGCCGGCCAAGCAAAGAGGATGGAGGCCCTCTTTGGCCGGCCCATCCAAGCCAAGCCCCAATGAATTAAACTTATCTAATTCATCTATTAAGTCTTCAAAAGACTTAGCCATTTTACGCTTCTAATGCGTCTCTGAAAAATTCAGATTCGACTTATCGTTTGGCTCAACCAAACTTAATCTCACTTGATTGGAAAATCCAATTTTCAACTCGTATTAAATCACTCGGATTACTCATAGTGCGTGTGACTAAATAGGCTTTCGATTTATGTTGGCCGTCTATAATTAATCAATTATAAAACGATCATGAGTAGCACCTAGTAGTACATCATGATCTCCAATTAATCGAAAGATCAACGGTTGACCTCAGAAACAATTCTGAAACCCTTCGGCAGCTATAATGAATCGTGCCCCATTCCCTTCACCATCATATACCCACTTGGTTCAGGACATGGTCTATGTGTGTCAGTCCCCACTAGGTTGACTACGTCACACCTAGCCCAAGTAACGTTTTCTCGTCCTACGGATACTAATTACTCTCATGTATTTAAGAGATTCATACTCTGAACATGTCATGCTCTGGCCAGAGGCTTCGAGTAACAATCCGATGATAGGCCTCGGGTATACATCTCCTCGCAAGGAGTGGTGAATCCTTTGTAGGTTGTTCAAACATCTTCGGGCACTTCGGCTTATACCCAATCATCCTGGGTCCACACCTCCTTGGAGATGCTTGCTTAAGATGTCAAAGTATAAGTCTCCATGACCAAGATGACTTGAACACCGCAAGTCAAAGGAACATTGCACTTAAGCTGCAGTAAGAACTTCACTAACATATCTATATGTAGACTACCATATGAAGTTTTACAACCAATCACTCCAATGAATTAGTTCCCTTAACTAGCATTCATGTTTATCTCCGGACATCTCAATGTCACCAGCCAGTGAGAATCAGCTGATTAGAGAATAACCCATGCTAGTCTCAACAGAATTGATAGTGTCCGTATTTATCAATTCGTCGACTAGGGACAATTTCAATACTTCATAATTGCACATGTAGAGATAATCACTAGTTGTGAATTCATCACAAATTCTCTCATGCTGTGAATTGTATTGCGGACATTCAGTAAATGAGTTTAAGATCTCAATCAAATACACAAACATGTATACTCAAATAGTGAATATTCATTTATTAGAATAAATGATTACAATCATAAGGCGATTGCCTTAGGACACTTCTCTCATATCACTAACAAACTCCCACTTGGCCTAATGCCAATCGCTACGCTACCCAATACCACAGCTCTAACATGACCCTCAAACTTGCTTTGAGGCAAGGCCTTAGTTAAAGGATCCGCTAAATTCCTTTCAGTGGGAATTTTCTCAATTTGTATATCATTCCTACTTATAATCTCTCTGATCAGATGATAGCGGCGAAGCACATGTTTGGATCGCTAATGAGACCTTGGTTCCTTCGCTTGTGCAATAGCTCCATTGTTGTCGCAGTAAATCGGTATTGCTTCATCAATGGTTGGAACTACACCAAGTTTTGAGTCAAACATTTTGATCCATAGTGCTTCCTTTGCTGCTTCCGAAGCTGCAATATATTCCGCTTCCGTGGTAGAATCCACTACGGTGTCTTTCTTGGAACTCTTCCAACATATTGTGCCTCCATTTAAAATAAATACGTATCCGGACTGAGATTTGGAGTCATCCTTATCTGTCTGGAAACTGGCATCTGTATTCCCACGTATTACCATATCACCTTCTCCATATATTAGGAACACATCCTTTGTGTTTCTTAAGTACTTGAGGATTGTCTTGACAGCCGCCCAATGATCCTGTAACACCCCAATTTTCACAATTTAAGTACCTGGGAATTGTTTTAAAGTTCGGGACGAACTTTTATAAGATAGGTAGGATTGTAACATCCCAAAATTTCACCATGAATAATGTTATGAATTTATGGAAAATTATTATGAAATATTATGTGAATAATATTGTGAATTAATGGAAAATTATTATGAAATATTATGTGAATAATATTATAAATTCATGGAAAATTATTATGAAATTCATGAAAAATTATTATGAAATATTATGTGAATAATATTATGAATTCATGGGAAATTATCATGAAATATTATGTAAATAATGTTATGAATTCATGGAAAAATTATTATGAAATATCATGATGGATTTGGCTTAATAGGCTTTGATGTGGATTAGTGCAAAAGGTAATAAAAAGAAAGTGTAGAAAGGTGGAAGCAAGAATCGAACCTTGAACCTCCTAGGAGCACTCACCATGTCTTAACCACTACACCAAGTATTATTTCTTGTTGAGAGAATAAGAAACATGCTTGTTAAGCGTGTAATAGTGAAGAGACATGTCTCTTCATGAGAATAGTATAAATAAGAGAGGGAAGGGATGGGAGTAACTTCCTCTTCTTCTTCCTCACTCTCCCACCCGAGATTCCTTCTTCTTCCTCTTCTCTTTTCCATTTTCGAAAAGTGCTTCCTAGGGTTCTAACCCTAGGGGATTGGAAGGAAGAAGACTCCCTAAAGGATCTTGCCCTCTATTAGGGCCAAGGAGTCTAGAGAAGAAAAAGTAAGTATCCCCTCGCCTGCAGTGTAATCGTTATTGTTTGATTTGTATGTTTCTTCTTATTGTTGTTTTTGAAAAGGAAACCTTCCTCCTTTATGAAACTTTCGGCCACCTCCATTTAATAGGCCTTGGTTACTTCTTATTGCATGAGGAGATCCCTAGGAACTTAGGGTATGAATATATGTTGGTTTCCTTCATGTTGTGATAACAAAAAGTAGGGTTAGCCACCCTACAACTTTCGGCCAAGAGGGAATGGGCTAGGTTTTTTTTGGGTTGTTTGCTATCCTATGATGTGTCCATGTTTAGTAGTGTAGGTAAGGTGTTTGAATAAATGGTTGTGTGAAGATTGGATGTCAAATACCTAGCCTACCCTACCCTTACATCATTCGGCCAACCTAGGAAGATTAGGGTTTAGGGATGCTTGATTTGCCTATGATGAATCTATGCCTAATAGTGTAGACAAGGTGTTTGAATAAATGCTTGTGTGAAGGTTTAATTTCAAAACCCTAGTTTCCCTACCCTACACCATTCGGCCAAGGAATGAAACCTTAGGGTTTGTGAAGGTTAAATTATTTTATGTGATATGCTTATGTAAAATGATATGAGATGTATATGCATGTGATATTCAAAGGAAATGTTTGATTGGATTCCTTAGCATGTAACATTTGGCCAAGGCATGAAACATGAGGTTGTGAAGGACAACTTACCCTATGAGATTATGATTGTGTTTAGTAAGATCATATGCCTATATATGTGATGATTGTATGAGATGTACCCTAGGATATATGCTTATGTTTGGGATGATGATATGTATATGCAAATGATGTTTAAATGGAATGTTGGATTAGGAAAAATGGAACTCTCCCTAGCCATGACTTTCGGCCAACCCGAGATTAGGGTTAAGGTGACTTGATTTTCTCCCATGGTGCATGCTATAGTATGATACATGATATATATATATATGTGTGGGATGTTGGTAGGGGATGTTTGATGTCAAAAACCTAATCTACCCCTACCCTTGAGTTTCGGCCAAGACCCTAGTTTTAGGGTTAGGAACCATTTGATTTACCCATGAAGCATGCTACCACTTCCTATGATATGAATATGATTTATATGATCAACCTTGTCATATATAAGATATGTTTAAGGGGTTGAATTATGATCTATGTATGAGCATGCATTATAGCCCATAGGGCACCCTTATGAAATGCATGCTTTATACTAGGCTAGTTATCATGATTATGGAGATCTATGTATGAGCATGCATTATAGCCCATGGGGCACCCTTATGAAATGCATGCTTTATACTAGGCTAGTTATCATGATTATGGATGCATACATATGCATAAGAATGAGCCTTGTAGGGCATGAACGACGAAGGCTTAGGGCCTAAAGAATGCTTCCCTAGAAGGTTGGGATTAAGAGCATACTTTATGAAAATGAAGAACATGATAATTATTTTATTTTGTAATGGCTTGTACTATAGACTCTTAAAGCGAGTCAAATGATTATGATACTAGGCTGAAGGACTTCTGAGAAGGCCTAGTAAACCCTAGTGGTTCGGGATTAGCTACCTCGTTCCTATTCAGGGGCGCGCGCAAAACATGAAGTACAAGCCGGGCCCTAATGATTATGCTATGTTCAAGTATTATGTTTATATGTTTTCAAAGAAACCTTCCTATGAAGTTAATATGCTTAGATGTTTAACATGCTTAAACACTTACCAAGCTTGAATGTGATTTATTCTCTTATCTTTCTATGATATGGATTTTGCGAGTAGGACAGGATCTTACTAAGCATTTGTGCTTACTAGGTTATGTGTTGTCTTATGCTGCAGATAAGGATAAGAGACACTTAAACTAAAGGAAGAGGCAGGAGGGCTGAAGATGTATGGGGTGGTGGCTCGGGAAATAAAGATCTTCATGTTAGTGATATGAGAGAAGTGTCCTAAGACAATCGCCTTATGATGTAAACATTTATATTAATAAATGATAATTCACTATTTGAGTATACATGTTTTGTGTATTTGATTGGGATCTTAAACTCATCTACTGAATGTCCGCAATACAACTCACAGCATAAGAGAATTTGTGATGGGATCACAACTAGTGATTATCTCTAATGTGCAATTGTGAAGTATTGAAATTATCCCTAGTCGATGAATTGATAAAAACGGACACTATCAATTCTGTTGAGACTAGCATGGGTTATTCTCTAATCAGTTGATTTTCACTGGCTGGTGACATTGGGATGTCCGGAGATAAACATGGATGCTAGTTAAGGGAACTAGTTCATTGGAGTGACTAGCTGTAAAACTTCATATGGTTATCTATAAAGATATGTCAATGAAGTTCTTACTGCAGCTTAAGTGCGATGTTCCTTTGACTTGCGGTGTTCAAGTCATCTTGGTCATGGAGACTTATACTTTAACATCTTAAGTAAGCATCTCCAAGGAGGTGTGGACCCAGGATGATTGGGTATGAGCCGAAGTGCCCGAAGATGTTTAAACAGCCTACAAAGGATTCACTACTCCTTGCGAGGAGATGTATACCCAGGCCTATCGTCGGATTGTTACTCAAAACCTCTGGCCAGAGTATATTATGTTAAGAGTGCAAGTCTCTTAAATACATGAGAGTAATTAGAAATCCAATGGACGAGAAAGACATTACTTGGGCTAGGTGTGACGTAGTCAGCCTAGTGGGGACTGACACAAATAGACCGTGTCCTGAACCAAGTGGGTATAAGATGGTGAAGGGAATGGGGCACGATTTAGTAGAGCTGCTGAAGGGTTTCAGAATAATTTCTTCTGAGGTCAAACCGTTGATCTTTCGATTAATTGGGGGTCATGATGTACTACTAGGTGCCACTCATGACCGTTCTATAATTGGTTAATTATAGACGACCAACATAAATCGAAAGCCTATTTAGTCACACGCACTACGGGTAATCCAAGGGATTTAAAACGAGTTGAAAATTAGATTTTCCGATCAAGAGAAATAAGTCGAATCTGAGTTAATCAGAGGCGCAATGGAAGCTAAAAATGGCTAAGTCTTTTGAAGACTTTTTGGGCGAATTAAATGTGTTTAATTTGCGTTGGTTCGGCTCGGTTTGGGCCGGCCAAAGAGGGTGCCAACCCTCCTTGGTTGGCCGGCCATTAAAAGGGAGAAAAATCAATTTAATTGGTTTAATTAATAAAATGAATCTAGTGCGATTTATTTTATAAATTATGGATAAATAAATTTATATAAAGAAATTTATATAAATAAATTTGTAGAAATTTATTCTTTTATGGAAGTTAAAATAATCCATGAATTGGTTTATTTTAATTTTATAAAATCAATTATGAATTGATTTTTCCATAATAAGACAGTTTATAAATTTCTTATAAAATTTATTCTATAATTTAAAGAGAAGAAGAATTTGTTTTATTATAAATTAGTTATAATAAGACTCGGCTTAAACGGAACAATTAATAAGAGAATTTATAAGATAAATTTCTTATAACTAATTCCGTTAATTCCGTTAAGAGGGAGACTTAGCAAAGGAGTTGCTACTATATAAAGGAACCAAAGGCAAGCCCTTATTATGCATTACTAATTGAGATTAGTAACTTCCTCTCTCCTTCTCTCTAATTCTCTTCTCCCTCTCCTTTCCCTTAGGGCCGGCGCCCTTCTTGGAGAATTAGGGCCGGCTCCCACCTTCCTTGCTAGGGCCGGCGCACCCTATCAACACCAAGCAAGGTTGCCGTGAGCTTCAAGAAGAAGGAGAAACAAAACAAGAAGAAGAAGAAGCGGATAGCGACTCCTCTCTTCCCGGAATTCGATTCCGTTTTCTTGGTGGTTAGTTTCCCTTTCCTCTCTTGATCTTTCTTGTTGTGCCTATAGAGAATCTAGTAGTTCTCGTCGGCACAAAACTCGTGACTTTGCGAAGTCATCCCGAAGAGAACTCGGCGTGGACGCGAATAGAGGCGGAGCTTCCAAGGGACGCTACGGTTGGATCTCGTCCCTTACTTCGAGTTACGAAAGGTACTTAGTAAATTAGTTTACTTTTCCGCAAAGTTTTATTTTATGATTAAGTCAACACATCATAAGGTTGCATGCTAGATACGTGGTTAAAATAATTTAGGAAATTATTTTATGCTAATTCTTCCGCTGCACGTAAAAATTTAAAATTTTACGAACCCGTATCCTTGTCGACATGCACCCGGTCCCAACACTTCATATCTACAATATTATGCTTATGTTAACATTTCTTTAGTAATGAATGTTACACTTGGATTACTCATATACTTGATTATATTATGAGTTGAACCTATCATGTTATAGGTTAGTTTTGAACAAGCATGCTTAGTACTTTGTTATTAGTACTTTAAGAAGAAAAAAAATTTATACGGATGTTAGTACGTGACCCCGCCCCGAGAGTAGATATAAGGGCGGGCGTTACAGATCCATTCCTGGATCAGACTGGTATCTGCTTGTGACGCTCAGAGCATTCGATACATCGGGCCTAGTACATAACATAGCATACATGATAGATCCTATCGCGGATGCATAAGGAATCGTATTCATGCAAATCCTCTCGTCTTCTGTGCGCGGACACATAGACTTCGAAAGGTTGATCCCATGCCTGATGGGAAGGTAACCTTTCTTGGATTCCGACATGCTAAACCTTTCTAGCACTCGGTCTATATATGTAGTCTGCGAAAGACCAAGCAACCGTTTTGATCTATCTCTATAGATTCTAAGTCCAAGGATATAGGTTGCTTCTCCCAGGTCTTTCATGGAGAATGTTTTGGACAACCAAATTTTAACTGACTGTAAGACTGATATATCGTTTCCTATAAGTAATATGTCATCGACATATAACACTAGGAATACGACTGCACTCCCACTAACCTTCTTGTACACATAAGGTTCGTCAGGATTTTGTGTGAAATCAAACTCTTTGATTGTCTCATCAAAATGGATGTTCCAGCTCCTGGATGCTTTCTTTAGTCCATATATGGATCGTCAAAGCTTGCATACTTTGGGTTTATTAACCGATGTGAAACCTTCAGGTTGTATCATGTATACATCCTCAAGCAGGTTTCCATTAAGGAAAGCTGTTTTCACATCAATTTGTCATATCTCATAATCATAATGAGCTGCTATGGCCAGGAGTATCCGAATAGATTTAAGCATAGCTACTGGCGAATTGGTTTCGTCATAATCAATTCCTTGTTTCTGACGATATCCTTTTGCCACTAATCTAGCCTTAAAGGTAACAACATTACCTTCCATGTCGGTTTTCTTCTTGAAAACCCACTTGCACCCTATGGGCTTAATCCCTTCAGGTGGGTTAACCAAGTCCCATACTTGATTTTTGTACATGGAATCCATTTCCGACTTCATGGCTTCAAGCCATTTATCCCATTCTGAATTTTTCAGAACATCTTCATAACTGATAGGTTCATCATCGTTAATGAGTAACACGTCGTTTGATTCACTTATGAGAAATCCGTATCTCTCTGTAATATTGCGTGTCCTATCAGACCTATGAAGAAGTGGTGTTGTTTTAGGTTCAACTGATAGCTCATCATTATGAGTTATTGGTTGTGGGTCTAGACTAGGTGTCTCTGTAATGTCTATTGGAGTTTCTTGAACTTCTTCAAGTTCAATGCTACTCCCACTGTATTCTTGTAAAAGAATTTTTTTTTAGAAATACAGCATGCCTTGAAACAAACACCTTTTGTTCCGAGGGATGATAGAATTGGTAACCTTTCGTTTCCTTAGGGTATCCAATAAATAGACATTTATCAAACTTAGCATCCAATTTGTCTGATACAGTCCGCTTTACATAAGCAGGACAACCCCATATCTTTAGGTGAGATAAATGAGGTTTCTTACTAATCCACGTCTCATATGGAGTAGTAGAGACTACCTTGGTCGGGACTTTGTTTAGTAAGTAAACAGGTGTCATAAGCGCATAGCCCCAAAAGGATTTTGGAAGAGTTGCATGATTCATCATAGATCTAACCATATCCATCAAGGTTCGGTTATGCCTCTCAGATACACCATTATGTTGTGGTGTATATGGTGGAGTCCATTGAGACAATATCCCATTGTCCCTAAGATAATCATGAAACTCTTGACTTAAGTATTCACCACCCTGATCGGATCGAAGTATCTTAATATTTTTGCCAAGCTGTTTCTCTACTTCACTTCTGAACTCTTTGAATTTCTCAAAAGCTTCAGATTTGTGTTTCATTAAGAACACATACCCGAATCGTGAGTGATCATCGATAAAGGTAATGAAGTAGCTATAGCATCCTTGTGCAAGAGTTGACATTGGTCCACATACATCAGTATGTATTAGACCAAGCAATTCTCCCACTGGTTTACCTTTTTCAGAAAAGGGTAATTTGGTCATCTTGCCTTTTAAGCATGATTCGCATGTTTCAAATGAACCAGGTTCAAATGATTCCAGAATTCCACATCGGTGTAATTTGGTCATCCATTTCTTGTTTACATGGCCAAGACGGCAATGCCACGTATAGGAGTCTATTTGATTATCTATTCGAGCACGTTTGTTGCTAACTTCGATATTGAATACGTCACCGGATAAATCTAACGTGTAGATACCATTGCCTAAAGTTCCGGTCCCATAAAGAACACCATTTAAAGTTATGTAACAGCAATTGTTACTGAAAGCTAAATGATAACCCTTTTCATTCAAGCATGAAATAGATACAATGTTCTTTATTAATGAAGGAACAAAATAACAATTATCGAAATCTATGACAAGTCCAGTAGGGAGCTTTAGCAAAATATTCCGATGGCAACAGCAGCAATCTTTGCTCCATTTCCAACTCGCAAATTCGCTTCACCCTTGACGAGTGTTCTTCTATTCCTTAGCCCCTGTATGTCATTACATATATGTGAGCTACACCCAGTATCAAGTACCCAGGTGTCCGAGGAAATAGAGTGACATTCAATAACGAAGATACCTGAAGAGGATGGGGCATCAGATGCCTTCTTCTTCAAGGACTCAAGATAAACCTTGCAGTTTCTTCGCCAGTGGCCCTCCTTGCCGCAGTGATGGCAAGTGCCTTTTGGTGCCTTTTCAATCTTTTTGGCCCTTTTCTTCCTTCCCTTATTTTGTTCTTTGGCCTTTCTCTTAGAGCCTTTCTTTGAGGAACAAACTAACAATACCGTCTTCTGATCCTGCTTTACAAAAGGCTCTACAGTCTTCAGCAGGTTAAGCAACTCAGGAATAGTAGTCTTCAGTTTGTTCATCTGATAGTTCATCACAAACTGTGAGTAACTCTTGGGCAAACAATGCTGAATTAAGTCAATACTTAGTTCGTGATTCATTGCAAATCCGAGTGTGCCTAGTCGCTCAATGTACCGCAACATCTTTAACACAAACTGTGAAACAGAAGTGCTTTCCTGCATCTTAGAGGTGAAGAGGAGTCTGGAGACCTCAAACCTTTCGGATCTCGCCTGCTCGTCAAACAGCTCATGAAGATGGAAGACGATGGTATGAGCATCCATATGCTCATGCTGCTTTTGTAGCTCAGGTACCATAGCGGCCAGCATGATGCAACTCGCAAGTTCAGAATCAACAACATGTATGTTTCTGATAGGCCACAAACTGGTCTTGGAGTTGCATCTTCAGGAGGATGGTTGGGAAGTTATTCTTCAAGGACATAAGCAAGCTTTTCTGCCTTGAGGACTATCCTCAGGTTTCGAAGTCAGTCCATGAAGTTTGGCCCAGTCAGCTTATTGGTGTCCAAAATGGAACGCAAATTCAGAGAAGACATGATCAGGTGATTATCCTAGAAATACAAATTGAGGTTATGTGATGAGAATGATAAAGAATGCATCAATATACATTAATTAAGTCCTATTTATTTTTCAAATTGAATAACCCTTTTTATCAATTCGGGAGATCGTAGGAATATCTCCAAATAGGTTGATATCCAACCATAGATAAGAACAACCATGGCTAGAGTCCATCAAATTATTCTTAGCTATGAAGGTAGGTAATTATACCGATTACATATTATACATATGTAACTATCACATTATGCTATCAACTAATTGAATGTTTGCATAAATCATTGGGTTGTTAACTCATTAACAAGTATGCAACAATATACATAGCACCCAATTGCACCTCCCTTTACATCGACCTTGGCTGTGGCACAACAAATTGATGCTCCAAGCTTATGACTGACCCATTACTCAAGAAATAGTTTTAATATGGTTGGAGCTCATTCAACCGTTTAGTCAGGCTTAGATGTGTCCAACAAACAAAACTAAGGATTGACCTCTGACTCCAACTATATTAATCATAAACTAATTCCATGGTTTGAATATGTTGAGGTTCAAGTCGGGCATGGATGTGTCCATCAACCCAAACGAGAATCAAAACTCCGGTTCTAACCATATTAATGGAAGGTGTTGGCCTTAATATTTTGTAAGGGGTTTTGGGTCTCATCCTTTTCTTTTATGCACATTCATGACATATAATTATGTCATGTACTAACGATTTCCTTAATAAAGTATGTATGTGACTTAATTTATCAAGTCTCATTAATTGAATTAGGAACCGGATTTCCTAATTCTAAATTCATACTTTATTCAAGGAATTATTTTGGGAAACAATTTCCTAAATTATCATAATAAATTTCGAAAATAATATGTTTAAGACTTTGATTTCTCTAAATCAAATCTTATTAAATTAAGAGACAAATTCCCATAATTCAACCACATATTATTTTCATGAAAATCTTATTTAAGGAAATATACTCTATAGGAAACAATTTTCCTAATTAATTTTGGAGACAATAATATGTAAGAGCATCACCTCATAAAACAAATAAGGAAATTATTGTTTGAGAATCACCTCAAAAATTTTCAAAATTTGATCACATATTTTATTTATGGAAAATTAATATCAATAACTTAATTTGGACGGCTCCCTGAGGCTCAATCCAAATTAAAGATTTGACAGCTTAAATTTAATTTAGGGAATTTAATTATAACAACTAACTTTAAATTGGACGGCTCCTCGAGGCTCAATCCAAAATAAAGAATTTTGTAAATAATTTAATTTCCAATTATAAATTTAAATGCCAATTAATATTCCCATAATTTGTCTAGACTTTCTTGAAAGAATGTGCCCAAAATTGCGAGCTTTCCATAAATGGAATGTTTCCAAAAATAAAAGGTTTTCAGAATAATTGTAAGTTTCTGGTACAAAGAAAACTTACGTTTTTCCAAAATTAGAAAATTTCCAAAATAAAAAATTTCCAAAATTGGAAAGTTTTCAAAAATGGAAAGTTTTCACAATTATCATAAAATTTCAGAAACAGAGATATTTCAAAAGTTTGCGAAATTTCATGAGGATTTCCAAACTTTGAAATTCCTAAATCGAAAATTTACCATAATTGGAAAGTTTCCATAATTGAAAATTTTTCCAAAATTGAGATCATGATAAAGTTTTCTGCAAAACAATTATATGATTATGTCGAACACAAACCTCGGCTCTGATACCACAGTTGGGACCGGGTGCATGTTGAAATGGATGCGGGTTCGTAATTTTAAAAATAATTACGTGCAGCGGAAGGTTTAGCATAAATAATTTCTCTAAATCATTTAACCACACATCTAAGCATGCAATTTTATCTTGTGTAGACATGATCATATATTTAAAATTTTACAGAAACATAAACTAATTTATGTATTACCTCGCGTAACTCGAAGGAAGGGACGAGATCCAACCGTAAGCGTCCCTTAGAAGCTCCGCCTCTATTCGTGTCCACGCCGAGTATCTTCGGGATGACATCGCAAAGCCACGAGTTTCGTGTTCTCGAGAACTACTAGATTCTCCGAGAACACGACAAGAAAAACCAAGAGAGAAGTCGGAAGACTAACCACAAAATGATGGCCGGAATTAAAATTCAGGCGAAGCAAAAGAAGAGGCTTGCGGCAAAAAGGATCCATGCGGCAAACTCTAATTCCGTCAGCACCTTCTTCCGGCCAAGAGATGGTCGGAGCTTCTTTCTTCGGTAGCAGGTGGTGGTCGGCAGGGAAAGGGCAGGGGCGGCCGGCTGGTGCTCCTTCTTGGGGCTGGTTGGCGCACAGCAAGAAGGGGAGAAGAGAAGGAGAGAAAGAGAAGGAGAGTGTCTATGCCTTCATCTCGATTATTATCACCCAAGCTTTGCCTTGGGTCCTTTATATAGTGGCCTCTCAACCATCAAGCCTCTCAAATATGGAATAACTTATTCCATCATGCCAAGTTAGATTTTATATCATGGTTAAAATCATATTTTATTTCATGATAAAAAATCAATCAAGTCTCTTCTCTCCTATGGAATAAATTTCCTTATCATGGTAAATCAATCCATGATTGATTTTATAAAATAAACCATCCATGGTTCATTTTAATTTCCATTAAAAATAAACCAAACCTTGGTTATTATATAAAAATTTATATCATCCATAATTTTATAAAACAAACCACACTTGGTTTATTTTATAAATTGAACCAAAAACTTGGTTCTCTCCCTTTGTTGTGGCCGGCCAAGCAAAGAGGATGGAGGCCCTCTTTGGCCGGCCGAACCAAGCCAAGTCCCAATGAATTAAACTTATTTAATTCATCTATTAAGTCTTCAAAAGACTTAGCCATTTTACGCTTCCGATGCGTCTCTGAAAAATTCAGATTCGACTTATCATTTGGCTCAACCAAACTTAATCTCTCTTGAATGGAAAATCCAATTTCAACTCATTTTAAATTCCTCGGATTACTCATTTTGCGTGTGACTAAATAGGCTTTCGATTTATGTTGGCCGTCTTTAATTAATCAATTATAGAACGATCATGAGTGGCACCTAGTAGTACATCATGATCCCCAATTAATCGAAACATCAACGGTTGACCTCAGAAACAATTCTGAAACCCTTCAGCAGCTATAATGAATCGTGCCCCATTCCCTTCACCATCTTATACCCACTTGGTTCAGGACATGGTCTATGTGTGTCAGTCCCCACTAGGCTGACTACGTCACACCTAGCCCAAGTAACGTTTTCACGTCCTACGGATTCTAATTACTCTCATGTATTTAAGAGATTCATACTCTGAACATGTCATGCTCTGGCCAGAGGCTTCGAGTAACAATCCGACGATAGGCCTCGGGTATACATCTCCTCGCAAGGAGTGGTGAATCCTTTGTAGGTTGTTCAAACATCTTCGGGCACTTCGGCTTATACCTAATCATCCTGGGTCCACACCTCCTTGGAGATGCTTGCTTAAGATGTCAAAGTATAAGTCTCCATGACCAAGATGACTTGAACACCGCAAGTCAAAGGAACATCGCACTTAAGCTGCAGTAAGAACTTCACTGACATATCTATATGTAGACTACCATATGAAGTTTTATAGCCAGTCACTCCAATGAACTAGTTCCCTTAACTAGCATTCATGTTTATCTCCGGACATCTCAATGTCACCAGCCAGTGAGAATCAGCTGATTAGAGAATAACCCATACTAGTCTCAACAGAATTGATAGTGTCCGTATTTATCAATTCGTCAACTAGGGACAATTTCAATACTTCACAATTGCACATGTAGAGATAATCACTAGTTGTGAATTCATCACAAATTCTCTCATGCTGTGAATTGTATTGCGGACATTCAGTAAATGAGTTTAAGATCTCAATCAAATACACAAACATGTATACTCAAATAGTGAATATTCATTTATTAGAATAAATGATTACAATCATAAGGCGATTGCCTTAGGACACTTCTCTCATATCACTAACAAACTCCCACTTGGACTAATGTCAATCGCTACGCTACCCAATACCACAGGCTCTAACATGACCCTCAAACTTGCTTTGAGGCAAGACCTTAGTTAAAGGATCCGCTAAATTCCTTTCAGTGGGAATTTTCTCAATTTGTATATCATTCCTACTTATAATCTCTCTGATCAGATGATAGCGGCGAAGCACATGTTTGGATCGCTGATGAGACCTTGGTTCCTTCGCTTGTGCAATAGCTCCATTGTTGTCGCAGTAAACCGGTATTGCTTCATCAATGGTTGGAACCACACCAAGTTTTGAGATAAACTTTTTGATCCAGACTGCTTCCTTTGCTGCTTCCGAAGCTATAATATATTCCGCTTCCATGGTAGAATCCGCTACGGTGCCTTGCTTGGAACTCTTCAACTTATTGCGCCTCCATTCAAAATAAATACGTATCTGGACTGAGATTTGGAGTCATCTTTATCTGTCTAGAAACTGACATCTATATACCCACGTATTACCATATCACCTTCTCCATATATTAGGAACACATCCTTAGTGTTTCTTAAGTACTTGAGGATTGTCTTGACAGCCGCCCAATGATCCATTCCTGGATCAGACTGGTATCTGCTTGTGACGCTCAGAGCATACGATACATCGGGCCTAGTACATAACATAGCATACATGATAGATCCTATCGCGGATGCATAAGGAATCTTATTCATGCAAATCCTCTTGTCTTCTGTGCGCGGACACATAGACTTCGAAAGGTTGATCCCATGCCTGATGGGAAGGTAACCTTTCTTGGATTCCGACATGCTAAACCTTTCTAGCACTCGGTCTATATATGTAGACTCCGAAAGACCAAGCAACCGTTTTGATCTATCTCTATAGATTCTAAGTCCAAGGATATAGGTTGCTTCTCCCAGGTCTTTCATGGAGAATGTTTTGGACAACCAAATTTTAACTGACTGTAAGACTGATATATCGTTTCCTATAAGTAATATGTCATCGACATATAACACTAGGAATACGACTGCACTCCCACTAACATTCTTGTATACACAAGGTTCGTCAGGATTTTGTGAGAAATGAAACTCTTTGATTGTCTCATCAAAACGGATGTTCCAGCTCCTGGATGCTTGCTTTAGTCCATATATGGATCGTCGAAGCTTTCATACTTTGGTTTTATTAACCGATGTGAAACCTTCAGGTTGTATCATGTATACATCCTCAAGTAGGTTTCCATTAAGGAAAGCTGTTTTCACATCCATTTGCCATATCTCATATTCATAATGAGCTGTTATGGCCAGGAGCATCCGAATGGATTTAAGCATAGCTACTGGCGAATAGGTTGCTTCATAATTGTTGGAGCAATCGGCCCTAAGATGGTCCGGAGTGACCATAGGTTTTGATGTTTGGGCAACGGGTTTAAGTTAGGTTTTCCCTTGTGTTCTTATATGTTTATGTTGAGTGTGCAGGTTGTACATGTTACACATATAGACTTGACTGGGCGGCCACGGTACGGTGAAGGATGACATGGAGGCAAGCTGGAGGCTTGTGTGCGCATCCGAGGGACCTTGGTGAGCAGGGACGATGAGCTGATGGGCGCGGACTTCGAGGCATGCGTGAAGGATGGCATGGAGGCAAGCTGGAGGCTTGCGTGCACCGAGGGATGGGAGCCGAAGATGAAGAGGGCGCGAAGGCAACAGTCGAGGCTGCGGAGGAGGAGTCAGTCGAGTCGTGAGGGTACGAGTGCTGTGTGATTGTACTCAGGAAAGTCCTAGGGTCGAGTGCTGAGAGATGTGTACTCGGGAAGGGAAACCCTAGGTTTGTGAGTAGGGCAGTCGACTGCCATTGTGGCAGTCGACTGGTAAAACTCACAGAATGGTCTCAGGCCTGGACCAGTCGACTGCCCTGGGAGTAGTCGACTGGTAGGTGGCTGGTGAGCTGGCTGAGAATTCGAACGTTGGGGTGCAACGGTCGAATTTGGCTGGCACCAGTCGACTGCCCTGGGGGCAGTCGACTGGTAGCGAGAAATCAGCCCCGAGTCCTATTGAAAGAGGACTTCATGGTGGCTGAGTTTCTTGACGAAACTCGCTTGGGTAAAGTGAGTTAGTAGTCTTCTGTACCCAGATCGTCTCCGAGGTATTGTGGTGAGGTTTCTCCACCCACAAGGAGCGACGAGGGCTAGCCGGAGGTTATCCGGGGAGTGATCCACCGACGGATTCTTGGATTAGTCACCCGGCCGGGGTGGATACCAAGTAAACTCTCTTTGATAGCGTTGTTTATTCTTTTTATTATTGTTTCCGCTGTGCAACTAACAACGCAGGTACGAGAAAGATCAGAAAAATCGCTATTCACCCCCCTCTAGCGTACGGAACGATCCTAACAATTGGTATCAGAGCGAAGGACCGCTCTTGATCAGACTAACCGCTGAGGGAGCACACGCTAGAGGAGAAGAAACAATGGAAGATAAGTTGGGGGACAACATCTACACCCCACCGCCCTACGACAATGAGGATTTCGACTATTGGCGGGCGAGGATGAAGAATTGGCTTAGCATAGAGTGGGAGTGCATGGTCATGCTAGAAGAGTCCTTCGAAGTTCCAAAGGACAAGCATGGAAAGTGACTTCGTCCTAGATATTAGACTCAAGAGCAACAAGACTACTCTAGGGCAAACAAGAAGGTAATAGATGTATTAATTGATATTTTGCCTAATAATGTTTTAAGTATTGTAGGGAATTATAAAAATGCACACGAATTATGGACCAAGTTGATGGAATATCACAAGAACCCTACACAAACTCAAGGAGTAGATGAACCCGAGGAAGTGAGCTTAATAGCTCAAGAGGAGGAAGAAGTGTCCATATCCTCAAGTGAAGAGGAAAGTGAGAGGTCATCCACCTCATCTAGAGAGGAGGAGGAGGTCACCACCTCAAGGATTGAGGGGGAGGAGAGACCCTCACCGATCAAGAGGAAGTCTCCACTTCATCCAAGGGTGAAGAGGAAGTCAACCAAGCCTCAACCTCCACCAAAGTAAGGGCTAAAGACCACATTGTATGCTTTGGGTGCAATGAAAAGGGCCACTACAAGAATAAGTTCCCTCTAGGTAAGAAAAATGAGGTACAATCTAAACCCATCTCAATTCGATTAAATTCTAACATGAATTGTAGGAATGGAGAAGCCCAAGAAAAGAAAAAGAAGATCCGATGCTTTACGTGTGGTGAATTAGGGCACTACCACACAAAGTGCCCAAAGAGTGGAGAGCTCAAGAAAATGGAGCACTTGAGAAGATGGGAGAAGGAGGAGAGAATGAAAAGAAGCTTCCAACAAGGAGGAGCTCCTAAGGTAAGGGAGGTAATTCCTAACCTTAAGTTAAAATGCAATTTCAATTCTAGCTCCTCTATGCATGTTAAAACTAGTGCAAATTATTCATCCATGCATGCTAGAAATCGTGATAAATGCTTGATTGTGCATAACAATGGTTTTAAATATCATGATAGGAATATGGTTAACATGGTAGATCAAAACCCTAGAAAGGTCATACATCATGAAAAATCAAAGACCTCTAGACCTAAGGATCAAGGCAAAAATCCCAAGAAGGGGAGGGATGTGCCTAGAAAGGAGGGTAGGTCTAGAATGTCCAAAGTGGACATGTGGATTCTAGGTTTAGGAACCTAGAAAGGGAAAATCAAGCTTTAAGGGAAAAGCTTGATAGGTTAGAGAAAACCCTAGAGAGATTCACTATTGGATCTAAGGGTTTAGATATGGTGTTGGGTGGTTTAAACCTCACAAATGATAGATCGGGGTTGGGATACCGATCTAAGAACTCCCATGCCAAGGGAAAGAAATATGCTAGGGTAGCATATGATTATGGCAAGAAGGGGGAGGGCAAAAATGGAAAAGGGGTGCCATTTAAATGAAAAGAAATTACTTAACCAATGACAAGGTGTCTAAGGTTAAGAGGGATGAGTTTGTAGGCCAAGAGTCACCGGAGGTACACCGGTGTGGCCTAGTGATGGTTGAGTCACCTAGGGAGGTGGCTAGGGCTAAGAGCTCTAGGGGGAGCTCTAGGAGTCTTTGGGATATATGGTGAATGGACCTTGGGAGGGGTTCTCCTAGAGGTCTAGATGGACCATGGAGCGTGCTAAAAGAATTGGAGACGGACTTGAGTCTCAATTCTTGGGTTTTGGCACGGTGTTTTTGAGTTTCATGCATGGAAATATGACATTGGGGTCATATTGCATGAAAATTAGTTTTTGGTGTGTAATTGCCATGTAAATCAATGCTAGGGACGCATTGTGGGTTGGCATGGGCAAAGACATCAAGAGGAAACCAAAATTAGGACTTTAGGTCAAGATTTGATTGAAGATTTTAGCTAGTTTTGGGTTTTGTGACAAACATGGGAATGGTGATAGATACATATTGGAATGTATTTTTCCCAAGTAGGTATGGGTACCACAAACTTCTCCACAAAATTTAGAAATTTTCGGAGATTTATGAATTTTTGGCGCATTTCTGAATTTCGTCAGAAATGCTGAAATTTCAGACTTTCAGAGTATCAGTCGACTGCCATTTTGGCAGTCGACTGGTAAAGGCCAATTTTTGTATCAGCAGCTGGTTTGGGGTCCAAATGATGAAAAACAAGTGTATGGGGGGCTAGTACACATTGTTTATGATCATTGGGGATTGAAAGAACCAATAATTGGGATATTGTTGGGTTCTTTTTGATGTTAGGCAAAGGGGGAGAAGTGTTGGGTTTAAGTTGGGAAATCAAACACTCCTTTGCTAGAAACCCTAGGTTTAGGGGGAGCTAATTTTAAGGAGGAGCATGGTTGCTCCATTCTTGGCGTAAGGGGAACCTTAGAGAGGTTCTTAAAAAGCCTTTGTAAGTCCAATGTAGGAGGAGCTTGGGAAAAACTTTAAAAAACCCATTTTGGTGAAAATTCCTAACTTGGAGGGTTAGGTGGTGAAATTCCTAACTTGAGGGTTAGGTGGTGAAAATCCTAACTTGGAGAGTTAGGTGGTAAAAAGTCCTAACTTGGAGGGTTAGGTGTGGGATGTCTTGGGATAGGATCCATTTTTGCATTGCATATGCATTTGTTTAGCATGGTTTTTGCTATTGACTACTATCTTATTTCCCTAACTTAAACAGATTGCCAAACATCAAAAAGGGGGAGATTGTTGGAGCAATCGGCCCTAAGATGGTCCAGAGTGACCATAGGTTTTGATGTTTGGGCAAAGAGTTTAAGTTAGGTTTTCCCTTGTGTTCTAATATGTGTATGTTGAGTGTGTAGGTTGTGCAGGTTACACATATAGACTTGACTGGACGGCCTCGGTATGGTGAAGGATGGCATGGAGGCAAGCTGGAGGCTTGCATGCATATCCGAGGGACCTTGGTGAGCAGGGACGATGAGCTGATGGGCGCGGACTTCGAGGCATGCGTGAAGGATGGCATGGAGGCAAGCTGGAGGCTTGCGTGCATCCGAGGGACGGGAGCCAAAGATGAAGAGGGCGCGAAGGCAACAGTCGAGGCCGCGGAGGAGGAGTCAGTCGAGTCGTGAGGGTACGAGTGCTGTGTGATTGTACTCGGGAAAGTCCTAGGGTCGAGTGCTGAGAGATGTGTACTCGGGAAGGGAAACCCTAGGTGTATGAGTAGGGCAGTCGACTGCCATTGTGGCAGTCGACTAGTAAAACTCACAGAATGGTCTCAGGCTTGGACCAGTCGACTGCCCTGGGAGCAATCGACTGGTAGGTGGCTGGTGAGCTGTCTGAGAATTCGAACGTTGGGGTGCAATGGTCGAATTTGGCTGGCACCAGTCGACTGCCCTGGGGGCAGTCGACTGGTAGCGAGAAATCAGCCCCCAAGTCCTATTTAAAGAGGACTTCGTGGTGGCTGAGTTTCTTGACGAAACTCGCTTGGGTAAAGTGAGTTAGTAGTCTTCTATACCCAGATCGTGTCCGAGGTATTGTGGCGAGGTTTCTCCACCCACGAGGAGCGACGAGGGCTAGCCGTAGGTTATCCGGGGAGTGATCCACCGACGGATTCTTGGATTAGTCACCCGGCCGTGGTGGATACCAAGTAAACTCTCTTTGTTAGCGTTGTTTGTTCTTTTTATTATTGTTTCCGCTGTGCAACTAACAACGCAGGTACGAGAAAGATCCGAAAAATCGCTATTCACCCCCCTCTAGCGTACGGAACGATCCTAACTATAATCAATTCCTTGTTTCTGACGATATCTTTTTGCCACTAATCTAGCCTTAAAGGTAACAACATTACCTTCCATGTCGGTTTTCTTCTTGAAAACCCACTTGCACCCTATGGGCTTAATCCCTTCAGGTGGGTTAACCAAGTCTCATACTCGATTTTTGTACATGGAATCCATTTCCGACTTCATGGCTTCAAGCCATTTATCCCTTTCTCAATTTTTCAGAACATCTTCATGACTGATAGGTTCGTCATCGTTAATGAGTAACACGTCGTTTGATTCACTTATGAGAAATTCGTATCTCTCTGGAATATTGCGTGTCCTATCAGACCTACGAAGAAGTGGTGTTGTTTTAGGTTCAACTGATAGCTCATCATTATGAGTTATTGGATGTGGGTCTAGAATAGGTGTCTCTGTAATATCTATTGGAGTTTCTTGAACTTCTTCAAGTTCAATGCTACTCCCACTGTTTTCTTGTAAAAGTAATTCTTTTTCTAGAAATACAGCATGCCTTGAAACAAACACCTTTTGTTCCAAGGGATGATAGAATTGGTAACCTTTCGTTTCCTTAGGGTATCCAATAAATAGACATTTATCAGACTTAGCATCCAATTTGTCTGATACAGTCCGCTTTACATAAGCTGGACAACCTCATATCTTTAGGTGAGATAAATGAGGTTTCTTACTATTCCACGTCTCATATGAGTAGTAGAGACTACCTTGCTCGGGGCTCTGTTTAGTAAGTAAACAGCTGTCTTAAGCGCATAGCCCCAAAAAGATTTTGGAAGAGTTGCGTGATTCATCATAGACCTAACCATGTCCATCAAGGTTCGGTTATGCCTCTCAGATACACCATTATGCTGTGGTGTATATGGCGGAGTCCATTGAGACAATATCCCATTGTCCCTAAGATAATCTTGAAACTCTTGACTTAAGTATTCACCACCCCGATCGGATCGAAGTATTTTAATATTTTTGCTAAGTTGTTTCTCTACTTCACTTCTGAACTCTTTGAATTTCTCAAAAGCTTCAGATTTGTGTTTCAATAAGAACACATACCCGAATCGTGAGTGATCATCGATAAAGGTAATAAAGTAGCTATAGCCTCCTTGTGCAAGAGTTGACATTAGTCCACATACATCAGTATGTATTAGACCAAGCAATTCTCCCACTGGTTTACCTTTTTCGAAAAAGGGTAATTTTGTCATCTTGCCTTTTAAGAATGATTCGCATGTATCAAATGAACCAGGTTCAAATGATTCTAGAATTCCACATCGGTGTATTTGGTCATGCGTTTCTTGTTTACATGGCCAAGACAGCAATGCCATGTATAGGAGTATATTTGATTATCTATTCGAGCACGTTTGTTGCTAACTTCGATATTGAATACGTCATCGGATAAATCTAACGTGTAAATACCATTGTATAAAGTTCCAGTCTCATAAAGAACACCATTTAAAGTTATGTAACTGCAATTCTTACTTAAAGTTAAATGATAACCCTTTTCATTCAAGCATGAAATAGATACAATGTTCTTTATTAATGAAGGAACAAAATAACAATTATCCAATTCTAAGACATGTCCAGTAGGGAGCTTTTGCAAATATGTTCCGATGGCAACAGCAGCAATCTTTGCTCCATTTCCAACTCGCAAATTAACTTCTCCCTTGACGAGTCTTCTTCTATTCCTTAGCCCCTATATGTCATTATATATATGTGAGCTACACCCAGTATCAAGTACCCAGGTGTCCGAGGAAATAGAGTGACATTCAATAACGAAGATACCTGAAGAGGATGGGGCATCGGATGCCTTCTTCAAGGACTCAAGATAAACCTTGCAGTTTCTTCGCCAGTGGCCCTCCTTGCCGCAGTGATGGTAAGTGCCTTTTGGTGCCTTTTCATTCTTTTTGCCCTTTTCTTCCTTCCCTTATTTTGTTCTTTGGGCTTCCTCTTAAAGCCTTTCTTTGAGGAACCAACTAACAGCACCGTCTT
Source organism: Boesenbergia rotunda (assembly GCA_024364735.1). Taxonomy (NCBI): domain Eukaryota; kingdom Viridiplantae; phylum Streptophyta; class Magnoliopsida; order Zingiberales; family Zingiberaceae; genus Boesenbergia; species Boesenbergia rotunda. The sequence goes on along the minus strand of JAGFNQ010005598.1, from coordinate 13,616 downwards.
CTTATCCTGCTTTACAGAAGGCTCTACAGTTTTTAGCAGGTTAAGCAACTCAGGAATGGTAGTCTTCATTTGTTCATCTGATAGTTCATCACAAACTGTGAGTAACTCTTGGGCAAACAATGCAGAATTAAGTCAATACATAGTTCGTGATCCATTGCAAATCCGAGTGTGCCTAGTCGCTCAATGTACCCCAACATCTTCAACACAAACTGTGAAACAGAAGTGCCTTCCTACATCTTAGAGGTGAAGAGGAGTCTGGAGACCTCAAACCTTTCAGATCTCGCCTGCTCGTCAAACAGCTCATGAAGATGGAAGACGATGGTATGAGCATCCATATGCTCATGCTGCTTTTGTAGCTCAGGTACCATAGTGGCGTGCATGATGCAACTCGCAAGTTCAGAATCGGCCACATGTTTCTGATAGGCCACTAACTGGTCTTGGAGTTGCATCTTCAGGAGGATGGTTGGGAAGTTGTTATTCAAGGACATAAGCAAGCTTTTCTGCCTTGAGGACTATCCTCAGGTTTCGAAGCCAGTCCATGAAGTTTGGCCCAGTCAGCTTATTGGTGTCCAAAATGGAACGCAAATTCAGAGAAGACATGATCAGGTGATTATCCTAGAAATACAAATTGAGGTTATGTGATGAGAATGATAAAGAATGCATCAATATACATTAATTATGTCCTATTTGTTTTTCAAATTGAATAACCCTTTTTATCAATTCGGGAGATCGTAGGAACATCTTCAAATAGGTTGATATCCAACCGTAGATAAGAACAACCATGGCTAGAGTCCATCAAGTTATTCTTAGCTATGAAGGTAGGTAATTATACCGATTACATATTATACATATGTAACTATCACATTATGCTATCAACTAATTGAATGTTTGTATAAATCATTGGGTTGTTAACTCATTAACAAGTATGCAACATTATACATAGCACCCAACTGCACCTCCCTTTACATCGACCTTGGCTGTGGCACAACAAATCAATGCTCCAAGCTTAAGGCTGACCCATTAATCAAGAAAAAGTTTTAATATGGTTGGAGCTCATTCAACCGTTTAGTCAGGCTTGGATGTGTCCAACAAACAAACCTAAGGATTGACCTCTGACTCCAACTATATTAATCATAAACTAATTCCATGGTTTGAGCATGTTGAGGTTCAAGCCGGGCATGGATGTGTCCATCAACCCAAACGAGAAACAAAACTCCAGTTCTAACCATATTACTGGAAGGTGTTGGCCTTAATGTTTTGTAAGGGTTTTGGGTCTCATCCTTTTCTTTTATGCACATTCATGACATATAATTATGTCATGTACTAACGATTTCCTAATAAAGTATGTATGTGACTTAATTTATCAAGTCTCATTAATTGAATTAGGAACCGGATTTCCTAATTCTAAATTCATACTTTATTCAAGGAATTATTTTGGGAAACAATTTCCTGAATTATCATAATCAATTTCGGAAATAATATGTTTAAGACTTTGAATTCTCTAAATCAAATCTTATTAAATTAAGAGACAGATTCCCTTAATTCAACCACATATTATTTTTATGAAAATCTTATTTAAGGAAATATATTCTATAGGAAACAATTTTCCTAATTAATTTTGGAGACAATAATATTTAAGAGCATCACCTCATAAATCAAATAAGGAAATTATCGTTTGAGAATCACCTAAAAAACTTCTAAGATTTGATAACATATTTTATTAATGGAAAATTAATATCAATAACTTAATTTGGACGGCTCCCCGAGACTCAATCCAAATTAAACATTTGACAGCTTAAATTCAATTTAAGAAATTTAATTATAACAACTAACTTTAAATTGGACGGCTCCCCGAGGCACAATCCAAAATAAAGAATTTTGTAAATAATTTAATTTCCAATTATAAATTTAAATGCCAATTAATATTCCCATAATTTGTTTAGACTTTCTTTAAAGAAAGTGCCCAAAATTGCGAGCTTTCCATAAATGGATAGTTTCCAAAAATAAAAGGTTTTCAGAATAATTGTAAGTTTCTGGTACAAAGAAAACTTACGTTTTTCCAAAATTTAAAAATTTCCAAAATAGAAAATTTCCAAAATTGGAAAGTTTCCAAAAATGGAATGTTTTCACAATTATCATAAAATTTCAGAAACAGAGATATTTCAAAAGTTTGTGAAATTTCATTAGGATTTCCAAACTTTGAAATTCCTAAATCGAAAATTTACCATAATTGGAAAGTTTTCATAATTGAAAATTTTTCCAAAATTGAGATCATGATAAAGTTTTTCGCAAAACAATTATATGATTATGTCGAACACAAGCCTCGGCTCTGATACCACTGTTGGGACTGGGTGCATGTTGACATGAATGCGGGTTCGTAATTTTAAAAATAATTACGTGCAGCGTAAGGTTTAGCATAAATAATTTCTCTAAATCATTTAACCACACATCTAAGAATATAATTTTATCTTGTGTAGACATGATCATATATTTAAAATTTTGCAGAAACATAAACTAATTTACGTATTACCTCGCGTAACTCGAAGGAAGGGACGAGATCCAACCGTAAACGTTCCTTAGAAGCTCCGCCTCTATTCGCGTCCACGTCGAGTATCTTCGGGATGACTTCGCAAAGCCACGAGTTTCGTGTTCTCAAGAACTACTAGATTCTCCGAGAACGCGACAAGAAAAACCAAGAGAGAAGTCGGAAGACTAACCACAAAAGGATGGCCGGAATCAAAATTCCGGCGAAGCAAAAGAAGAGGCTTGCGGCAAAAAGGATCCTTGCGGCAAACTCTAATTCCAGCAGCACCTTCTTCTGGCCAAGAGATGGCCGGAGCTTCCTTCTCCGGCAGCAGGTGGTGGTCGGCAGGGAAAGGGCAGGTACGGCCGGCTGGTGCTCCTTCTTGGGGCTGGTTGGCGCACGGCGCACCTGGCTGGTGCTCCTTGTTGGGGCTGGTTGGCGCACGGCAAGAAGGGGAGAAGAGAAGGAGAGAAAGAGAGGGAGAGAGTCTATGCCTTCATCTCTATTATTATCACCCAAGCCTTGCCTTGGGTCCTTTATATTGTGGCCTCTCAACCATCAAGCCTCTCAAATATGGAATAACTTATTCCATCATGCCAAGTTTGATTTTATATCATGGTTAAAATCATATTTTAATTCATGATAAAAAATCAATCAAGTCTCTTCTCTCCTATGGAATAAATTTCCTTATCATGGTAAATCAATCCATGATTGATTTTATAAAATAAACCAATCCATGGTTCATTTTAATTTCCATGAAAAATAAACCAATCCTTGGTTTACTATATAAAAATTTATATCATCCATAATTTTATAAAAAAACCACACTTGGTTTATTTTATAAATTGAACCAAAAACTTGGTTCTCTCCCTTTGTGTGGCCGGCCAAGAAAAGAGGATGGAGGCCCTCTTTGGCCAGCCCATCCAAGCCAAGCCCCAATGAATTAAACTTATTTAATTCATCTATTAAGTCTTCAAAAGACTTATCCATTTTGCGCTTCCGATGCGTCTCTGAAAAATTCAGATTCGACTTATCGTTTGGCTCAACCAAACTTAATCTCTCTTGATTGGAAAATTCAATTTTCAACTCGTATTAAATCCCTCGGATTACTCGTAGTACGTGTGACTAAATAGGCTTTCGATTTATGTTGGTCGTCTATAATTAATCAATTATAGAACGATCATGAGTGGCACCTAGTAGTACATCATGATCCCCAATTAATCGAAAGATCAATGGTTGACCTCAGAAATAATTCTGAAACCCTTTAGCAGCTATAATGAATCGCACCTCATTCCCTTCACCATCTTATACTCACTTGGTTCAGGACATGGTCTATGTGTGTCAGTCCCCACTAGGCTGACTACGTCACACCTAGCCCAAGTAACGTTTTCTCGTCCTATGGATTCTAATTACTCTCATGCATTTAAGAGAATCATACTCTGAACATGTCATGCTCTGGCCAGAGGCTTCGAGTAACAATCCGATGATAGGCCTCGGGTATACATCTCCTCGCAAGGAGTGGTGAATCCTTTGTAGGCTATTCAAACATCTTCGGGCACTTCGGCTTATACCCAATCATCCTGGGTCCACACCTCTTTGGAGATGCTTGCTTAAGATGTCAAAGTATAAGTCTCCATGACCAAGATGACTTGAACACCGCAAGTCATAGGAACATCGCACTTAAGCTGCAGTAAGAACTTCACTGACATATCTATATGTAGACTATCATATGAAGTTTTACAGCCAGTCACTCCAATGAACTAGTTCCCTTAACTAGCATTCATGTTTATCTCCAGACATCTCAATGTCACCAGCTAGTGAGAATCAGCTGATTAGAGAATAACCCATGCTAGTCTCAACAGAATTGATAGTGTCCGTATTTATTAATTCATCGACTAGGGACAATTTCAATACTTCACAATTGCACATGTACAGATAATCACTAGTTATGATTTCATCACAAATTCTCTCATGCTATGAATTGTATTGCAGACATTCAGTAAATGAGTTTAAGATCTCAATCAAATACACAAACATGTATACTCAAATAGTGAATATTCATTTATTAGAATAAATGATTACAATCATAAGGCGATTGCCTTAGGACACTTCTCTCATATCACTAACAAAAGCTATACCTGATTAGGTCACGGTTCTCGACCTTGTGACCGATTGTGTGCAGGCCGTTCATCAGCTCTTGGATTCTGGCGTGGATCTGTGCTGCTGATTCGCCCTCATTCATCTTTATTGTGTAGAGTTTGTTCAGCAACAGATCCCTTTTGCTGATTCTGGTGTCGGAGGTACCTTCGTGCAGCTCAATCAGTTTGCTCCAAAGTTCTTTGGCGCTGCTGAAAGGACCCACCCGGTTCAGTTCTTCCTTGGTTAGTCCACACTACAGAGTCTGGGTTGCCTTAGCATCAGCCTCGATCTTTTTCTTCAGAGAGGCGTCCTATTCCGAGTAGTGTTGTGCCACTCCTTCTTCGTTCTTGGGGATTTCAAGGCCAGATTGGATTAATATCCACATATCCACCTGAGTTTTTAAGTGGACTTCCATCCGGCTTTTCCAGTAAGAGAAGTCTTCTCCACTGAATAGCGGTGGTCTGGCTATGCTGAAATCCTCTTGCATGGCCATAATAATTTTCTAAAAAAATAATAAAAACAGAGAAACTTCATGCCAAGACTTGGTCTTGGATTAGCAGTGTGGAAGAAAATTAATAGAAGTGAAAAATGATCGAGTGGTGTTGCACCAACCTCGATTAACGAGAAAAATTCGAAAAAGAAAATAAAAATTCATAAAATCCGAAAAAAAACTTCTCAAATTGGTGGTTGCACCAAATTTGAGTCACCCGCTCTGATACCACTTGTAGGATCGAAGAAAACGATAGAGGGGGGTTGAAGATCGTTGTAAAATTTTTTAGAGTAGAATAGTAAATGCGCAGCGGAAAATGACAAAATACAAAAGAACAGAAGTCGTTTTTTTACTTGGTTTGGAGTCGCGGTCAGCTCCTACTCCAAGGCCCACGGTTCTTGACCGTTAACTTTGGGTAATTTTATATTCGATAATGTTTTTACAAGATGATAGTATAGATATAGAATTGAAAATTTAAATCACAACACTTTAGTAAATTGAAATTTTACCGACGCCCGAGCTGGATCGAATTCCGGAGCAGAGGGTCATCGTCGGTGCTGGAATCTCGAAATTGAACTTTGCGTGGGCGCAGTGCTTGAGCGAAAGTGTCTGGAGAGTTGAGAGCAATGGATGTCGATGCATTGGGGGTGCACTGTTAGTAATATGAGAGAAGTGTCCTAAGGCAATCGCCTTATGATTGTAATCATTTATTCTAATAAATGATAATTCACTATTTGAGTATACATGTTTGTGTATTTGATTGAGATCTTAAACTCATCTACTGAATGTCCGCAATACAATTCACAGCATAAGAGAATTTGTGATGGGATCACAACTAGTGATTATCTCTGTAACACCCGAAAATTTCATTTTAAGTCCTTAAAGTCCTTGAAATTAGTTAAAAATACTTTAGAGATATTCTTTGGATTTTTAGAAATTTTTAGAGTATTTTTACGGATTTTTCTGAGTCCGTTTAGTATTTTTACTAAAAGAAATAGAGTTTTCGGTAAAAAGTTGCCTGGGCGAGTTTTGAACCTGAGACCTCTCATGGGATCAACGACTTAAGTCGGTTGAGTTAACCAGGAGCCCCAGCAGGGGTGTGCTGAAAGAAAATAGAGAGATATTAAGTTAAGTTATAAGTTGGACTTAAATACCCTAAGTATAAATAGATAATTAAAGAGAGAAATTTTATTTTTCTCAACCTAAACCCTCTCTCCCTCGCCCAAGCCTCACGCCGCCCCTCCCCTCTCTTCCCTTGGGCGAAAACACACCAAGGCTTCCTCTCCTCTTCTAAGGGTGCGCCGGCCAAGGAAGAAGCAAGGAGGGCGAAGCGTTTCGTTCTTCTCGACGAGAGGAACGCGTAGGCGCGAACGGTTCATCGAGATCTCAAGTTTCTCACGAGCCCTAGACGTCAATTTTGGTTGTAAGTCCAAGATATCAAGGTAAGTACTGCTCACCTGCAGTAAGAGGCGGTTTTCCGCAAGTTTTCCCGTTAGAAAGTTAAAAATGCAATTTTCCTTTAAGTTGATGATTTTGCATGTAATCCTAGTTTAACCCATACTTGTATGAGTTTAATTAAGTACCCTATATGAGGTTAGGGTCTAAGAAAAGCTATGAGAAAAGAAAAGAGAAGATAAAGAGAAGAAAAGAAAAGGCCAAGGCCTTAAGAAATCCCCAAAAGTCAAGACTTAGGGATTTGGGCACACAAGGTGCTCGTTAAAATGCCAAGGCATTCAAGATAAGAAAGAAAAGCTATTTTATTTTCTAAGGCCAGTACCCGGCGTCCAAGGGCGTCGTTAAAGAAATCCAGGTGTCCAATTCCAAGGTCTTGGCCCTGGTAGACCAAGGTCTGCTCTATTAGGATTGGTGGCTCGCTACCCCAACCTTTTAGGGAACGCGCATAAGATGGTACTTACGTCTTAAGTGGATCCAAGTGAGTATTATTTTCAAGTATATGCTTTAGCAAAGTTTTCCTAAAGTTTAAGAAAGTTTTCTAAAAGTTAAAGAAAGATTTAAAGTTAAAGAATTGTTAAAGTTTCAAGTTAAGCCAAGAACAAGTAAGCTAAGACTTATTAATGCTTGAGTATGCATGTTTTGAGTTATACATGTTTTTAGTGTTTCTTTTATGTATAAAAGTATCTCATGTTATTTCACATTGTTTAAAAAGCATGCTTGCACATTTCGAGATTTTTGTGAGCTAGATAGTACTTACTAAGCTTTATGCTTATTAGTTGCATTTCCTCTTGCTGCAGGTAAAGGTAAAGACAAGCAATTCTGAAGGAAGGCGACAAGGCGGTGCTGAGTGACGTGTGTGTGGTGGCTGACCTTAGAGAGGTCCTTGGGACAAGATGAATAAAAGACTCAAATTACATTTATCATAAAGTCTTAGTTTAAGTTAGATCATATAGCATTTATCCAAGTATTTACGTTTTAGATATTTTCGTGTCTTAAAGCCATGAGTAAAGATTCCATGTCATTTTATTTAGCATACATATCCTTATGATTGCATGGGATGAGTATGAGTGTGAGTAGTTTTGAATATTGATACTTGATGGAGCTATTTGATGCATGTGCCAAGATATTGTGAGTTTCCCTTGAATCAAGTTTTTATTGCTTTAAATATGCTTAGAAAAGTTGCATTCACATTCCAAAATGCTTTAGTGAGGTGTAGAACATGTGTTTTGGTGTTATGAATGCATAGGAGTTAAGTTTGGTACAAAACTCTAGTTTAAAGTTCATATAGATTTTCATAACTTATTTACTTCCGCAAAAATTCTAATTTCGAGTTTATGAAGTTGTTTTGATTGGCTAAAATGTTTAGGAAACTAGTATAGAGTATAGAAATGGTGTTGAGTCTTTGTATGGCTTGAAACTATAAGTTTTGTGGACTTTTGAAACAAGGTTTCGAATCTGAATTTCAGGTTTTCAGGCGTGCCAGTCGACTGGTTCAGTATCAGTCGACTGCCCTATCGAACAGTAGCTTCTATTCGATGCATCAGTCGACTGCCAAGAGGCCAGTCGACTGGTGCCGCGCCCAGAAACTTTCTGTGGCCGATACCAGTCGACTGGTTAGATCGCAGTCGACTGGTACCCTTGCAGAGAAGTCCTAGAGAAAGGAAGTGTGCCATTGTATCATGCATGACTATTAGAGTTAGAATATCATCCTTAGATGGATTTAAAAGAAAAAAAAAGAAGTTCCGCATTTTTAGTCGTGCGTTAGAGTCAAGAAGTAGATAAAGTAGCGGTTCGTCTAAGGTAGAGAAGGCGGGTCGCTACAGTTGGTATCAGAGCAGTTCCCATTCTCCAGCATCACACACACATCAGCATCAACCTTGCCGTCTTCAAGTAAGAAAGCTTTAAGTTTCAGTTTTTCTATTGCTCCTTTACTTAATTGCAGTATAGAGAAATGCTTAAGTACTTACTCATATGTGCATAGAACAAGGAAGCATGTTTAATACCTTAGTATCACGGAATCATGTTTAATCCCTAGAATGGATATTAGGTTACTAAGTAAGAAGACAAGTTTATACCTAGAGAGGTAGTAGTGATTTCTTGTTTCCTTATGCATTATTAGATGGCAAGAAGAGGCCGAGCCCCTAATGCAAGGAACAGAACTCCAGTTCGAGATAACAATGAGCCTGGCACAGGAGAGCCAAACCTGATGGCAGTCATTGCTCAAATGCAAGCTCAGATTTCAGAGCAACAGAAGACCATCGCCACACTGATGGCAAATCAGCACCCAGTGCCCCCTACACCACCCATAGCAGGAGTGGAGACTCCAGTGGTGGCTGAAGTTCCACCAGTCGCACAGGAGACCCCTGCCGTGAACCGAAGACAAGAAGCATACCTCGTCCAGTGGCAGAGGCTGAAACCTGAAAGCTTCTCAGGCACGACTGAGCCCTGGGATGCTCAGGCTTGGTTCAAGACCTTAGAGAGCACAATGGAGCTTCTTGACTGGCCAGAAGTCGAGAAGGTCAAATGTGCCTCCTTCTGCCTAACTGGAGATGCTCGTATGTGGTGGGAGCGGGTCAAGAGTAAGAGGATAGTCAACCAGATGAGCTGGACAGATTTCGAGCAAGAGTTCTATGAGGAGTTCTTCCACATGCGGGTTACCAACAAGCACTACGAGGACTTCATGGAGTTCAGACAAGGTAACCTACCAGTGGGAGAAGCAGTCGCGAAGTTCAACAGACTAGCTCGCCTCTGCCCAGAGCTAGTCAGCACAGAGAAGGAGTGAGTTAGACTGATGCTCCGCATGTTGAACCCTGAAATAGCACTCAACGTGAACAGCGGGACGCACCGACCCCAGACTAGCGAGGAGTTGGTCAGTAGTGCCCTAATCTCAGAGCACTATCTGAAAAGCATCAAGGCACAACAAACACAGCAGAAGCCAGTCCTGATTGAGAACAAGACAACAGGAGGCCAGAAGCCTCAGCCAAATAACCAGAACTGGAAGAACAAGAACCATAAAAGGAAGCAGTGGCCTGGCAGCCAAAAAGGAAACCTAGAGAACAAGCAAGCTAGGTATCCACCTTGTCCTAAGTGTGGGAGGACCCATCCAGGAGCATGCCTTTTGGGTGTAACTGGATGCTACTCATGTGGACAAGAGGGACACAGATCCAGAGACTGCCCAAACAAGTTTAAGGTACTTCCTCAGCAGTCCGTACAGTATGGAGGCAAGCCTCAGTTACATTACATGCCTATTATACTGGAGGGACCTCAGATCAGTCAGGGAGGGTTGGAAGCAGCACCAGTTCCAACCAATGCCAGAGTCTTTTCCCTCACGAAGGAAGAAGCTGCCAGCGCCTCCACGGTCGTAACAGGTCAAATAGTTATTTTTCATCATTTAGCTACTACACTGTTTGACACTGGGGCGACCCATTCTTTCGTATCAGTACCTTTTGCTAGTAAGTTACAGGTGCCTGCAGAGAGTTGGGAGTCCAGATTCCTGACAACTCTCCCTTCAGGGGAAATCATGGAATCCACCCAGCGGCTCCGGGCTGTGACAATCAAGATTTCAGACCGAGAGCTATATGTCGATCTGATAGTCCTTGCGATGCAAGACTTCGACATCATACTGGGCATGGATTTCCTCAGTAAGTACAGCGCTTCAGTGGACTGCCGTAGAAGGAAGGTGGTTTTCAGCCCAGAAGGAGAACCACCATTCGAGTTTCAAGGAGCCCCAAAGAGGAAGACTCAGAAATTCCTCTCAGCCTTAGTAGCCCACCAGATGCTAGAGCAAGGGTGTGCTGGTTTTCTTGCACACGTAGTGGACTCAGAAGCAAAGAGAGACTCAAGCAGGAGGATGTACGGGTAGTCTGCGAATATCCAGAAGTGTTTCCAGAAGAACTACCTGGACTACCGCCCAACAGGGAGGTGGAATTTGAGATTGAGCTGGTGCCAGGTACCGGTCCGGTCTCAAAAGCCCCATATCGTATGTCTCCTGCAGAGCTGAAAGAATTACAAGAGCAACTCCAGGAGCTACTAGACAAGGGCTTCATCCGCCCGAGTCATTCACCCTGGGGAGCTCCTGTACTTTTCGTCAAGAAGAAGGATGGGTCTATCGTCTGTGCATAGACTACAGAGCTCTGAACAAAGTAACCATCAAGAACAAGTACCCCCTTCCCAGAATAGATGATTTATTTGATCAACTCAAAGGGGCTACAGTGTTCTCGAAGATAGACATGCGTTCTGGGTATCATCAGCTAAAGGTCAAAGAAAGTGACATTCCCAGGACGGCCTTCAGGACAAGATACGGCCACTACGAATTTGTAGTGATGCCTTTTGGAGTAACCAATGCTCCAGCAGTCTTCATGGAGCTGATGAACCACATCTTCAGGGAGTATCTCGATAAATTCGTCATTGTATTTATTGATGATATTCTCATATACTCACAGACTCCAGAGGACCATGCTACACACTTGAGGATAGTGCTGCAGATCCTTCAGCAGGAGAAGCTTTATGCGAAATTCTCAAAGTGCGAGTTTTGGATAGATCATGTGACCTTCCTAGGTCACATTGTATCCAAAGAAGGCATTCAAGTTGATCCAGCCAAGATAGAAGCAGTCAGCAACTGGTGTAGACCCAAGAATGCCAGTGAAATCAGGAGTTTCTTAGGCCTGGCAGGATATTACAGAAAATTTGTGGAGGACTTTTCCAGAATAGCCTCTCCCCTCACAGCCCTGACCAGAAAGAATCAGAAGTTTGAGTGGTCAGATAAATGCGAGCACAGCTTCCTAGAACTGAAGAAAAGATTGACTAGTGCTCCCATCCTGACTGTTCCAGAGAGTGACAAGGTCTTTGACATCTACAGTGATGCATCCAAGATGGGCCTTGGAGCTGTCCTCATGCAAAACGGTAAAGTAATAGCATATGCCTCCAGACAGCTCAAGGACTATGAGAAGAATTACCCTACTCATGACCTTGAGCTAGCAGCTGTGGTTTTTGCACTGAAGCTCTGGAGACACTACCTGTATGGAGTGCAGTGCAGAATCTTCACAGACCATCAGAGTTTGAAGTACTTCTTCACTCAGAAGGATCTGAATATGAGGCAGCGCAGGTGGCTAGAGTTGGTCAAAGATTATGACTGTGAAATCCTCTACCACCCAGGTAAAGCTAATAAAGTGGCAGATGCACTGAGCAGGAAATCCTGTGCAGCACTGATGTCCCTATCATCACTGTCTCTACCACTTCAGAAAGAAATAAAGGATTTTGGAGTCGAGGTAATAATTGGGCAACTTTCTGCATTGACTCTAGAGTCAACCCTGCTTGTGATATACAAGAAAGCAAGTCAAGACCCAGAGATCCAGAAGATCAAGCAGGGATCCAAGAGGCAGAAAATTCAGAGTTTCGAGTATCAGATAGTGGCATCCTCTACTTGGAGACCGCCTTTGCGTCCCCAATGATGAGGAACTAAGAAAGAATATTTAGAAGAAGCCCACAGTACCCGTACTCTATGCATCCTGGTTCCACCAAGATGTATCAAGATCTAAGGAAAAGATTCTGGTGGTCTGGACTCAAGCGAGACGTGGCCAGATATATCAGTACCTGCTTGACCTGCCAGAGAGTCAAGCAGAGCACCAGAGACCAGGAGGAGTTCTACAGCCACTTCCCATTCCAGAGTGGAAGTGGGAAGAAATATCCATGGACTTTATCACCGGTCTTCCAAGAACCACCCATGGACACGATGCAATTTGGGTGATAGTAGACAGATTGACCAAGTCTGCCCACTTTCTAGCCATCAAGGTGTCACACTCAGTAGAGCATTTGGCGCGTTATATGTGAAGGAAGTGATCAGGCTTCATGGAGTTCCGAAGTCTATCATTTCTGACAGAGACGGGCGGTTCATCTCCCATTTTTGGAGGTGTGTTCAGGACGCCCTAGGCACCAGACTTCAGTTCAGCACAGCTTTCCATCCCCAGACAGATGGACAAACAGAGAGAGTAAATCAGATTTTAGAAGATATGCTCAGGGCCTGTGCACTAGATTTTAAAGGCAGTTGGTGCAAGTACCTGTGTTTAGCTGAATTTGCCTACAACAATAGCTATCAGGCCACTATCAGGATGGCACCTTATGAAGCATTATATGGCAGGAAGTGCAGATCACCCATATGTTGGCAAGAAGCTGGTGAGAAGAAAGAGATGGAGTCAGGACTAGGCAGCCAGACTGAGCTTATAGATGAGACCACTCAGGCTATCCAGACGATCCGCCAGAGGATTGAGACTGCCCAGAGTAGACAGAAAAGTTATGCTGACACACGCCGTAGGCCACTGGAATTCCAAGTTGGAGATTCAGTATTCCTCAAGGTGCTCCTATGAAGGGAGTGATGAGATTTGGCAAAAAGGGCAAGCTAAGTCCTCGCTACATGGGCCCTACAAGATCATAAAGAGGGTTGGTAAGGTAGCATATGAGTTGGACTTACCAGAGGATATGTCAGCTATTCACAGTACATTTCATGTCTCCATGCTAAAGAAGTGTATTCACGATCCTAGCCAAGTGATTCAGCCTCAGTCAGTACAGATCCAAGAAGATCTTAGCTATGAGAGCAGACCGACACAAATAGTGGACAAAGCAGTTAAAAGATTAAGAAATAAAGAAGTGCCACTAGTGAAGGTCATCTGGCAGAATCAAAGCATGAGGAGGCTACTTGGGAACGTGAGGACAGCATGAGAGAAAAATATCCGAATTATTCTAAGTTCGAGGACGAACTTTTCATAAGGTATGGGGATTGTAACGCCCCCAAAATTTCCATTTTAAGTCCTTAAAGTCCTTGAAATTAGTTAAAAATACTTTAGAGATATTCTTTGGATTTTTAGAAATTTTTAGAGTATTTTTACGGATTTTTCTGAGTCCGTTTAGTATTTTTACTAAAAGAAATAGAGTTTTCGGCAAAAAGTTGCCTGGGCGAGTTTTGAACCCGAGACCTCTCATGGGATCAACGACTTAAGTGGTCGGGTTAACCAG
>JAGFNQ010005597.1:95993-166141 GCA_024364735.1 Boesenbergia rotunda | reverse complement strand
GCATAAAGGTTAAGACTAATAAAACATATCAATTCGTAACAGTCTAAACCCAAATGTAATTTGAACAGTGAAAAGAGAGAGAGAAAAAATTTCTCATGCTCATTCTCCCCCTGAATAATTAACTTAACTCTTAACTTTGACCTTTCCTCCCCCTTTGACATATATCAAAAACAAGCATGGGTGAACAAGGTATCTAACAGGGATTTATGAGTTTTTCTAAGTGCTTTATGTTTTTGACAAAGTATTTTTCAAGAATCGAGTAAAAGCATTTTCAAAACTTTTTACACTTAGATAATTTACTGTTATGAAAAAATTTCATTCTTAAAAAAATTTACAACTTTTTATAAGGCAAAAAAAAAATTTACTTAGGCAAAATTTCCAAGTTTCCAAAAAAATTTTAACTTTTAGAAAAGGAAACTTTACTTAGAAAATTTTTCAAGAAATTTTTCACGCTTAGAAAATTTTCAAGAAAAGGATTTTTCAGGCTTAACAAGTTTTTAAACTTTGGAGCAAGTACTTTTTAGAAGAATTTGAAAATTAAGTGTCAAGTACTTGATTGAGATAATTAAGTAAAAAAATACCCGTTAAATACTTAAGTACTTAAAAGATTTTGAAAAGAAATTGTGTTTTGAAATATGTTTGGAAAGAAGTTTTGAGAATAAATTTTGTATCAGAGCTTATGAGTTTTGAAAACATAAAAATACTTGGTATAACTCTTGAAAGTATAGCAAACAGTTTTAAATTGCACCAACAAAACTTTATTTGGAAAAGTATTGAAAAGATATTTTATATTTGTAGGCCAATCTTTTAGAAAATTCACGCACTTAGAACAATATTGCCTTGAAAAATATTTATACTTTTGAAAACATTATAGCAGTACTTTTTGACAGATATTATGTATTTTTGAAGATATAAGTGCTTTTGAATCTTCAAAAGTACTTTTGAAATAAATATTATGCATTTTTGAAAAATCTAAGTACTTTTGAAATAAATTAAGATTTGAAACACATAAGTACTTTTAAAAAAGTATTTAGACTTTGAAAGATATAAGTAATTTTGAAAAGACTAAGACTTTGAAAAGTATAAGTAATTTTTGAAAAGAATTATGCATTTTGAACACAAAATATTTTACTTGACTAGGTTTCTTTTCCAGTCTGACACAATCCTAGGAAACCTTGTTGACTACAAGGACATTTTCCTAAGTGTCCTGGAAAATTTTCTCCAACCCAAGTAAATATTATAAAATTAATTTCATAAGCCACAAGAATTTTGTAAAATAATAGTATTTGGACAGAAAAATTATTTAAGTTTTCAAAAGGATTTTGAACTTGCAGTGCATGAAAACATATAATTTTGAAAATGTTTAATAATTCTTTTAATTTCATCTCCCCCTAAACTTGACCCAGTCCTAGGAAGCTTGTTGACTACAAGCGATCTTCCTCTGAGTTTTAGGGTTTGATTTAAATTATAAGAATTATCTAATAACTTCAAAACAAATAATTACTAAAAAAAATTTCAGAAATTCTTCTTTTGAATCAAACTGCCCCTAAATTTGACACATCCTAGGAGTCCTAGTAGATCATGAAGTGGACCTTCCTCTGTGTCTTTAGGGTTTATTAAAAACAAAAGAATAATTTTGAATAATCTTCTGAGTATGAAAACTTTCAAGGAGATAAATTTTTGACACCTCAATTTGAAGTAATAATAATAACACAGTTTTTGAAAAGAAATATTTTGAAATGATAATAATTTTTCAAAGAGATAGTAATATACCAAGAATTTTGAGTAATTTTTGAAGGCCTTATTCTGAAATGATACTAAATCAGGTTTTGAGACTAAATCTAAAAAGAACTCCCCTTGTATTCGACTTGTCTTAACTTTATCTAAGTGCTTGAAGGGTCTTTAGCATTAACTAGGTTTGACCATGTTTGACTCAGTTGACTAAGGTTTAACCATGTTAATCATGGTTTGACTATGTTGAAATTATTCTTTGAATGAAAACACAACATAAAAGAATTTTTAATTTGAACTTAATTTTCCTGTCTCACCCAATCTAGAGTTTTCAAACAGTTAGCCTTAAAAGTTCTTGTGAGACAGGTTTGAAGGTAAAAATAATTTTAAAAAAAATGGTTAACTTTGAAAAAGAATAAAAAAAAATGTTTATTTTTGAAAAAGTATAATTGACTTCGAAGACAGATTTGAATTTGAAAAAGAGTGATTTTGAAAAAGAATTTTTGGAAACAGGTTTGAATCTATAATTATTTGAAATTTGTGTTAGATTCGAATTTGACATAAGATAATTTGAATTTGAATTTCAGAAATTGGCTTCCAGGTCTTGGCGAGGCACTAGGCCTTCTTTGGCCATAGCCTTATGGGATCATCCACCCTTTCCTTGACAAAGCCTTTTAATGAAATTTCATTTTCAAATTAAATTAGGTCATTTTCTGGTCTAACTAGCTTGGGTCTTGGATCGGTAGCTTCGGCTGGTTTCACCAGTCTAAAGAGACCAAGTAGACTTGATTTTATTAGAGTTGGTTTCCCCAACGTACTATCATCTCACCTCCTCCCAATACTATGTTGTCAAATTTCAACTAATTGGTTAAGTCCTTAAGGTATCTAGTCCTATGAATAGCCAAGACAAAACTTCAGATAATGTCATAGTGAGGAGAAATTTCTGGATTTTCTAAGTTTGCAAAATTATTAATCAGTTTTTCTTGTATATCAATTTTAATTTTCAAAGTCTCATTTTCTTGTCTTAACATTTTGAATTTTGACTTTGCTAATATACATGATTTCATCAAGTTATCTAAGCATGCATCCATATCTAAATTTGACCAAGGGAGATTAATTAAACTATCAGTATTCAAGGTAAAGAGTGGATTTGGATGTAAATTACAGTTACCCATTTTGGTTGGTTGCCCTGGATCTTTGTAACGTTTATCTGTGCATTCCTCTTTGTAATGCCCAAACTCCTGACACTTGAAGCATTGAATGCGACTCTTGTTCTTTCGTGCTTTTGGAGCTCGTTTCTTTGTTGCCGTCGGTGGTATCGTTTGAATCTTACGAGTAGGACACTTAGTTTGGTAGTGCCCTCTCTCCCTGCACATGTAACAAATTATATGATTTTTAAAATTTAAATTTGTAATTTTACCTTTTGATTCCTTATTGGGAATCTCCCCCTTAATTGTTGCTGTCTCGGATCTAGATTCATCTTCTGGTTCCGTGTCTGAGTCGGACTCGGATACTTGTTGAAGCTCCTTCTTTGGTAGTTGTTTAGGAGATTTCCTTGCAATAGAAATTATACCTTCCTCGACCATTATAGTATCTGTTTGATTATTTAATTCTAATTTTGAAAAACATTTAAAATTACTTACCATCTCTGTCAGTTCATCGTTTGATTCTGGTTCAGACTCTGACTCGGCTGTTTGTGCTTGGACCGAAAAGGCAAGATAATTTACCTGATCTTCTTCTTCATCTGAGATCTCTTGATGAAAGTTAATCAGTTTTTCCCAGATTTCTCTAGCACATCTGAATGGACCTACTAGTTTGAGTTGCTCGTTGGTTAGACCACATTGCAAGATTACTGTTGCCTTAGCATCAGTCTCGATCTTCCTCAGAGTTGGTTCGTCCAATTTCTCCCAAGCGATCGACATTCCATCTTCTACGGGAAAAGAAAATCCCGTTTGGATGATTAGCCATAGGTCCATGTGGGCTTTTAGAAGCGACTCCATTTGACTTCTCCAAGAGTTAAAGTTCTTGCCGGAGAAGAGTGGTGGACGGGTACTATTCCATTCTTGATTAGCCATTAGTTTAAATCGTGCACACAATAATAAAAAAAAGAGATGTACCAAGACTTGGTCTTGGATTAGTAGTGCGGGAGCAACAAAAAATATTGCACGAATTTCGAGGGAAAATATTTAAAATAATAATAAAATTTTTTAGAAAATGTTGATTTTAACAATTTTGATTAATGAAGAAAAAGTAAGGGAAAAAAAATTTCTCGAATTAAGATAGCACGAATTTCGAGGAAAAATATTAAAATAATAATAAAAAAATTTTACGACAAGTTTTCACAAATTGATTATTTTATCAATTCTGACTTATGGTGAGAAAATGAGAATTCAGAATTGAAAAAGGCGTAAGGATATTTTAAATACACTCACAGATATTATTTATTTGAAAAATAAAGCGAAAAAAAATCCGAAAAAAAATTTCAAAGTGGTGGTTGCACCAACTTTGAATAACCCCGCTCTGATACCACTTGTTGGATCGAGAAATGCGAGAGGGGGGGGGTGAATATCGCAATTCGTTCGGATTTAAAAAGAGCGGGTGCGCAGCGGAAATAAAAGAAAAACAGAACAATGCAAACACAGTCGGTTTACTTGGTTCGGAGCCTGGGTCGACTCCTACTCCAAGGCCCACGGTCGTTGACCGTTTTCTGCGGGCAATTCTATAAGTTCGCAAAGTTTACAAATAGATTTTACAAGAAGGCAGAATAGTAAACTTTAAATACAGAGCTCTTCGTTACCGACGTCCGGTGTAGATCGAAGTTTCGGAGCAGCGGGACGTCGTCAGCTTGAGTTGGAAGATTTCTGGAGCGTGTTGCGGAAGCAGAAGAGCGTAGAAGCGTCGAAAAACTTGATCGTTGAAGAAGAGGGTCGAGGGCCCCTTTTATAGGGCTGGGGGCGCCCGGGATGCTCGGGGCGCCCCCCCACGTGGCTTTCGATCCGGTGAGCCCTCTGGTCAAGGCTGATCTCTGCTTCTTCGGGATCACATTTGACTGGGGCGCCCGACGCGCGCGGGGCGCCCGGGTTGACCGGTCAAGGCTTCATCTTCTTCGCGAGGGTAAGCTGCTGCAGCTGCCAGTGGCGCGGCACAGTGGGCACCCGCGACACGCGGGGCGCCCGATGCGCGCGGGGCGCCCGAAACATCCGGGGCGCCCCCAAATGTGCTGCTGTCGGGGCGATTACTTGCTCTGCTGACTTTGGGTTGACTCTGGGGCGCCCGAAACATCCGGGGCGCACTGCTCAGCTACTGCCTCACTCCTTTGAGGCTCTCTGAGCTGCAGAAACACAGTCCTTCGGTCCTGCATCCAGGGTTAGTCCAAAACAGCAATTAATAAGTTAATTTTACACAGCCTTGGTTGTCTTAGTTCTGACTTTGGGTCTCCAAAATGGAGCCCTAGGTCGAACCGACGCCTAATGTTCCCTCGAGGGGAACGCGTCCTCACCTACTCCTCTCGGGAGAATTTACCTGGTGCCAACCGGATCCTCCAGTTGGACTTTTGCCCGGCAGCCCTTCGCCAGGACTTGGTTTTTGCCCAGCAGCCCTTCGCCAGGTCTTGAGTTTCGCCCAGCAGCCCTTCACCAGGACTTGGTTTTTGCCCAGCAGCCCTTCGCCAGGTCTTGAGTTCCTGACAGCCCATCGTCAGGTGCCTAGCATCTCTTCGCTAGGACTTGGTTTTCGCCCAGCAACCCTTCGCCAGGACTTGGTTTCCTGACAGCCCATCGTCAGGTGCCTAGCAGCCCTTCGCTAGGACTTTGTTTCCTGCACTCTCAAGCAGCATTGTTAGACAACAAATAACCCTTAACTTTGAATCCTTTGCCAATATCAAAACAAGGTTCGATCTGGTGCTTCCTGCACCAACACTATTTTCATCGACATCGAGAGTGGGTCTTTTGCAAAGGAGTCGCAAGTCTTTTCTTGCATTCAAATTGTCTTTGGTTTTTCCATTGATATCCATTACTGTATTTATCAGATTATCACAAACATTCTTCTCAATATGCATTACATCGAGATTATGATGAATCAAATGACTATACCAATATGGTAAATTCCAAAATATACTTCGTTTAGTCCATTTATGTGTTCTTCCATATTCATATGTTGTATCATACGGTTTTTCAATAACAGATGAAAAGTCAGCCACTCGCCACCATATCTGTTCACCAGTTAATCCCAATGGTGGAGGTGTTCTTTCAATTCTGTTCTTGGTGAATTCGTTTTTATTTTTTCTGAAATTATGATTTGTTGGTAAAAATTGTCTATGACAATCAAAATAACTCGGCTTCTTTCCATGTTTCAATCTGATAGACTTTGATCTCTCCATACATATTGGGCATCCTAAGATCCTAGCGGTACTCCAACCGGATAACATACCATAAGCAGGAAAGTCATTTATTGTCCAAAGAAGAGCAACCTTCATTACAAACGTCTGATTAGTATGAACATCGTATGTAGAAACACCTTCATCCCATAATTGTTTAAGTTCTGCAATCAGTGGTTGCATATAAATATCTATTAACTTCTTCGGATTTTGCGGGCCAGGTACAACTAAAGTTAAAAACATATAAGGTGTTTTCATGCACATCCCAGGTGGAAGATTATACGGAGTTAAGATAACTGGCCAACATGAATAGTTTCTTCCTGATTTGCCAAACGAAGCAAACCCATCTGCACATAGACCTAATCTAATGTTTCTAATCTCCTTTCCAAATTCCGGATATGTTCTATCAAAATTCTTCCATGCCTCTGCATCTGATGGATGACACATTAGCCCCTCTTCTGTTTGATGATTTGCATGCCATGTCATGTGTTCAGCAGTTGCTTTTGAAGCATAAAGTCTTTGTAATCTAGGAGTTAAGGGCAAATAAAACATTTGACTATATGATTTACATCGTTGTTGATTAGTTCTACTGCTCTTGTACCGAGATTGATTACAGAATTTACAAACCTCTGCATTTTCATGAACTCCCCAATATAACATACAACCATCTCTGCAAACATCAATTCTTTGCACCGGAAGACCCAATTCTTTCACGAGTTTTTTCATACTATAAAAATCATTAGACAGTATGTGATCACGTGGCAATGCCTCTCCAATAACTTGAACAAAATCATTAAAACAATCTTGTGACACATTATGCTCTGCTTTGACATTTAACAGTCTTGCGGTAAGAGATAATTTAGTGTGACTGTCACAACCAGACCATAATGGTTCATCAGCAGCACTGAACACTTCTTGAAATTGAAGATATGTGTCATTAACAGGTGGTACTTCTACTCCCTCCAATGGTGATGTATAAGTAGTAAACATTTGTTCAACTATTGGTGGATAACTAGAACTTGCACCACACATGTCAGGATTGAAATTCTGACTGACTGCATCAAATATCATTCTTTGATATGAATTTAATTGATCATAATAACTCTGATCACCACCAACTGAGACTTGTATATTTTGTTGATAATCTTCATCAGATATGAACGGTTCACCGTGAGATGTTCAATTATAGTAATTCGGGGTAAATCCAAATCTACAAAGATGTTCTTCAACTTTATCGCAGAGTAAAAATTTACCATTGTGACACTTTTTGCATGGACATCTTATTTTATTGCCATCCATATACTGAAATTGACTAGATGCAAAACTCAAAAATTGTCTCAATCCAGTAATAAACTCATCAGATAAACCCCGACGATCGGGTAAATTTTTTTTATACATCCACCTCCTTTCATTCTGCATTTTGCCTGTTTATAAATTATAATAACATAAATAATAATTTCCAAAAAAATTAGATATGCATAACAATATTCTTGTGAAATTAGTTGATTAAATTTATTAATTAAGGTATAAATTAAGATTTAAGAATTAATAGTTATCTAATTAAATTATTGAGTTTACGATTAATTAATATCATATTTTTGAATTAATTTAAAATTTAAAATTAATTAATTAAGTTTGATATCACAACTGTATAAATTAATTAAAATAAATAATTAATTACTAATAATTTCATAATAGGTTAAATTAATTATTTTATGATTTTATTAATATGGAATAAATAATTTTTAAAAAGTAAAATTAATTAATTAAGTTTGATATCACAACTATATAAATTATTTAAAATAAATATTAATTACTAATTATTTCATATTAGGTTAAATTAATTATTTTATGATTTTATTAATTTGGAATAAATAATTTTTAAAATTTCAAATTAAAAAATAATTTGAGATTTACTTAAATTAAATAATTACTTTTATATTAAAATGAAGAATTAATTAATAATATCCTAAATCGATCAATTAGTTAATCACATACAAACAAAGAAAAACACATGATCATTCAAATAATATCCTAATTGTATGTTATAATACAAGCAAACACAAATTTTTACAAACCAATATAAACTAACAAAACCTAATCTTATATAGCACTCACACTAAGACATGGAATACTATAGTAAACATTAATCAAAATAATAAACAATAAAAGAAGGATACAGACGTACCAAACAAAGGTCACCAACAAAGACGATGGTAGTCAATCCAAACACATCCACTTAAGACCTACACAAAAAATATTACACAATCAAATATAAATATATATATATATATATATATATATATATAAATCACATCTTTAATTATAAAACTCGACTTGAGCAACGTGACACAAGCCGAGCCAAACTTGATATGTTCGGCCTGGACCAGCCAGGCCCGGACCAGTCCCTCCCGGACCAACCCAGCCCGGCCAAGCCAGGCCCAGCCGAACGGGCCCGCCCTGGCGCGGCCAGTCCCGTGCAAAATGGTCGCGCCCGCCTAAGAAATCGAGAGCAAGCCCGCGCAGGCCGGGATCGCGTGAGCGCCGCCACGCCAGACCGGGAACGCTCGAGGGAGGCTGAGCGCGGCCGGAAGAGAGCGAGCGACCCAGTCCGTGCGCAGCTGGTATCGCGCGACGTCCCCTGCGTGCGCCAGGTATCGCGCAAATGCACCCGCACGCGACCGGTAGCGAGCGAGGCGACCGCCGCCGCGTCAGGCCGGTAGCGCGCGAGGAGAGCACGGCTGGTAGCGCGCCAGGCGAGCGGCGCCGTGAGACGCTGGTATAGTAGCGGGCGAGCGCGGCCGCGCGCGGACGATAGCGGCCGAGCGCGGCCGGTAGCACTCGAGCGCGGCCGTGCGAGTCCGGTAGCACGGGCGGACGTCGCGTGCTACCGAGCGCGGCCGGTAGCACGCGAGCGCGGCCGTGCGAGTCCGGTAGCGCGCAAACTCGGCCGCGCGATGCCGGTAGCTCGCGCACGGTCGGTAGCGCGAGCACGGGCGCGCGCGATCGGTAGCTCGAGCGCGGCCACGCGCGGCCGAAGAGAGAAAAGAGGGAGAAAAATCGCAGCCAGAAAAATCACGGAGAAAGAAGAGAGAAAGAGCAGACGCTTACCGGAGCGTCGTCGCAGGGATGGAGCGCGCGCCAGAAAAATCACACAGCCGCCAAAACCCAAAACAAGATAGGGCAAAAAGCAGATCTGAAGGTATATATAATTAGAATTTTGCGACAAAAATTAATTTGTCGCACATGTCGACCCTAAATTATTTTTTTAAAAAAAACATAAATACCTTAAAAAAAACAATATGGTGTTATAAATAATTAAGAATTTTCGACCCAAAATAATCTGCATAATATATTTTTATTTATAATATTTTAAATATTATTTACTCTAAAAATATAATTTCGAATAACTTTAATTAAAATTTTGCGACGAATTTCAAAATTCGTCCCAAATTCTGCGACGAATTTCAAAATTGGTTGCAAATTTTGCGACGAATTTCAAAATTCGTTGCAAATTTTGCTACGAATTTACAAATTCGTTGCAAATTTTGCGACAAATTTCTAAATTCGTCGCAAATAATTATTTTTAAATTAACCAAAAGACTATTAATAAATTTCATATATGGAGCTACAAAACACGGAATTTAACGAAACGAGTTTCTACGTGCTCGTATCGATATCCTCTGATATAAATGACCTCAAACTTAAATTTTACTTAATATATTTTTATTTTTAATTTTCTAAATATTATTTACTTGGAAAATATATATTTTTGCGGCTTTAAAATTTTTTCCCTACAAATTTATCCAGTAAAATTTAAGTTTGACGTCATTTATTTCATGATGAAATCGCTACGAGCACGTAGAAACTTGTTTCATGAAATTCGGAGCTCCGCACGTTTATTTATGATTTTTTGAAAGTATTTAGGTTTTTTTTTAAATTTAAACTTTTGCGACGAATATCAAAATTCGTCCCAAATTCTGCAACGAATTTCCAAATTCGTCGCAGATTAGGGACGAATTTTGAAATTCGTCGCAGAATTAAATTTTTAAAAAATCAAAACAAATATCGTTTAATTGTCGTAGATGGACCTAGAGAACTCGAAATTTAATGAAACAAGTTTCTATATATTCGTATTCATCCCCTGATGAGCTAAACGACCACAAATATGAATTTCCGTCAATATATTTTTTTTCATAGTTAATTACTTATATCAGCGAATGACTTAGTTAAAATTTTCTAAGTTTGAAACTATTATAAGCAATTTCATATTAATCCTTCATGGATCCCTAGAATTTTTATTGAAATTTGTGTTTAAGATCATTTATATCACGAGGGCGTCGATACGAACTCGTAGAAACTTGTTTCATGTCATTCCGAGTTCTGTAGCTCAATCTGCGACATTTCGAATTTATTTTGGATTTTCCAAGTTTGCGACGAATTTCTAAATTCGTCCCAAATCTGCGACGAATTTCCAAATTCGTTGCAAATTTTGCGACAAATTTACAAATTCGTTGCAAATTTTGCAACGAATTTCGAAATTCGTCGCAAATCATTATTTTTAAATAAACCAAAAGAATATTAATAAATTTCATATATGGACCTACAGAACTCGGAATTTAACGAAACGAGTTTCTACGTGCTCGTATCGATATCCTCGTGATATAAATGACCTCAAACTTAAATTTTACATAATATATTTTTATTTGTAATTTTCTAAATATTATTTACTTGGAAAATATATTTTTGTGTCTTAAATTTTTTTCTATAAATTTATCCGGTAAAATTTAAGTTTGACGTCATTTATTTCATGATGAAATCGCTACGAGCATGTAGAAACTTATTTCATGAAATTCGGAGCTCCGTACGTTTATTTATGATTTTTTGAAGGTATATTGAGGTTTCTTTTTAAAAATTTAATTCTGCGACGAATTTGGAAATTCGTCCCAGATTCTGCGACGAATTTTGAAATTCGTCCCAGATTCTGCGACGAATTTCCAAATTCGTCGCAGATTAGGGACGAATTTTGAAATTCGTCGCAGAATTAAATTTTTAAAAAATCAAAACAAATACCTTTTAATTGTCGTAGATGGACCTAGAGAACTCGGAATTTAATGAAACAAGTTTCTATATGTTCGTATTCATCCCCTGATGAGCTAAACGACCACAAATATGAATTTCCGTCAATATATTTTTTTTTCATAGTTAATTACTTATATCAGCGAATGACTTAGTTAAAATTTTCTAAGTTTGAAACTATTATAAGCAATTTCATATTAATCCTTCATGGATCCCTAGAATTTTTATTGAAATTTGTGTTTAAGATCATTTATATCACGAGGGCGTCGATACGAACTCGTAGAAACTTGTTTCATGTCATTCCGAGTTCTGTAGCTCAATCTGCGACATTTCAAATTTATTTTGGATTTTCCAATTTTGCGACGAATTTCTAAATTCGTCCCAAATCTGCGACGAATTTCCAAATTCGTTGCAAATTTTGCGACAAATTTACAAATTCGTTGCAAATTTTGCAACGAATTTCGAAATTCGTCGCAAATCATTATTTTTAAATAAACCAAAAGAATATTAATAAATTTCATATATGGACCTACAGAACTCGGAATTTAACGAAACGAGTTTCTACGTGCTCGTATCGATATCCTCGTGATATAAATGACCTCAAACTTAAATTTTACATAATATATTTTTATTTGTAATTTTCTAAATATTATTTACTTGGAAAATATATTTTAGTGTCTTAAATTTTTATCTATAAATTTATCCGGTAAAATTTAAGTTTGGCGTCATTTATTTCATGATGAAATCGCTACGAGCATGTAGAAACTTATTTCATGAAATTCGGAGCTCCGTACGTTTATTTATGATTTTTTGAAGGTATATTAAGGTTTCTTTTTAAAAATTTAATTCTGCGACGAATTTCAGAATTCGTCCCAAATTCTGCAACAAATTTTGAAATTCGTCCCAGATTCTGCGACGAATTTCCAAATTCGTCGCAGATTAGGGACGAATTTTGAAATTCGTCGCAGAATTAAATTTTTAAAAAATCAAAACAAATACCTTTTAATTGTCGTAGATGGACCTAAAGAACTCGGAATTTAATAAAACAAGTTTCTATGTGTTCGTATTCATCCCCTGATGAGCTAAACGACCACAAATATGAATTTCCGTCAATATATTTTTTTTCATAGTTAATTACTTATATCAGCGAATGACTTAGTTAAAATTTTCTATGTTTGAAACTATTATAAGCAATTTCATATTAATCCTTCATGGATCCCTAGAATTTTTATTGAAATTTGTGTTTAAGATCATTTATATCACGAGGGCGTCGATACGAACTCGTAGAAACTTGTTTCATGTCATTCCGAGTTCTGTAGCTCAATCTGCGACATTTCGAATTTATTTTGGATTTTCCAATTTTGCGACGAATTTCTAAATTCGTCCCAAATCTGCGACGAATTTCCAAATTCGTTGCAAATTTTGCGACAAATTTACAAATTCGTTGCAAATTTTGCAACGAATTTCGAAATTCGTCGCAAATCATTATTTTTAAATAAACCAAAAGAATATTAATAAATTTCATATATGGACCTACAGAACTCGGAATTTAACGAAACGAGTTTCTACGTGCTCGTATCGATATCCTCGTGATATAAATGACCTCAAACTTAAATTTTACATAATATATTTTTATTTGTAATTTTCTAAATATTATTTACTTGGAAAATATATTTTTGTGTCTTAAAATTTTTTTTCTATAAATTTATCCGGTAAAATTTAAGTTTGACGTCATTTATTTCATGATGAAATCGCTACGAGCATGTAGAAATTTATTTCATGAAATTCGGAGCTCCGTACGTTTATTTATGATTTTTTGAAGTATATTGAGGTTTCTTTTTAAAAATTTAATTCTGCGACGAATTTGGAAATTCGTCCCAGATTCTGCGACGAATTTTGAAATTCGTCCCAGATTCTGCGACGAATTTCCAAATTCGTCGCAGATTAGGGACGAATTTCCAAATTCGTCGCAGAATTAAATTTTTAAAAAATCAAAACAAATACCTTTTAATTGTCGTAGATGGACCTAGAGAACTCGGAATTTAATGAAACAAGTTTCTATATGTTCGTATTCATCCCCTGATGAGCTAAACGACCACAAATATGAATTTCCGTCAATATATTTTTTTTCATAGTTAATTACTTATATCAGCGAATGACTTAGTTAAAATTTTCTAAGTTTGAAACTATTTTAAGCAATTTCATATTAATCCTTCATGGATCCCTAGAATTTTTATTGAAATTTGTGTTTAAGATCATTTATATCACGAGGGCGTCGATACGAACTCGTAGAAACTTGTTTCATGTCATTCCGAGTTCTGTAGCTCAATCTGCGACATTTCGAATTTATTTTGGATTTTCCAATTTTGCGACGAATTTCTAAATTCGTCCCAAATCTGCGACGAATTTCCAAATTCGTTGCAAATTTTGCGACAAATTTACAAATTCGTTGCAAATTTTGCAACGAATTTCGAAATTCGTCGCAAATCATTATTTTTAAATAAACCAAAAGAATATTAATAAATTTCATATATGGACCTACAGAACTCGGAATTTAACGAAACGAGTTTCTACGTGCTCGTATCGATATCCTCGTGATATAAATGGCCTCAAACTTAAATTTTACATAATAAATTTTTATTTGTAGTTTTCTAAATATTATTTACTTGGAAAATATATTTTTGTGTCTTAAAATTTTTTTTCTATAAATTTATCCGGTAAAATTTAAGTTTGACGTCATTTATTTCATGATGAAATCGCTACGAGCATGTAGAAATTTATTTCATGAAATTCGGAGCTCCGTACGTTTATTTATGATTTTTTGAAGTTATATTGAGGTTTCTTTTTAAAAATTTAATTCTGCGACGAATTTGGAAATTCGTCCCAGATTCTGCGACGAATTTTCAAATTCGTCCCAGATTCTACGACGAATTTCCAAATTCGTCGCAAATTAGGGACGAATTTTGAAATTCGTCGCAGAATTAAATTTTTAAAAAATCAAAACAAATACCTTTTAATTGTCGTAGATGGACCTAGAGAACTCGGAATTTAATGAAACAAGTTTCTATATGTTCGTATTCATCCCCTGATGAGTTAAACGACCACAAATATGAATTTCCGTCAATATATTTTTTTTCATAGTTAATTACTTATATCAGCGAATGACTTAATTAAAATTTTCTAAGTTTGAAACTATTATAAGCAATTTCATATTAATCCTTCATGGATCCCTAGAATTTTTATTGAAATTTATGTTTAAGATCATTTATATCACGAGGGCGTCGATACGAACTCGTAGAAACTTGTTTCATGTCATTCCGAGTTCTGTAGCTCAATCTGCGACATTTCGAATTTATTTTGGATTTTCCAATTTTGCGACGAATTTCTAAATTCGTCCCAAATCTGCGACGAATTTCCAAATTCGTTGCAAATTTTGCGACAAATTTACAAATTCGTTGCAAATTTTGCAACGAATTTCGAAATTCGTCGCAAATCATTATTTTTAAATAAACCAAAAGAATATTAATAAATTTCATATATGGACCTACAGAACTCGGAATTTAACGAAACGAGTTTCTACGTGCTCGTATCGATATCCTCGTGATATAAATGACCTCAAACTTAAATTTTACATAATATATTTTTATTTGTAATTTTCTAAATATTATTTACTTGGAAAATATATTTTTGTGTCTTAAAATTTTTTTCTATAAATTTATCCAGTAAAATTTAAGTTTGACGTCATTTATTTCATGATGAAATCGCTACGAGCATGTAGAAATTTATTTCATGAAATTCGGAGCTCCGTACGTTTATTTATGATTTTTTGAAGTTATATTGAGGTTTCTTTTTAAAAATTTAATTCTGCGACGAATTTGGAAATTCGTCCCAGATTCTGCGACGAATTTTGAAATTCGTCCCAGATTCTGCGACGAATTTCCAAATTCGTCGCAGATTAGGGACGAATTTCCAAATTCGTCGCAGAATTAAATTTTTAAAAAATCAAAACAAATACCTTTTAATTGTCGTAGATGGACCTAGAGAATTCGGAATTTAATGAAACAAGTTTCTATATGTTCGTATTCATCCCCTGATGAGCTAAACGACCACAAATATGAATTTCCGTCAATATATTTTTTTTTCATAGTTAATTACTTATATCAGCGAATGACTTAGTTAAAATTTTCTAAGTTTGAAACTATTTTAAGCAATTTCATATTAATCCTTCATGGATCCCTAGAATTTTTATTGAAATTTGTGTTTAAGATCATTTATATCACGAGGGCGTCGATACGAACTCGTAGAAACTTGTTTCATGTCATTCCGAGTTCTGTAGCTCAATCTGCGACATTTCGAATTTATTTTGGATTTTCCAATTTTGCGACGAATTTCTAAATTCGTCCCAAATCTGCGACGAATTTCCAAATTCGTTGCAAATTTTGCGACAAATTTACAAATTCGTTGCAAATTTTGCAACGAATTTCGAAATTCGTCGCAAATCATTATTTTTAAATAAACCAAAAGAATATTAATAAATTTCATATATGGACCTACAGAACTCGGAATTTAACGAAACGAGTTTCTACGTGCTCGTATCGATATCCTCGTGATATAAATGACCTCAAACTTAAATTTTACATAATATATTTTTATTTGTAATTTTCTAAATATTATTTACTTGGAAAATATATTTTTGTGTCTTAAAATTTTTTTTCTATAAATTTATCTGGTAAAATTTAAGTTTGACGTCATTTATTCATGATGAAATCGCTACGAGCATGTAGAAATTTATTTAATGAAATTCGGAGCTCCGTACGTTTATTTATGATTTTTTGAAGTTATATTGAGGTTTCTTTTTAAAAATTTAATTCTGCGACGAATTTGGAAATTCGTCCCAGATTCTGCGACGAATTTTGAAATTCGTCCCAGATTCTGCGACGAATTTCCAAATTCGTCGCAGAATTAAATATTTAAAAAATCAAAACAAATACTGTCCAAATTTTGCGACGAATTATATTATTAGGATAAATTAAATATTTGTTGTAAGTTTGCGACAAATTTTAAATTCGTCGCAAATTTTGCAACGAAAAAAATATTGTTGCTAATTTTGCGACGAATATTCATTTTCGTTGCAAAATTTGCAACAAATTTTTTTTTGTTGCAAAATTTGCGACAAATATCAAATTCGTCGCAAATTTTGCAACGATTTGGCAACGAAAAAAAAATTTGTTGCAAATTTTGCGTCGAATAATTATTTTTGTCGCAAAAGCGCAACAAATTTGGCAACGAAAAATTTTTGTCGCTAATTGGCGACAATTGTATTTTCATCGCAAAATTTGTTGCAAATTAGCAACGAATATTTTTTTTGTCGCAAAATTTATCGCTAATCTGCGACGAAAATTTTTCGTCACAAAAATTTGTCGCAGTATAGCCCTTTTTTGTAGTGTATCATTAGGCAAAATATTAAGTAAAATTGATATTACCTTATCATTTGCCTTCGATTATGTTTGTTGCTCCTTATTCCAATATCGTGGTCGGTGTTTTTTCCCGTGCTTATTTTTCGTGGCTTCAAATGGTTCTTCGAGTGCGATCATTAGATCCCAATTTATGTCGAACTAAGTTTTCACCCGCAACCTCCAATAGTCGAAGCTCTCGCGATCTTATAGGGGTGGGAAGTTAATGTCATCCCCCAATCTCTCTTCAAGCGTCATTTCCTTTAGCTCTTTGCTCTCTCGGCGATTAGTCCGTAGATGAGTGACCTCGGCTCTGATACCACTTGTTGGGGATCGATGTACCGGCTAGAGGGGGTGAATAGTCGATCACCCACTTCAATCGCGGTTCTCTTCCAACATGTTGTTAGTGCGCAAGCGGAATAATAAATAACTAAAACTAACAATTAGAAGAGACAAACCGATTTACGTGGTTCGGAGATAAAGCATCTACTCCACGGTTGTCCGTAAGGTGGGCGATCCCTATCCGTCGATGGATTAGTTCCCGGAAGATCTTCGGTTAGCTCGTGTAGCTTCTTGTGGGTGGAGAAACCTCGCCACAACCCACAACACACACCTAAGCACTTAGACTACTAATTGGTCTTTAACCAAAATTAATTTCGTCAACCCTAGCCAGCCAAACCGAGCTCCCTTAAATAGAGTTCGTGGCTGAACTAGCGGTTACCAGTCAACTGGCGCCAACACCAGTCAGCTGGTTCCAACCGAATCCGAAGGTTATAGCCCAACATTCGAATTCACAGCCGACACCAGTCAACTGCACAGAAGATCAGACGACTGATCTTTCTGTGTCAACTACCAGTCGACTGATCCAAGTATCAGTCAACTGCCCAAACCCTAAACTTAGGGTTTCTCTTCTCGAGTACAATTCTCTCAACCCTCGGACCCTCATGACTCAGCTGACTCTTCACCTAGCAGCTTCGACCTGTTACCTTTAAGCCTTCTTCGACTTTGGCTTTCATCCCTCGGATGCATACGAGCCTGCTGCTCGTCCTTATGCCATCCTTCGCATATGTCTCAAAGTGTGCTTCCCTCGGTTCATTGTTCCCGCTTTGTCCATGGTCCCTTGGATACATACAGGCCCATGGCTTGTCTCCTCATACCATCTTTCACCGGACCCGAAGTTTTCACCGGACCCGAAGTCGTCCAGCTAAGCTTATATGTATCCTGCAAACCTACACACTCACATACATATATCAAATACAAGGGTGAAGCTAACTTAAACCCTTTGCCTAAACATCAAAACACATTGTCACTCCGGACTGTAGATTGCTCCAATAGAGAGTTTGATGGAGCCGAAAAGAGAGTCTCCATGCACTTACCTTCTCTAGGGTTTATACAGTTGTTAGAAAAGCATCCCCATATCGAACATACTTCATCATTATCCTCATATAGGCTAGTGAAGGGATCAGATGCGATAGCCGCCTCTCTATCCACCGAGTTCCACGTGTCTGAAGGAGGGAATCCAGGAGACCAAATCCGATAACCACTTGATCACCTCTCCATTGATCTGGTGTCACGTGTTCTGAAATATTCATAATTGTTGTCTATATCTTCTAGGAAAAATGATTTCACCAATAAGACATTTACGTTGCCTCCTTATCTACATGCCTCTCACGTGTTTTCAGTGGGCCTCATAGAGTTGGATTTTATTCGAGGATGGATGAGAAAAGGATGTAATGTTGAGTGACCTTGAGGATAGATGAAGTCAACGACAAAGGCTGAGATAGGGAGGAATGTCGTGATCCAAGGCCAAGTCGGGGAGGATGACAACAACTAGTCCAAGGCAGGGAGGATGTCAGTGACCAAGGTCGAGTCATGGGAGATGTCAGAATTTGAGGCTGAGGCAAGGATGATGTCAAGATCTAATGCTAAGGCATATAAGATATTAGGATATGATACTGAGCAGGGGGCAATGTCGGGATTCGATATTGAGACATAGATAATGTCGGGATCTGAGACTGAGAGGATGTCTATGGCCGAGACAGGAAAGATGTCGTTGACTGAGGGCAAGGTAGGGAGGATGTTGGTGTTCGAGATCGAGTCAGGGAGGATATCGGCAACCAAGACCGAATTAGGGGAGATGTCAGGATCTAAACCAGGGAGGATGTTGAGATTCGGAGTCAAGATAGGAGCGATGCCAGTGACTAAAGCCAAGTCTTAGTAATTGTCTTGTCTCGAGGCAAATCTTTGGCATGAATGCATTGAGTAGGTTTAATCAAACCTAAATCTCATCTAGACTGGCTCTAATTCCCTTTGGGTCACATTTGATCTATCTTGACTTTGATTGACAACTCAACATGACTTTTGACCACATGGGACATGTGAGTCTGCAGGATTCCGCTATATCACAAGTCTCCCCTTCAAGTCTATTCGAAGGAGGTATAGTCCAACTGATTAGGTCATGCTGAGTTGTCAGCTACCTACAAAGCATTCCTTTCCAATATGTTGAGATAAGGTTGCAACATTTCAATGGGATAGCTGGTCCTGATTGTTAAGGAGATAAGACATCACATTTAATGAACTTGATGTACGAGATCATGTATCATCCTCACGATCAATGTGTCATATCGTTGCCTTAATGGCATGCATAAGGTATCCATCTCGAGCTGGGAGAGCACCTTACTTCATTAATTGTGAAGGCATGCGGCGGTGTTGCTGTTGACGCAACCCTTGACCCGACCGTAGAGGAACATTGTGTAGGAACATGTCGTCCAACTAGAGGGTGGGTGAATAGTCCTGAAAAGTAAAACTAATCTTTTGCCTCTAACTTAGCAATGATAAACAGATTAGCTAAGCAAACCGAATTACATAAATAACTAAAAGAGAAATAGGCTCCAAGTATACTGGGTTTGCAACCTAGGTAGTTGCTAATCCAAGGCAGTGAAAGTGTGATAAGAAAAGTCTCCTTTGACGTAGGCGAAGAAGTCTCTTACAAGCATTAATAGTACAAACAGTTGAGCACAAAATTAGAGAAGTGATTACAATGAATGAGTTCATAATTCTAAGCTAAGGGGCTCTATTTATAGAGCCTGGAAGACTTATCAAGATGCTGACGTGACACCTCATGGGCACCCCAGTGTAACACTGGCGCCTGACTTGGGTTAATGCTTATCCACGTCACAATAGCTAACAAGATGATAGGTTTCTTCTCGGGTGCCCAAGTGAAACATGGGAGCCTACCCGAGTGAAACACGGGCGCCTATATACCTAGGTGCCTGAGTTCACTCAGACACCCGTATGCCCGGGCACTTGAGTTCACTCGGGCGCTGGTGCACGCCAACCTTTGGTTGACTATGTTAGTAGGAGTCCTAGAGCTAATTATGTGATGATTGACTAGGGACATTTTGTATCATATTCTATTATTAATAAAGGCATGTTTGGTTATTATACTTACTTTGTATTCTGTGCCGAATGACTAAGTATAATAATGTCCTTGTGTAGTAGGTTCTTATCTACATCATATCGATTGGTTGAATCGATAGTGAGATAATGTAGAGAACACTACACTAAATTATTCCTAGTCAAGCATCAATTATTCAGGGACAATATTGATGCATGGAGACTAGCATGTAGGTCAACTGATGACTTGAGCTCACAAGTCATGGATATGTGATATCAAGTTGACACATGGGTATACATTGGAGAATGTGTACTGAACGACCCGCCATGAGAAAGTTTCATAGATTGTCATATGAGTGTCATAGACTTTCTCATGTGACTATTGGTATGAATAGTCCTTAGACCTGAAGTCACTACGGTTCCCTACATAAGGAGTTATGTACTTTGGTATCGTCAAATGTCACCCGTAACAGGGTGGACTATAAAGGCGATCACTGGATATGTAATGAATTATGCGGAGGAATGTGAGTGATGTAGATGGGATCTAACCCTCCCATATGATAGGAGTGATATCTGTGGGCCCCTTGATCGAGTAGGACTACTGAAACGCATGGCCATGCTCAAATGAGTCAATATGAGATATTGAGCTCATTTGTTTGAGTGAGTCTACTCGGGGATCAAGAAACACAAGATTGATTGAGGATGACACGGTCTATGCCTCATTGGTCAATCTAGATATCAAGGATAGAAGGACAAGGTCATACACTATCATAGTTACGAAGGTTTAGTCGGATCTCGACTTTTCTTATTACTTGGGTAGCAATGATGCATTGCTAGATGCCGCTCATTGTTTATGTGTCTAAAGTGTTTAGGCGCATTGCCAACGTCACGAAAACCTATTGGGTCACACACAAAGGACATAATGCTTCGGGAAGGTTGATCGGCTGATCTGAGCCCGAGTTGGGAACTCGGGAGATTTGAGCCTGAGTTGGGAACTCGGGAGACCTGAGCCCGAGTTGGGAACTCTGGAGGTCAGTTCGGGGGACTCGAGTTGGGAACTCGAGAGAAGCCGAGTCGGAGCTCGGCGGGCCGAGTCGGAGCTCGGCGGGCCGAGTCGGAGTTCGGCGGACCGAGTTGGAGCTCGGCGGACCGAGTCGGATCTCGGCGGACCGAGTCGGAGCTCGGTGGACCGAGTCGGAACTCGACAGATTGGGTCGGCACTCGGCAGACTGGGTCGGAGCTCGGCAGACTGGGTCGGGAGCTCGCTACTTAGGTGACTTGGTCGGGAGACCGAGTCGGATGCCCGAGAGGTCCGGTCGGAGTTGCATGGAGGAAAGAGAAAAGTCTCTTTTCATTGGATGAAAAAATTCTTTTCTTGTATGGGAAAAGATGAAGAGCCACATGAAAAGATATGCTCTTTATTGGGAAGCCAAAGAGACACAAACCTCTTCATATTCATGGGATGATTATAAAAGAGGGCCTTGTGACTTTGGATGTGCTCTCCTTCTTCTTGCCTTAGCTTTTCCCCTTCCCTTCCTCTCTTCTTCTTCTCCTCCACTCTTGGCCGAAACCTTACTGTAAGGTTTTTGGTGTTTTTGAGCTACCTCAAGTTGCTAGCACAACTAAGGTAGTTCTCCCGAAGTTGAGAGATTATGTCCGTGTGGATACGAATAGAGGCACGGACGTTTGAACGTGCAAGAGATCTGACGCATCTTGGACGAGCGGGATAACCGAAGGGCACGCTTCAAAGGTATAAACAGTAGATAAATCTATTAGATAGATAGCTTTGTACGAGTTTTCTTTCGCATGGATCGCTCGTGGGTTCTTGTTTCCGCTGCGTTTTTATTGTTTTGTGCCGGGAGAACCCAACAGACTAGTCTTCTGGTACTATTTTTGGTTGATTCTCCGATTATCCGGAGTGGAGCTCATCCGAACCCAACTCTGGTCTTCTCCTCGAACAGGGGCTTATCGTCCCTCAGACGTCGTGTCCATCCTTCTCGTCCACCAGTGTACTCTTCTATAGTCTTTTCGTCACTCGGATACACCAAGCCCGTTGACTCCCTTCCCATGTTATCCTTCTCGTCTACTGCATCTTCCGCTCAACTTCTTGTGGTCCTAAGCTCCTACATACGTAGACATAAGACATTAAACCAATAAGACCTAACTTAACTCCTTTGATCACATCAAAACTATCTCGGGGGACTTATAACCTCTCTTTTTTTTATGTGTATTAATCCGAGTTAAGTTAGGGAAATACAAACAATAAAAAAAGTAATGAATTATTACAATTATGTAAAAAATTAAAGCAATTTAAGACCTCTCCCATAACATAATTCTCATTTCTCCCCCTTTATCACATCAAAAAATGGTTTAGGAAGAAACCTTTTTAGAAAATGAAGTTTAAAAATTCGTGCTTACAAATTCAGAAAAAATAGAAGAATTAGTTTTTTTCCAAAATAATTTTTTATTTTTCTGAGTATGTAAGATTTAATCAAGAGCCACTAAAAATTATTTTTTTTTTGTCAAAAATCTATTTTCAAGATTTTTAAATTTAAAAAACTTAGTTTTAGATAGAAAATTATTTTAGTATCCTAAATTTTTGAGAACATGTCAAAATATCAAATCTGACCACTTAAAAATTTTTAAAATAAAATGTTTTTTCTTTAAGTATTTAAAAAATTATATATAGATGCATAAAACTTTAAAAAAAATTCCTGAAAATGTATTTTAACTTTGAAAAAATCTTGATAATTTTTTTAATAAAAGTCAAAATCTAACGGCTAACCTTTAAAAAAAAAATTTCAAAAATCTATTGGTGTCACGCCCCGATATCATTGGAGCCGCTGATCCAATATAAAATCGGACAATATTTCCCTTGTCCGGCGGATAATTTATACATACATACAACACACGCAGTTTATAATTAGGCCTCAGGCCTCAAAACAGATATCTAATATATGGAAAATGAAAATATCGCAATACAAAAAATCTGTAACACTCACCTGAGCTGCCCCCAGGGCAGACGCGTAGCAAACAACCAACACAT
The DNA here is from genome assembly GCA_024364735.1 of Boesenbergia rotunda. Lineage (NCBI taxonomy): Eukaryota > Viridiplantae > Streptophyta > Magnoliopsida > Zingiberales > Zingiberaceae > Boesenbergia > Boesenbergia rotunda. The sequence continues at coordinate 143,061 of JAGFNQ010005597.1, read as the reverse complement.
AGTCCAACAGAGGACTCAAAAATACAATATTGCAAGAATAAATCCAATACAAGCCCACGGTAACAAAACGAATACAAAACAGATGTTTTGCCATCAAAAGAAAACAAAACCAGAGGAAGTACCCATCCAAATGGAGTCGTGGGGACCCGGGACTGGCAACTGGGCTCCTCCGACAAGCTATCAACCTGAAAACAAAAAATATTGTGATGGGTGGTGAGTCCATGTGGACTCCGTGGGTATATAGAAAGATATGCATGACCAACAAAATAGCTGAATAAGTTATAAAGAAACAACAGGATACAATCCCAACAGGAATAGCAGAATATGCATAACTGAAAGTAACAATTGACTGTACATACCAGAAATCAGTCTATACTGACCATAAAAGGACTCGTACCACACGAGTAAGTGTAGGGTCATCAAACCACACATAAGCATATCCTGTACATGCATGTCAAACAAGTGCAGCAAATAAATGCAGCAATCACAATCATAATGCACAATGCATCATATGCACATGATGCAATGTCATGATCACCCCTGACACCAATCAAGCCACCGAGATAGGGAATACTGTGTCGACCGAGTGGGTAGAGCTGTGACACTGTACGCACCTTGCTATCACTGCTCCTGAGTGACCGAGTGGACAGGATGCTTGCGGGAGACCACCCCTACCCTATGTATATATGAGGGAGCGTCGCTCTAATCTCCTCTGGTCTATGGAAAGAGAAGGGATCCCTGCTTGCTACCATGCTCCGAAATCACTACCCATGAGCGGTCGAGCGGAGCAGTACAGAGCAAATGCACACACCCAACGGTATCCACTATCCCATGAGTGGCCGTGTGTGCATATCATGTACAGGAAGACGATAGGCTCAACCACAAGGGAGTCGCTGATCGCCGGCATGCAACAGTGCAGGTATGGTGCATGACTCAAACACATGCAACCCCTACCAGGTCATCATACATAACTCAGCATAACATGCACAGGTCGATCACAGGTATAATAACCTAACCATCATGCAGCTAAGTGCACATGCAAGTAATAACAGAATCAACCAATGTAGATATCAAGTGACATGCTGCCATAACCCAATCACTATATATCTAGACACACGTGCAAGTATGACTAGACACAATCAATGCAACCATACAATGGTATGCTATTCTAGCTATATCTACATACCCATGTCATACCAATGCTATACAGAATCAGATAATAAATAAATGAGACTATATAGAAGGAAAATTTAGATCATATCCAAAGTCAAGCATAAGTATTAAGCAGGATAACAAAATGGTAGCAGATAAAGGTCAATAACAGCCTACTGCATAAATAACAACTAGTCATGCATAAAGATAAAGTGGAACTACAGATACAAGCAAGAAGTACCCACCTCAAAGTAAGAGTAGTCCGTATCAATAGAGATTCTCCCGTCCAATGGTCCAAAGCAATCAAGGTCCAAATCAATGCCCTGTATCAAAGGATATAGTTTTAGCTATCATAACAATTAGTGAGTAGCTAAACAAATTCCTATATTGTAGTAGGGTTCACCCATTCGTCATATTTGCTTTAATTATATCTAATTAAATGATTTACCTACGTTGGGTTGAAATTCCACCACCTAACCCAACTCACATTTCATCACCGAATCAAACACCCGACTATAATAGATCAAGGGTGGGATTTACCCCAAGATATACTAACCCAATCAACACTGAGTTAAGCTCTCACAAGCAATCAAGGTATAGAAACTTACACCACCGAGACAATCTATTCTCAAAGCTTCACACAACTGGACTAAAATCCAAATTAAACCTACATCATCCTCATTAAAACAGAGCATCAATCCTCCAAACCAATCTCAACATCTTAGATTTGGAGCTCATGACAATTAGCTAAACCTAACAAAACAGAGTATCCAACTAGCTTATCAAGCTCCATAACAATAACCAATCCAAAAGAAAACTCACGGTTGAGCCACAGGGAATCGAACATAACAACTCAAAAAAACCCAACTGATCAAATTAGTAAATCCATTCAAAATAGGGCAACTTCTAGTCTCTATAACTAAATCTAAACCCTAACTCCTCCAAGTTAACTAAAATCAATCCATCATCAATTTGATCCAAAATAAACATTAAACAGATCCCCAAAACAATACAAACTGAAACACATTGATCCCAAGGAAACAAAACCTCACTGCAACACCAATTCGACACAAGATAACAACTCGCCAATAGCATCACAGCTCAAGAAACTGATCTAGGTCCAATCCATACATTCCATACAACATTCCAATATAACATCAAACTATTAGAGCTTAAACCAGATCACTGTGGTATCACAATGAACTTACCTCTCAATGCTCACGCACAGGAAATCGCCTCCCTAGCTCTGAATCTGGCAATCCAGCAATAGAAGTAGGAAGATCAACCAAACGGCATAATCCCATTCAACCCTTCAGATCCCCTCTTCCTCTGCGGTCCTCTCTGATACCAGATCCATGTACGCAAATGCCCCTCCTAGTTCAGCTAGAGAAGAAGATTGCAACAAGTCCGAGGCTAATCCAAACTCCTCAAAGCCATAGCAAATAGAAACCCTAAGCATACCTCTAGTGTGATCGAAACTCGAAGCTACGCTGACAATCCTTGGTGATGGTATTGCACGGTGGCCCAATCGCATGAAGAGGCAAAGCTCGGAGGCCTGCTCCCTCGATCCTCCAACAAGCTTCTAAGGAAGGATGGTTTCGTAGCTGGCTGAGGAGGGGAGGAGGCTGCGGCTAGGGTTCGCGGAATGAGAGAAGGGAGATCGCGTGAGAGGGGAAGGAAAAAGGCTCGGGCACTCGACTGCGGGCGAATGAAGAGGGGAAAAGAGGGTTTAGGGCAAAAGGGTGGAGGTTTTGCACATTAGCCCCTCCACTTTAGTAATTCTAAGCTAAGCCCCCTATTTTAGATTTTTAACCAACAACCCCTTTAGAGTTTAGGTTTAGTGTCACTTAAGTCCCCCAACTTAGGTTTCAAAGTGATATAGACCTCTAATTTCAGTTTGGGTCTCGGAATCTGTAAATCTTTTTCCGAAAAAATTTCTATCTCGCGTCAAAAGTGTCGGATTTAACAATTGGTGATCGTGCGATCGGCAAGAAAGGGGTGAATTGCCCCTGCAAAATAAACTTAATATTTTGTTTTTTCTTAACAAAGATATGTGTTAGTTAACGAACAAAACAATGACATAAGAATTAAATAACTAAAAAAAGTAAAGAGACACAAACATTTTACTTGGTTTGCAACCAAGAAGGTTGCTAATCTAAGGCAAGCTAACGATTGATCTCCAAATGTACTCCTTAGGGAGGAGAAGCCTCTTACACAGAATAGAACTCAGAAAGATAATGAAAACTAAGCAAGGAAATTCGTTACAAGTTAATTGATGATTGTAACTGAGCTCTAGGGGTCTATTTATATAGCCCCAGTGAAGCCTATCCGATTGCTGATGTAGCCCTATATGGGTGCCCAAGTGCATAGGGGCGCTTGGCAAGTGACTCAGGGGTTATTCGCGTTGCAACATTCGCGAACAGCTAGTTTTGGATGAAAGTTTATCTTCTCGAGCGCCTGTATTGACTGGGGTGCCCGAGAACACAGGCGCTCGAGTCAATGCGTGCGCCCCCATTCATGAGCGCCCGAGTTGACTCGGGCGGATGATTGACTTTTGGTCAAAAATGTGCTGACTAGTCTCCAGCGGATCTTCTTGGGTGATCTCAGACCTTCCAGAGTTGGCTTCACCCGAGCTCTACTCCGACCTTCTCCTTGAGCGTGCTTCCTCCCGGCTTCTCGTCCCTTGGACTTCGTGCGAGTCCTTCTTGCTCCACCGACGTATACTTCCGCAGACTTCCACATCCCTCAGATGCATCGATCCAGTCGGCTCCCTTCCTGTATCATCCTTCTCGACCATTGCGTCTTTCGCTTGACTTTCTGTGCTCTTAAGCTCCTGCACACTTAGATACAAGGATCAAATGTAACAAGATCTAACTTGACTCAGTTGACTACATCAAAACTCACCTGGGGTACTTACAATCTCCCCCTGTTTGATGTATATCAACCCAAGTTAAGTTAGGGTTACAGAAAATATTTGACAATGTAATTCAAATAAAAAATTTAGAAATTAAGTCTCCCCCTTAACTTAATCCTATTTTCTCCCCCTTTGATCACCTTAAAAGGAATGTTTAACTTAGATCCTTACAAAAATTTGACTAAGTTTTGAAGGAAAAAATTAAAGTGTAGTTTGAAAACACATTGACAGAAAATTATTTAGACATCCAAAATTTTCCAAGAATTTCTGAGAATATGTCAAAGATAATGATTAGTCTACAGAAAATTTAGTTTTTTCAATCATCAATCTAAAATTATTTTTAAAAATTAAAGGTTCAATTATCAAAAAAAATTCAAAAATTATTTTTACTCATAAATTGCTCAAATTTTTATCCAAATTAGAATTTAGCAGACTAATCTTTGTAAAAATTATCAAATTAAAATACAATTTCTAATTATAAGAAAATAATTTTGAATTCAGAGTTGATAATTTTAAAAGAAATTATTTTTAAAATTAGATTTTGACTTCAAATAAATTTAAAAACTTTTCTTAACGTTCAAAAAATAATTCATAGATCCTAAAAAAATCATATTTAATAAAATTAATTTTTAAAAGTAGTTTTAAAATTAAAAAATATATTTTCGAATGAAAGATCATTCCAAATCTGTTTAATTGTTAAAATTTTCGAAAAAAAATTTGTGAATAACTCACAGTAGACTCTATCATCAAAAAAATATTAAACTAATTTTTTTACAACAATTACATATTAAAAAAAATTCACAAGTATGGCAAATAAGTATCAATTAATTAAAAATTGACAAACAAGTATTAAATAATATTTAACAATTTAGTATAGATTTTGGGATTCAATACAATTTCTACCAACAGGGTTAACTAAATATTTTATAGGAATATAACTTGTGGGCACTTTTATAATTTAACCCTTGTGATATCTAAAATACCAATTGAGTCCTCCAATATATCTAATTTTAGAACTAGGAACTTTTGAGCATATATGATTTTTTAAGACTTCAATTTCTTTCTTTAGTTTTTCATTTTCATGTTTCAATTTGTCAAACATTTCAAGCGAGTATGTAGAAGCTAATTATTTTTTTAATTCTAAATTTTTATTTTCTAATTTGCATTTCAACTTCATCATTGCCTTAATACCTAAGTAAAGTTGATCAGGAGGTAGAAAATATACCTCACTTACCATGTCTTTTTCAAAGTTCAAAGCTCCGCTTTCGTCACTGCTATCTTCTGATGTGGCTCCCCCTTCATCAATGCATTCTTCTTCTTGGTGGGGGGCCATCAGCGCAAGTTCGGCATGTTCCATGAGATCGGACTCATCTGATGATGATTCTGTTGGATCGATTCCGTACGCTAGAGGGGGGGGTGAATAGCGTTTTTCGAATTCGTTCTTCCTACACGGTTAGTTGCGCAAGTGGAATATATAATAAAACAAAAACTAACAATGAGAAAGTAACGCTAACAACCCGATTTACTTGGTATCCACCCCGGACGGGTGACTAATCCAAAAATCCGTCGGTGGATCACTCCCCGGATAACCTCCGGCTAGCCCTCGTCGCTCCTTGTGGGTGGAGAAACCTCACCACAACACCTTTAGAAGACCTGAGCTCAAAGACTATTATCTTCCCTTTAACCAAGACAAGATTCGTCAAGGATCTCAGCCACCACGAAGTTCTCTTTAAATAGGACTCGGGCTGAAACCCTCGCCACCAGTCGACTGCCCCCTCGCCACCAGTCGACTGCCCCCAGGGCAGTCGACTGGTGCCACTGAAATTCGACCGTTGCAACCCTAACGTTCGAATTTTCAGCCAACTCACCATCCGCTACCAGTCGACTGCCCCCAGGGCAGTCGACTGGTCCAGCGCTGAGACCCTTCTGTGAGTTTCATCAGTCGACTACCCCCAGGCCAATCGACTGGTCTACTCACATACCTAAGGTTACCTTTCCCGAGTACATTCCACTCCGCACTCGAACCCTAGGATTTCCTGAGTACAATCACACAGCACTCGTACCCTCACGACTCGACTGACTCCTCATCCGCAGCCTCGACTATTGCCTTCGCGCCCTCTTCATCTTCGGCTCCCGTCCCTCAGATGCACGCAAGCCTCCAGCTTGCCTCCATGCCATCCTTCACACATGCCTCGAAGTCCGTGCCCCTCAGCTCATCGTCCCTGCTCTCCAAGGTCCCTCGGGTGCACACAAGCCTCCAGCTTGTCTCCATGCCACCCTTCACCGTACCGAGGCCGTCCAGTCAAGTCAATATGTGTAAACCTGTACAACTGCACACTCAACACATACTTATTAAATACAAGGGAAAACCTAACTTAAACCCTTTTCCCAAACATCAAAACACTTGGTCACTCCGGACCACAGATTGCCTCAACAACCTTCCCCTTTTTGATGTTTGGCAATACGTTTAAGTTAGGGAAACAAGATAGTTGTCAATAGCAAAAACCATGCTAAAACAAACAACTGGACTTACGTTGCCAAGACTCCCTCTTGGACTTACACCGCCAATGCATATGCAAATGCAAACAAGGATCCTATCCCAAGACATCCCACACCTAACCCTCCGAGTTAGGAATTTCCACACCTAACCCTCCAAGTTAAGATTTTTCACACACCTAACTTCCCAAGTTAGGACTTTTCACCAAAACAGGCATTTAAAGCTTCTCCAAAGCTCCCCCTACATTGGACTTACAAAGACTTTTTAAGAACCTCTCCCAGGTTCCCCCTACGCTAAGAATGGAGTAACCATGCTCCCCCTTAACCTCAGCTCCCCCTAAACCTAGGGTTTCTAGCAAAGAAGTGTTTGATTTTCCAACTTAAAACCAACACTTTTCCCCCTTTGTCTAACATCAAAAAGACCCCAATAATGTCCAAATTATTGATTCTTTTAATCCCTAATGATCCTAAACACAGTGTACTAAACCCCCATACACTTGTTTCTTATCATTTGGACACAAAACTAGTTGCTGATACACAAATCAGCCCTGGGCAGTCGACTGCCCCCATGACAGTCGACTGATACTCTGAATATCAGTTTTTCTGGCCATTTTCAGAAATGCGTCAGAAATTCTACAGATCTCCAAGAATTCCCAAATTTTGTGGAGAACTTTGTGGTACCCATACCTACTTGAGAAAAATACATTCCACCATGTATCTATCACCATTACCAAGTTTGACACAAAACTCAAAAATTTTCTATGAAAATCAAGACAAACAAGGAGGCAACCTCCCCTTTAACCTATGCCTTCTCCCAATTTTCAATTTTTCTAGGTGAAGTTCTACCCAACTTAACACCCTAACACCAAGTCAAGCTCTTCCCCAACTTAACTTCATAACACCGATGTTAAGTTATACCCCAACTTAACAACCAACATTATCTTTTGTTAAGTTAAACCTAACTCAACAATCCAAGTTTTCTACCCTAGAACCTTCTAGAAAAAACCTAGAAAACCTGGAAAAGCCTAAAAGAAATTTGCAAGCACATTTGCTAGGATATACCCTATCCTAAAAAAATATAATTCCATGAAAGATACAAATGTGCTTGACTTTTGGTACAACTTCCAATTATCTCAAAAGATTGGCATTTTGTATCAAGTTTCAACTTTATTCATGATTCCTTGTGTTTGTCAACTTTAACCATTATCAATCTTCACAAGGAATTGTCCTCAATTCTTACTTTTTCATAGGTATTCTTAATATGATCAAATCCTCTTCTTCGTGTTGAATTGAGAGAACCGATAGAGGGGGGGGGGTGAATATCGGAAAGCGTTCGGATTGGAAAAGAGAATGCGTAGCGGAAGAATAAAAATAAAAACACGCAAACAACGAGTTTTTTACTTGGTTCGGAGCCTAGGTCGACTGCTACTCCAAGGTCCACGGTCGCTGACCGTTTACTGCGGGCAATACTATAATCGCGCAAAATCAGTTACAGAATTAGAGTTACAGTTAAAGTGCAGTACTGAAATTAAACTATTCTTTTTACCGACGTCCGGTGTAGATTACTTTTTCCAGAGCAGTAGGATGTTGTCGGCGCCTGTATCTCAAGTCGGGAGGTTGCCGGAGCAGAGCGCGGAAGCAGAAGAGCATGAATGTGTTCGAGAACTTGGATTGTCGAAAGCCTTGGCGTTGGGTGCTATTTATAGCACCTCGGGGTGCCCTGGACGTCGGGGGCTCCCCCCCCCCCCCCCCACGTGTCACGCGATTCCCCTTTCTCTTGGTCAACCTCTATCCCACTCGAATAGGGCTGAGGTTTGACACTGGGGGCGCCCTGGTTGACTCCTTCAGCACGGGCTTCTCGACTGGATAAGGGTAATCGGCCTCGCTGGCTTAGGCGCGGGGCGCCCTGGGCACTGGGGGTGCCCCGGCCAGTAAGCAGCCGAAGCACTTGTTGCTTCGCTTGTTTTGTGTTGGCCTTGGGGGCGCCCGGGACACTGGGGGCGCCCTGCTCAGCTACTTGCCTCTCTCCTTTGGGCATTTTGAGCTGCAGACACACGTTCCTTCGGTCCTGCATCCAGGGTTAGTCCAAAACAATATGAAGCAATAGAGTATTATGTTTATACAGCCTTAGCTGTCTTGGTTCTGACTTTGGGATTCCAAAATGGAACCCTAAGTCGAACCGACGCCTACTGTTCCCTTGACGGGGAACGCGTCCTCACCTACTCCTCTCAGGAGAATGTACCTAATGCCAACCGGCTCCTCCGGTTGGACTTTTGCCTAGCGGTCCTTTGCCAGGTCTTGGATACCAAGCTGTCCTTCGCCCGGTGCCTAGCATTCCTTCACCAGGTCTTCAGTCCCATGCTGTCCTTCGCCTGGTGCCTAGCAGTCCTTCGCTAGGGCTTCAAATCCAAGCTGTCCTTCGCTTGGTGCCTAGCAGTCCTTCGCTAGGTCTTTGTCTCCTGGCATTCCTTCGCTAGGTGCCTAGCAGTCCTTCGCTAGGTCTTGAATCTGCACACTCACGTAGCATGTTAGAAAACAAATAAGACTTAACTTTTGAACCCTTTGCCATTTATCAAAACACAGGTTTGACTTGGGTGATGTCTGCACCAACAATCTCTCCCTTTTTGATTTATGGCAACCCAATTCAAAAAGTTAAGTTAATCATAGTAGATGATATACTAGTTTAGTTCCCTCCCCCTGGAAGGAATCTCCCCCTTGATTTTTCAAAAATTCGTGGGGTTTTAAAAATAAGTTTTAAGTCTAAAGATGGATTTTCCTTACACTTGTTAACAGAAACTTTAGAGTCAAATTTTCCAAAAATAATTTTAGTTGTGTACTTTGGAAAATTTTACTTAAAAAAAAATTTAAACTTAAGTTTAAATACTTAGAGAAATTTTGAAAGCTTAAGTACTTTAAAAAATTTGAAAACTTAAGTTTAAAGTACTTAGAAAAATTTTGAAGTCTTGAGTACTTTGAAGATTTTGAAAACTTAAAAAATTTTGAAATCTTGAGTACTTTGAAGATTTTGAAAACTTAAAGTACTTAGAAAAATTTTGAAATCTTGAGTACTTAGAAGATTTTGAAAACTTAAAGTACTTAGAATTTTTTTTTGAAATCTTGAGTACTTTGAAGATTTTGAAAACTTAAAGTACTTAAAAAACTTTTTGAATAAAGGATAGAGTTTTTGAAATTTGAAAAAAATTGAGAATTTGAAATTTGAATTTTAGTTTTGAAAAGAATTATTTTAAACTCTCTCCTTTCCTATCTCTCCCCCTTTGCCATATATCAAAAATAAAGAAATATAGCTAACAAACAAATGTAATAAAAAATTAAATTGCATAATTTGCTGTACTGAATCAATTCAAGATGTGAACTCAATCAAATCAGTTTCAATTTCTCCTTTAGGGTCCTGTCTAACCCAATTAGCTACTTACTATCTGTTATAAACAGTAATTTTTGCTAGGGTTAGTCAAGTTAAGTGTTCTGTTCAAGTTAGATTTTCTAAACTTGACACTTAACTTGATTACTGTATAAGTTGTATTTAGTGCCCCAATTACTGCAGATGCACTGACTTAAAGCATCTTGAATTAAGGCAAAGACCTAAGCATCTCATCCCTTTCTAAGTTATCAATCAAAGTACCCTAAGGTGCTTGTGAGATGCTGGCTTCTAGTCTATAGGTGCATGCATTTCTAGGGTTAGGGCGTAGGCTAAGTCCATTTTCGAAAAGCCCTAATTTTAAAAGGGGTAGTTTTTGAATAAAACTAAGTGAAAAATTTTATTTTAAAACTTTTCAAAACTGAATAAAAGCTGATTTTGAAAGCATTTTAAAAATTTATTTAAAACTAATTTGAGTAAGAAAACCAATAGTAGACTCAACCTATTCTTCCAAGCATAGTAAAGATCAGATACTCAAGTCAAATAAGTAGTCAAACCAAGCAGGTTAACTGGTCAAACAGAGGTCCAGTAGAGTCAAACATGAGTCAAGTTTTAGTTACTTCGTACAATGCTGAAAATAGTCTAACAATGAAGAAGGGCCAGGGTGGTCAGATGAGCCAGGCTGCCATGATCGAAATAGTGCCATCATCTCGTGATACTGTGCGTCTCTGGCCTCCCTCTCAGCTCTAAGGGCGCTCATATACCCAGTGTAGTAGCCCAGATTTGTCTCCATATCTTCAACATGATTTGCCTCCACTTCCTCTCGGAGGCTCTGGACATGTGTCTCTAGCCGTGTCACTCTCTCGTAGAGTGTCGGTGGAGGGGGCTCGTCTATGTGTGCTCGAGCCTCGGCTGCTAGATCGGCTACATCGACGTCAACCTCCTCATCTGAGTCAATCTGGGGACCGGCTCTCTGACGTCTCCAGGATAAAACCCCGGTGATGTTCCGACCGTGGTGATGTAATATGGACGTGATGATGTGGCAGTAGGGTGTGCGTACCCGCCCTTGCGTGGTAACACTGGACGCATGTAGGATAGCATGAAACATGTGAAGTCCTATGTCGATGTCTAGCTGATGAATCAAGGCATATAGGGGAAAGGTGTGGAATGGTCGCATAGTAGCGACGTCTCTAGTAGATAAGGGCAGAATACATCGGACTATGACTCTATATAGAGCGTAGTCCTGGATCTGTAGGTCGACAGACTGAAATCGTCTGGCCAGGGGTTGCCTAAAGAAGTAAGAGTGTAATGTATCTAAGGTAATGTGAGAGTAGGGAGCATCAAAGGGGGGCTCCCTAGGAGGGTAACAACAGAAGGTGGACTGCGATAATCGTAGTCCTAGAAATCGGTTGAGTAGTGTAGGTGTGATTGTTAAGGGAATTCCTTGAACAGTGGTGACGAACATGAGACCATCCTGTCTAATTATGTTGTTGTAAAATTTTGCACATAAGGATGTATTGATTGGATGGGTGCAGAATACGAGATTGTCAAGTTGGTAAAAGTTTATGACATTAATAGCTAAGGGACATGATTGGGTGAAAAATTGTCTATTTAAGTAGCTCGTTTTGATAGGCTTATAGGTCGTTCGAGCAAACTTATTACACAATTCTAAATTCGAAAACCTAGGATCAGGACTAGGTTGGGTACCGGGTTCTGCCTCGTTTGGTCGGCGTCTTCTAAGAGAAGAAATATGCATTTAAAGAAAGTTTGAAGGAATTGCATTAAAGAAAAAAAACTTAATTGTAAGAAAAGTTATACCGGGCAGCTCGGGGAGGCATGGTTGAGGATGAGAGCTTGCAAGGTCTCTTGGAAAGTAGAGAGTTGAAGGGGAGGAGTGATTTGAGTGTGAAGAGAAGAAGGGGGTATGGAGCCCTTTTATAGGGCTTTTCCGGGCGCCCTGTAGCGGGAGGGCGCCCTGGCAGGGCTGCAGCTGCCTTTTGGCAGCTTTATGTCTTTGAATAGCTATACAGGGGCGCCCGGGAGTACCCGGGCGCCCTGGTCAGCGTGGAGTGGCAGAGTTTCTGCCACTTGGTGATCCTCGAGGCGCCCGCAAAGGTCTGGGCGCCCTAAAAGCCTGTTTTTGAACCTTTTTGTCTTGTTTGACCAGGTTTTGACCAGATTTGACTGTTTTAACCATGGTTTGCCTAGAGTTAAGTCAGTGCCATTCTAAACTGAACAAAACAACAAAAAAAATGCAGTTGTTAAATGAATTTTCATTAAGTTTGCCGTCTCACCCAGTCTAGGGTTATCAACCATGTTAGCCTTAAGGGTTTTGTGAGACAGGTTTTGATAAAAGAATTTTCGAAAATCATGATTTATTTTGAAAGACTTAATTAATTTTTGAAAGTGATCAATTTATTTTTAATTGAAAAAGAATGATTGAATCTATAATTAACTGAAAGTTTGTGTTAGATTCGAATTTGACAGAGACAAGTTTGAATTTGAATTTCAAAGATTGACTTCCAGGTCTTGGCGAGGCACTAGGCCTTCTTTGGCCGTAGCCTTATTGGATCATCAACCCTTTCCTTGACAAAGCCTTTCAGTGAAATTTCATTTTCAAAATTAATCTTTGAAAAATTCTGGTCTAACTAGTTTGGGTCTTGGATCGGTAGCTTCGGCTAGTTTCACCAGTCTAAAGAGACCAAGTAAAGAATACTTGACCTTATTAGAATTGGTTTCCCTAACGTACTATCATCTCACCGCCACCCAATACTATGTTGTCAAATTTCAGTTAAGTTGGTTCAGTCCTTAAACTAACCATTCCTAATTCTAAACATAGCAAATTGCAGAAATTAAATAAACAAGCAAACATGCAATTTAAGGACAAAGAAAGTTGGATTTTATCTAACAATAAATATGATTTTTAATTTGGCTTCCCTGGACTAAAGCCACGATAATGGTTTGGCAAGATATGAATCTTGTCCTTGGGGATCCAATACTGATTTGATCTAGTTTGTTTGTTTAGGCACAGTTTAGGTACCCATGCCTGAACTTTAGGTCTGGATTGGTTCAGTACAACATAATAAGATCTTTGCCTAGATTTGGTTCTATAGCCTAGTCCGGATCGATTTAGAACCGACTTCTATTTTCCAAGAATCATGTCATGACCCTTGGAACCAAAAGTGAATCGTTCTAACGCTGACATAAGATCCTTAACCTGAGTTTTCAGGGAGGAGTTCTCTTTCTCAAGTTTTTCAACTTGAGTAGGAGTTCCTTCTTGAACCTTCTCGGTTAAGAGTTTAGAATCAGCTCCCTCTTTCAAGAGTTTTACTTCCTGTCGGAGGGATTCGATTCGGAGTTTGGCTTTCGCCAAATCTCGAGAAAGATACGAAATTAGTTCATTTAATTGACATCTAGTAAATCCACATACCTTGATTTCGCCATCTTCTGAAAAGGTCAGTCTGCCGTCGTCCTGTTCTGATTCTGACTCGGACTCGACTTCTTCTGAGGCAGTTAGTGCGAGTAGGTTCGATTGTGGGACCTCTTCTTCTTCTTCGGATGAGGACTCGTCCCACGTTGCTTGAAGTGCTTTCTTCATCCTTGTCTTTTTTGCTTCCTTCAAGTTAGGGCATTCGGTCTTATAGTGGCCCTTCTTCTTGCACTCGTAGCAGGTCACGTTGGGCTTGCTCTTTTCGTTTGCGGGTTCAGCTGGTTCATCCCTTCTTCGGCTGACTTTCCGTTTGTTGGTTTGGTTCTTCAATTCTTTGTAGTAGTTTCTTGCCAGTCGAACCAGCTTTGGTCGATCTCCTTCTTCATCTTCTGTGTCTGAGTCTGAGTTAGACTCGGGTTCAGGTTGAGGCTTCTTCTTTGTTGTCCTTACAGTTTTACCTGCAACAAAGGCAATACTTTTCTCGGCCAAATTGCAGTTAGTTTGTTCGTGTAATTCTAATTCAGAGAATAATTCATCTAATTTTATTTTTGAAAGGTCCCTTAAAACCTTGTATGCATCTACCATAGATGCCCACAAGGTATTTCTCGGGAAAGCATTTAAAGCATACCTTATTAGGTCACGGTTATCTACCTTGTGACCGATGGTGTGCAGTCCGTTCATCAGTTCCTGGATTCGAGCGTGAAGCTGAGCTGCTGTTTCGTTGTCGGCCATTTTGATGGTGTACAGCTTGTTCAAGAGCAGATCTCTCTTGCTGATCCGAGTGTCTGATGTTCCTTCGTGCAGCTCGATCAGTTTTCCCCACAGCTCCTTGGCACTGTTGAAAGGGCCGACCCGGTTCAGCTCCTCTTTTGTTAAGCCACATTGGAGGGTCTGGGTCGCCTTTGTATCAGCTTCAATTTTGCGTTTCAGAGCGGTGTCCCACTCTGTGTAGCTATGAGGTATTCCTTCAACATTTTTGGGGATCTCCAGTCCGGACTGGATGATGATCCACATGTCCACCTGAGTTTTCAGGTGGACCTCCATTCGACTTTTCCAGTCGGAAAAGTCTTCTCCACTGAAAAGAGGAGGTCTGGCTGTGCTGAATCCTTCTTGCATGGCCATTAGGTATTTTATCTGAAAAAGAGATAAGAGAGAAAAAACTGTCCCAAGACTTGGTCTTGGATTAGTAGTGCGGGATAAAGAAAATTAAATATCGAGGGGTGTTGCACCAACCTCGATCAACGAGAAGAAATTCGAACAAAAAAAATCTTCGAAGAAATTCGAACGAATAATAAAAGGAAAATTTAAAGAAATCCGAAAATTTTTCAAACTGGTGGTTGCACCAAATTTGAACTTCCCCGCTCTGATACCACTTGTTGGATCGAGAGAACCGATAGAGGGGGGGGTGAATATCGAAAAATGTTCGGATTGGAAAAGAGAATGCGTAGCGGAAGAATAAAAACAAAAACACGCAAACAACGAGTTTTTTACTTGGTTCGGAGCCTAGGTCGACTCCTACTCCAAGGCCCATGGTCGCTGACCGTTTACTGCGGGCAATACTATAATCGCGCAAAATCAGTTACAGAATTAGAGTTACAGTTAAAGTGCAGTACTAAAATTAAACTCTTCTTTTTATCGACGTCCGGTGTAGATTACTTTTTCCAGAGCAGTAGGACATCGTCGGCGCCTGTATCTCAAGTCGGGAGGTTGCCGGAGCAGAGCGCGGAAGCAGAAGAGCGTGAATGTGTTCGAGAACTTGGATTATTGAAAGCCTTGGCATTGGGTGCTATTTATAGCACCTCGGGGCGCCCTGGACGTCGGGGGCGCCCCCCACGTGTCACGCGATCCCCCTTTCTCTCGGTCAACCTCTATCCCACTCGAATAGGGCTGAGGTTTGACACTGGGGGCGCCCTGGTTGACTCCTTCAGCGTGGGCTTCTAGGCTGGATAAGGGTAATCGGCCTCGCTGGCTTAGGCACGGGGCACCCTGGCCACTGGGGGCGCCCTGGGCGTCTGGGGCGCCCTAGACGCTGGGGGCGCCCTGGGCACTGGGGGCGCCCCGGCCAGTAAGCAGTCGAAGCACTTGTTGCTTCGCTTGTTTTATGTTGGCCTTGGGGGCGCCCGGGACACTGAGGGTGCCCTGCTCAGCTACTTGCCTCTCTCCTTTGGGCATTCTGAGCTGCAGACATACGTTCCTTCGGTCCTGCATCCAGGGTTAGTCCAAAACAATATGAAGCAATAGAGTATTATGTTTATATAACCTTAGCTGTCTTGGTTCTGACTTTGAGTTTCCAAAATGGAACCCTAGGTTGAACCGACGCCTACTGTTCCCTCGACGGGGAACGCGTCCTCACCTACTCCTCTCAGGAGAATGTACTTGATGCCAACCGGCTCCTCCGGTTGGACTTTTGCCTAGCGGTCCTTTGCCAGGTCTTGGATACCAAGCTGTCCTTCGCCCGGTGCCTAGCATTCCTTCGCCAGGTCTTCAGTCCCATGCTGTCCTTCGCCTGGTGCCTAGCAGTCCTTCGCTAGGGCTTCAGATCCAAGCTGTCCTTCTCCTGGTGCCTAGCAGTCCTTTTATAGGTCTTTGTCTCCTGGCATTCCTTCGCCAGGTGCCTAGCAGTCCTTCGCCAGGTCTTGAATCTGCACACTCACGTAGCATGTTAGAAAACAAATAAGACTTAACTTTTGAACCCTTTGCCATTTATCAAAACACAGGTTTGACTTGGGTGTTGTCTGCACCAACACTTCGTACCTCTTAACCCTAGATAAATATCCACTCATCAATCTTCCTTGAATTCCATGATATCCATATGACCATATTTCATATAATCACCAAGAAACCATGAGACCAACCTTTATTTAAGGAATATAAACAAGGATTTAATTTTAAGACCTTCTCCTATTATCCAAAGCCTTTTCATCTTAACTCTTACTGATCAGTCGACTGCCCCCAGGGCAGTCGACTGATACATGAATTATAGGTTTTTCAGTCCAATTTCAGAAATCCCTAAATAATTCTACAAATCTTTAAAAAATCTGAAATTTTGTGGGGAGATTTGTGAAGCCTATACCTACTTGGGAAAAATATGTTTCCAAATAAATGTACTCCAAATCCCAAGATTGGCACGAAACTCTATTCTTCCTAAATTGTATCATTTAACCTTGTTCCAAAAGTTTTAATTGGGATTTCTCCTCAATGTATCTTCTCATTCTTGATCATAATTCATTTCTAGAACTGAATTATATGGTAAAACCCTATTAAACCTTAATTTTACACAATATAACCCTATTTTCATCTTCTTCTCCCTAAATTCCCTTTTAAGGTGCCAAAACCTAGGATTAAGACTTATCCAAGTCTTCCAACCCTTTTTGACACATTTCACCTAATTTCCTAGGAGAGAAACTCTTGAGATCCATTTACCACAGACCCCAAAGGCTCCTAGATCTCCCCCTTGAGCTCTTAGCCCTAACCACCTCTCTAGGTGACTAAATCCACACTAGACCACACCGGTGAGCCTCCGGTGATTCTTGGCCTATAAACCTAACCCTTTTAACGTTAGACACCTTGTCTTTGGTTAAGTTATCCTTCTCCTTCCCTTTGAATGGCACCCCCTTGCAATCCTTGGACTTCTCCTTCTTGCCATGATCATATGTCTTCCCAGAATATTTCTTTTTGTTGGCATTGGAGGTCTTAGACCGGTATCCCAACCCTGATCTATCATAGTTGGGGTTTAAACTATCCAACACCATATCTAGACCCTTAGATCCAACCTTGAATCTTTCTAGGGTCTTTTCTAATTTATCAAGTCTTGCCCTCAAGGCTTGATTTTTCCTTTCTAAGTTTCTAGCCTTAGTGTCCATATGTCCACTTTGGACATTCCTAGACCTACCCTCTTTTCTAGGCACATTCCGTCCCTTCTTGAGATTAATGTCATGATCCTTAGATACACTGGTCTTAGATCTAGCATGATGCATGCTTTTCCTAGGGTTATGATCTACCTTGTTAACCCTATTCCTATCATTGTACTTAAATCCAAAATTATGCACCATTAAGCATTTTTTTTATGAATTCTAACATGCATGGATGGATAATTAACATTATTTTTAATATGCAAGGAGAAACTTAAAATTGAATTGCATTTTAATCTAGGGTTAGGAATTACCTCCCTTACCCATGTAGTCCCTCATTGTTGTGATCTTTGCTTCTTCTTTTCTTCTTTCTCCCATCTCCTTAAGTGTCCCATTTTTTTGAGCTCTTTCTTCCTTGGACACTTGGTGTGGTAGTGCCCTAGCTCTTCACATGTAAAGCATCGGATTTTCTTCTTCTTCTCTTGAGTTTCTCCAATCCTACACTTCATGTTAGAATTAAAAGAACTTGAAATAGGTTTAGGTTTTACCTCCTTTTTACATTTTGGACACTTATCTTTGTAGTGTCCCATGTCGTTGCAACCAAAGCATGTGATATGGCCCTTCGATTTGGCTTTAGTGGAGGTGGAGGCTAGGTTGACTTCTTCTTCAACTTTGGATGACATGGATGCTTCCTCTTGTGCTTCCTCTTGTTTTTGTATGGTTGAGGGTCTTTCCTCCACCTCAATGCTTGAAGTTGATGCTTCCTCTTCTTCTCTTGAGGTGGATGCCCTCTCACTCTCTTCTTCTCCTTTACTTGAGGAAGTGGATGATTCTTCACTTGATTGTTCATCCTCTTGGGCTCTTGAGCTCACTTCCTCGGGTTCTTCCACTAATTGACCTCGTGTAAGGTTTTCATGAATTTCTTCTATCTTTCTCCATAGATCATGTGCATTTTGATATTCTCCTACACGACTCAAAATATTATTAGGTAAAATATTTACTAAAATACTCAGTACCTTTTCATTTGCTTTTGCTTGATCTTGTTGTTCTTGATTCCAATATCTAGGTCTAAGCCTCTTCCCGTGCATATCCTTTGGAATCTCGAATGGCTCTTCAAGTGCAATTCTTAGTTCCCACTCCATTCCAAACCATGTCTCCATCCGTGACTTCCAATACCCGAAATCTTCATGATCGTAGGGCGGTGGAGTGTAGATATCTTCACCCAACTTGTCTTCCATTGTTTTCTCCTCTAGCGTGTGCTCCCTCGGCGGTTAGTCCAATCGAGAGAGGTCCTTCACTTTGATACCAATTGTTAGATCGATTCAGTACGCTAGAGGGGGTGAATAGCATTTTTTGAATTCGTTCTTCCTACACAGTTAGTTACGCAAGCGGAATATATAATAAAACAAAAACTAACAATGAGAAAGCAACGCTATCGAACTGATTTACTTGGTATCCACCTCGGACGGGTGACTAATCCAAGAATCCGTCGGTGGATCACTCCCCGGATAACCTCCGGCTAGCCCTCGTCGCTCCTTGTGGGTGGAGAAACCTCACCACAACATCTTTAGAAGACCTGAGCACAAAGACTACTATCTTGTCTTTAACCAAGACAAGATTCGTCAAGGATCTCAGCCACCACGAAGTTCTCTTTAAATAGGACTCGGGCTGAAACCCTCGCCACCAGTCGACTGCCCCCAGGGCAGTCGACTGGTGCCACTGAAATTCGACCGTTGTAACCCCAACATTCGAATTTTTAGCCAACTCACCAGCCACTACCAGTCGATTGCCCCCAGGGCAGTCGATTGGTTCAGAGCTGAGACCCTTCTGTGAGTTTCATCAGTCGACTGCCCCCAGGCCAGTCGACTGGTCTACTCACATATCTAAGGTTACCCTTCCCGAGTACATTCCACTCCTCACTTGAACCCAAGGATTTCCTGAGTACAATCACACAGCACTCGTATCCTCACGACTCGACTGACTCCTCATCCACAGCCTCGACTATTGCCTTCGCGCCCTCTTCATCTTCGGCTCCCGTCCCTCGGATACACGCAAGCCTCCAGCTTGCCTCCAAGCCATCCTTCACATATGTCTCAAAGTCCGCACCCCTTAGCTCATCGTCCCTGCTCTCCAAGGTCCCTCGGGTGCACATAAGCCTCCAGCTTGTCTCTATGCCACCCTTCACCGTACCGAGGCTGTCGAGTCAAGTCAATATGTGTAAACCTGTACAACCTGCACACTCAACATACACATATTAATTACAAAGGAAAACCTAACTTAAACCCTTTTCCCAAACATCAAAACACTTGGTCACTCCGGACCACAAATTGCCTCAACAGATTCATCCCATATGGCTTTCAGGTTCTTGTGTTTGGCCTTATTGAATTTGTTCACCTTTATCCTCGGACAATTCTCCTGTTAGGATCGAAAGGAATTTAGATATCTCTATAATGGTATGATATTGTCCACTTTGGGCCTAAGCCCTTATGATTTTACTCTTGGGCTCTCCGAAAAGGTCTCATGCTAATGGAGATATCTTTTTTCCTTATAAGCCTATGATCTTTCACATGTGTTTTCGATATGGGACTATGTTTGCAACCTTGCAACCCCAACAATCCCCCCTTAAACAAAGGACCACAAGCCCCCCTCAAGTGGAAACCTTTTCCATTTGATGTCTGATCCTGAACCCACTAGGACTTTTTGCCCCTCGTTCCACCGGACCTACTAGGACTTCACCGCCTAGCCGCAACTAGGGCTTCTCTGCCTGGTATCTGGTCTCTTGATCAAGACACGGGAGCCCACACATCCTTTATTCAAGGCTTAACCCACATGGTTAGATCTGGATCATGGCTCTAACTCGTGCTTCTTCTGGCGGTTAGTCCGGTGAAGAGCGACCTAGCTTTGATACCAATTGTTAGGATTTAAAGGAATTTACATATCTTCACAATGGTATGATATTGTCCACTTTGGGCCTAAGCACTCATGGTTTTGATCTTGGTCTCTCCCAAAAGGCCTCATGCCAATGGAGATATCGTTTTTCCTTATAAGCCTATGATCATTCCCATGTGTGTTTCGATGTGAGACTATATTTGCAACCTTACAACCCCAACATATCCTTGATGTGCCCTTCTTTCTCACAATTGTAGCAACGGATCTTCCTTTTCTTTGGGGAACGTTTCTTACCCTGCACTTTATTAAGCCTTTTAGATTTAAAATACTTAGATAATTTTCTTACCATGTACGTTGTGCCTTCTTCATCTTTTGAAGATTTCTCCTTGTACTGGATCTTCCTCGTGCTTAGGGCGATGTTGTCCATCTTACTCTTTCCTGAACACTAATATTTGTGAAGTTCTAATATCGAAAATAATTATTCTAATGTACTTACCTCAAGATACTTAAAGATGAAGTACACGTCTATTACGGAAGTCCAGTTTGGGGCCCTCGGAAATGCATCTAAGGCATACGTTTGTGCATCGCGACTCGTTACCATTTCACCGAGGTTCTTAAGTCCCATGATCAACTCTTTGATTTTGGTGTGTAGCTGGGCAAATGATTCTCCTTCTTCCATTCAGAGGTTACTGAGTTGGTTGTGGAGTAGATCACATTTTGCCAACTTTGTTTCAGAAGTGTCTTCATGGAGTTCCAAGAACTTTTCCCAAAGTTCCTTCACTGATTGGTAAGTTCCAATTCGGTAGACTTCTTACACAGGTAGTACGGTTAGCAGATGGAATTCTACTTTCCTATTTGCTACAAAATTCGCTTACTCCTTTTCCGTCCACAGGCTTTCATCTTTGTCTTTATTATCGGCATCTTTGGGTACTTCAAAACTATTTTTCACGATTAGTAATAAATCAAAGTTAGCTTTAAAAAATACTTATATTTTTCTCTTCCAAATAGCGAACTCTCCCTCGAACTTTGGTAGGTAGATGACTGGTCCAACCATTTTTGTATGTGCTTCAAATGGTAGTTAGTGCTTCTGGAGCACCCTTGCTCTAATACCACTTTGGTGATCGTGCGATCAGCAAGAGAGGGGAGGGGGAGTGAATTGCCCCTGTAAAATAAACTTAATCTTTTGTTCTTTCTTAACAAAGATATGCATTAGTTAATGAACAAAACAATAAAATAAGAATTAAATAACTAAACAAATGCAAAGAGACGCAAATAGTTTACTTGGTTTGCAACCAGGAAGGTTCTTAATCTAAGGCAAATTAACGCTCGATCTCCAAATGCACTCTTTGGGGTAGAGAAGCCTCTTACATAGATTAGAAGTTAGAAAGACAATGAAAACTAAGCAAGGAAATTCGTTACAAGTTAATTGATGATTGTAACTAAGCTTTGGGGGTCTATTTATAGTCTTAGTGAAGACTATCCGAGTGCATAAGGGCGCCTGAGACGTGGCTCAGGGGTTATCCGCATCGCAACATTCGCGAACGGCTAGTTTTGGATGAAAGTTCAGCTTCTCGAGCGCCTGTATTGACTGGGCCGCCTGGGAACATGGGCGCCCGAGTCAATGCAGGCACCCCCATTCACGGGTGCCCGATTGACTTTTGGTCATCACTATGCTAATCAATCTCCAGCGGGTATTCTTAGGTAATCTCGAGCCTTCTAGAGTTGGGCTTACCCAAATCCTCCTCCGACCTTCTCCTCAAGCGTGCTTCCCCCCGACTTCTCGTCCCTCAGACGTCGCGCGTGTTCTTCTAGCTCCACTGGTGTACTCTTCCGCAGATCTCCGCGTCCCTCAAATGCATCGAGCTTGCCGACTCCCTTCCCGTGCCATCTTTTTCGACTGTTGCATCTCTCGCTCGACTTCCTGTGCTCCTAAGCTCCTGCATACTTAGACGTAGGGATCAAATATAATAGGACTTAACTTAACTCGGTTGACCACATCAAAACTCACTTGGGGTACTTACAAAATCAACTTTGAAGTATTTTCAAAATTAAAAATTCACCTTTTTAAAAATAATCCATAAAAATTCATCTAACAATCGAAAAAATCCAAAAATTTTCTGTGAATAGATATGAACGATATCTATCACAAAAAAATTTAAAAATAAATTTACTATAAAATTTCTTTTTTAAAAAATTCTAACATGACACAAAAAAATATTAATTTCTAGCATGCTTAAAAATTATAACTAATAGCTCAACACCAATTTAGGAACATAAAATAAGTTTCTACCTACGAGATTAATCAAGAATTTGGGTGGAATATAATTTTTGGACACATTTATAATTTGGCCCCTATGATTCTTAGTATTCCAATTTAATCTATAAATGATTCTATAATTTGAAATTCAAAAAATAAAATAGATTCTTGAAGCTCAAAGCAAAAAATAATTATTCTAAGGTACTTATCTCGAGGTCCTTCGAGATGTAGTATAAATCTATAATTGACGATCATTCTTGTATCCTTGAAAATGAATTCAGGGCATATTTGACTGAGTCATAATTTGACATTGATTCTCCAAGGTTGATGAGTCTGTTTATCAGCTCTTTAATTTATGCATGCAGTTGTGTTACCATTTCTCCAATGTCCATTTGGAGGTTTGTTAGTTGATTCCGGAATAGAACTTGTCTGGCCAGCTTGGCTTCTGAAGTTCATTCGTGAAGCTCCATGAATTTTTCCCAAAGTTCTTTGGTGGAGTGGTAGACACTGACCCAATTGATTTTTTGTGGCGACAAGACATTTAGTAGATGGAACTATGCTTTGCCGTTAGCCACGAAGTCTTCTCGCTCCTTTTTGGTATGGTGTTCTTCCTTTTCTTATCCATTTTGATCTTTTGGTACTGCAAAATCATACTAAATGGTTAAAAGTATATCAAAGTCGAGTTTGAAGTATACCTTCATTTTACGCTTCTAAAGCGTAAACTCCCCATTGAACTTAGGCGGATAGATACTTGATTCGGTCATATCCTTGTTGCTTCAGATGACGATTAGTTCATCTCAAACGACCTCACTCTGATACCAATTGTAGGAACATGTGGGCTGGCTAGAGGGGTGAATAGCCCTGAAACATTAAACTAATCTTTTGCGTCTAACTTAGCAAAGATGAACAGATTAGTTAAGCAAACAGAATGACATAAATAAGTAATAGAGAAAGAGGCTTCGAATTTGCTTTGTTTGCAACCTAGGTGGTTGCTAATCCAAGGTAGTGAAAGTGCAATAAGAAAAGCCACCTTTAACGTAGGTGGAGAAGTCTCTTACAAGCATTGACAGTACAAACACTTGAGCACAGAATTAGAAAAGTGATTACAATGAATGAGTTGTAATTTTAAGCTAAGGGGATCTATTTATAGAGCCTAGAAGACTTATCGAGATGTGACATGACACCTCATAGGAGCCCAAGCGCAACATAGGCGACTGACTCAGGTTAATGTTTATCCACCTCGCAACGGTTGTCAAGCTGATAAGTATCTTCTTGAATGCCCGAGTGAAACATGGGCACTTGTATACTCGGGCGCCCGAGTTCACTCAGGCTCCTATATGCCCAGGCGCCTGATGTTGGGTTCTCCCGGCACAAAACAATAAAAAATGCAGCGGAAACAAGAACCCACGAGCGATCCATGCGAAAGAAAAACTAGTACAAAGTTGATCTACATCTACTTCTAAAGAAGATATACCTTCGGAGCGTGCCCTTTGCTTATCCCGCTCGTCCAAGGTGCGCCGGATCTCTTGCACGTTCAAGTGTCCGTGCCTCTATTCGTATCCACACGGACACAATCTCTCAACTTCTGGAGAACTACCTTAGTTGTACTAGCAACTTGAGGTAGCTCGCAGAACACCAAGAACCCTACAGTAGGGTTTCGGCCAAAGGAGGAAGATGAGGGAGGGAAGAAGAAAGGGAAGAAGGAGAGGAGAAGAAGGACTCATCCAAAGTCACAAGACCCTCTTTTATAATCATCCCATGAATATGAAGAGGCTTGTGTCTCTTTGGCTTCCTCCATCAATATCAATAAAGAGCACATCTTTTCATGTGACTCTTCATCTTTTCCCATGCAAGAAAAGAATCTTTTCATCCAATGAAAAGAGACTTTTCTCTTTCCTCCATGCAACTCCGATCGGGCCTCTCAGGCTTCCGACTCGGTCTCCTGACCAAGTCTCCCGAGTGGCGAGCTCCCGACCCAATCTACCGAGCTCCGACCCAGTCTGCCGACTGCCAACCCGATCCGCCAGCTCCGACTCGGCCCGTCGAGCTCCGACTCGGCCTCTCTCGAGTTCCCAACTCGAGTCCCCTGAACTGACCTCCCGAGTTCCCAACTTGGGCTCAAGTCTCCCGAGTTCCCAACTCGGGCTCAGATCTCCCGAGTTCCCAACTCGGGCTCAGATCTGCCAATCAACTTTCCCGAAGCATTGTGTCCTTTGTGTGTGACCCAATAGGTTCTCGTGACGTTGGCAATGCGCCTAAACACTTTAGACACATAAACAATGAGCGACATCTAGCAATGCATCATTGCTACCCAAGTAACAAGAAAAGTCGAGATCCGACTAAACCTCCGTGACTATGATAGTGTATGACCTTGTCCTTCTATCCTTGATATCTAGATTGACTAATGAGGCATAGACCGTGTCATCCTCAATCAATCTTGTGTTTCTTGATCCCCGAGTAGACTCACTCAAACAAATGAACTCAATATCTCATATTGACTCATTTGAGCATGACCATGCGTTTCAGTAGTCCTACTCGATCAAGGGGCCCATAGATATCACTCCCATCACTCATATCCCTCCGCATAATTCATTACATACCCAGTGATCGCCTTTATAGTCCACCCTGTTACGGATGACGTTTGACGATACCAAAGTACATAACTCCTTATGTAGGGAACCGTAGTGACTTCAGGTCTAAGGACTATTCATACCAATAGTCACATGAGAAAGTCTCTGACACTCATATGACAATCTATGAAACTTTCTCATAGCGGGTCATTCAGTACACATTCTCCAATGTATACCCATGTATCAACTTGATATCACATATCCATGACTTGTGAGCTCAAGTCATCAGTTGACCTACATGCTAGTCTCCATGCATCAATATTATCCCTGAATAATTGATGCTTGACTAGGAATAATTTAGTGTAGTGTTCTCTACATTATCCCACTATCGATTCAACCAATCGATATAATGTAGATAAGAACCTACTACACATGGACATTATTATACTTAGTTATTCGGCACAGAATACAAAGTAAGTATAATAACCAAACATGTCTTTATTGATAATAGAATATGATACAAAATGCCCCTAGTCAATCATCACATAATTGACTCTAGGGCTCCTACTAACACCTGAGTTCACTCGGTCACCTAGTTCTAGTCAATCTTTGGTTGACTAGTCTTTTGGTACTGCTTTTGGGTGTTTCTCTGACTGTCCAGAGTGGAACTTGCCCAAACTCAACTCTGGCATTCTCCTTGAATGGCTTTCCTCCCCAACTTCTTGTCCCTCAAATGTCGCATCCGTCCTTTTCGTCCACCAGTGTACTCTCCACAGTCTTTTCATCCCTTAGATAAACCGAGCCCGTCGACTCCCTTCTCATATCATCTTTCTCGTCTACTGTGTCTTCCGCTCGACTTCTTGTGCTCCTATGCTCCTGCACAGTTAGACATATGACATCAAACCAATAGGACCTAACTTGATTCAGTTGGTTACATCAAAACTATCCCGGGGTACTTACACGTTGTCGCATATTTGGTCTCTGCATCCAATGACTATGTTTGAACCATCACGGAGATTAATGAATCCCTTCGAAACTTTCCACTCTTGTGCTTTAATGGGGAGATATTATGTCGTGGTCGCAACAGTTTGGCTGAGTGATCTGATGGCTTTGATGAGTTCTCGTCATTCATTTCTCTTCATCCAATGACTCAGTAGACTGATATGACAACTCTATTATGTTGCCGCCAAAATATATTGGGTTATTAAAAAGTGATGCCGCCTTCATTCGCTTTTGTTGCTTCAGTGCCTTTGTCTTAATCTCCGCTTTTGGAGATATAAAAAGTTAACCCTTTCACTCTCCCACTTCTTCGAGTCCATGGTCGCTGACAACCCATTGGATCTTTGGTATGAGGCCAATGGACCATATATATGAGAGGTACAGAATTGCATCTCCGATTACAGTTCAACATCCCTTCCGATCACAAGATTTGAATTTCGACATCGAAATATTGGCCACACGAGCCACTTCCAGGTTACATCACTTGTTTCCCTGGCCAATTAGCGAGTGGCCTTAGGTTTCTCATCCCTTCTTTTCTTCATGACTTAGCCACCTACTTCTAACTCTCCTTGTCCCAATTCACCCCTAATTCCTATCGTTTGATTTGTAGTATTGTCATTATCTGTCGGTTATACCAACTTCCTCTTGATCTCGTGCTCTTTCATTATTTCTTTTGCCCTAGGTGTAGAGAGCATGGGATCTTCTACATTGCGGCAAGGATAGTGTGTAACTTCCTCGACAAATAACGGATTTCACACAAGGGGTTTAAGGGTCATTTTTTCTTTGTTAAAACCCTTGATTGCATACCTAGCCGACCTCTTGGTGAGACAATTTGCTGACTCAGCCACCACTTAGATTGTATAAATTGGAGTAGGCGTACATAGAGGCGATCGAGATCTTGGGCGACTTGATGTTTGATGTGAACATGTTGGTGGAGAATGAGACCCTACTCTACCTAGCTGGGCTAAGCCTGAATGCAGTCGTGTTGGATGACCAATTGAGTAAGGTACTTCTTTGGTTAGATTTCCCCTTTGACTAACTTTTCTTATCTTTGTATATTAAATCATGTTGAATGCATCAATGAACAAGAGCTTAAAGTGGGACCTGACATTTATGTAAGGCATGTGGGCCTCGGAGGATGCGGTTAAGGGTTCCTCACAACTGCCATCACCTCATCCTTCTATGGTAGATGAGCTTGTTGCTATTATAGCTGAGCCTTCTACGGATATGGATGAGATCGAGGTTTCTGTCTCCATAGTGTCGAGTTCTATTATTCCCAAGACGTCGGTCCCTATGTCAAATTGGGGGAGTCTCCCAACATGGGCAAGCCCGAGGTTGAGATTTGAGCCTAAGTTTGACCCTAGAAGAGGGATCGGACGCCTAGACAACCACTATCTCCTAGTCCAATCCAAACAGCTCAAGGTGAGAGTCGGAAATCAGTGTCTAAGGTTGGGACTTTAAAGGGCATTTTTTAAAATATTTATTAGTCAAATAATTTATTCTCTAAATAAATTATAAAATTTTAATTTTATTATATTTATTTTCATTTTTTTTATTTTTGTAAAAAAATATTTTTAATTTTATTTATATTAATTTTCTTTTTTTCTTATATTTATTTTTCTTTTGTTTTTTCCCTTAATGTTTTCCCCCTAAAATCATAACTTTCATTCTAAGTTTCACTCGCTACCTCTGCACCTTCATCTTCCTCTTTCCATCATCGAAACCCTAAATCTCATATCAAAATTCTTTCCTTTTCATCTATTCAACTCCAAACATAAATCTCACACTTAAAATTTTTTCTCTTCTTTTATTCGATTCTATTCATCCTCCAACTCCGCACTACTAGAATATACCATTGATATTTTGAATTAATATTTTTTTAAAGTATTATTATAAATATTTTATAATGATATTTATTAAAAATTATTTATTTTAAAATAAAAAATTATATTAAATTATTTACAATCAAGATATTAATAAATATCATTATTATATATAGAGACCAATTATTTTAAAATATATTAACTTTATTAATTTTTTCTTTTAACTTTTTGCCTTTATTAGTCCCTAATAGCAAGTAAAGCTAACCTAAATTTTTATTTTTTCTCTTTTCAGTAACAACCAAAACCAGAGTCCTTTCCATATGTAACCCTAATCTCATATTCTCAAAGGTAATTAAAATTGTTTACTGGACCTCGACATTGATGCTAAAATATAGATGATTTCCAGATCTGAGGCTGAGTCAGGGGCAATGTCGAGATCCGATATTGAGGCATGGATGATGTCGGAATTCGAGACTGAGAGGATGTGACGATTAAGGTTGAGGCAGGAAGGGTGAATGCAATAAAGGCCAAGACATGGAGGATATCGTCACCACCAAGGCCGAGTCAGGGAGGATGTCGACTACCGAGGCTGAGTCAAGAGAGATATCGAGATTTGAAGCAGGGAGGATGTCGAGATCTAGAGCTAAGATAGGAGCGATGTCGACGACTGAAATCAAGTCTTAGTAATTGTTCCGAAAAGAGTCGTCGGCGATGTCTAGTCACTGAGGCTCAGCCCCGGCAGGGATGACTACGTCGCAGAGGAACTTGGGGGTATCCTGTGCAAGTAACACAAGCGTTAGGGGGACACACCGGCAGGGGTCCGACGGAGTCCACTCCGACGCTCAAGTTAGTAGGTTATCCGATTGATAGAGAAAGAAAGATAATATGTGAAGATAAGAGATCGTAAAAAACCCCCCCTTACCGGAGAGGTGGAACTCCCTTTTATCCCTATCTCGGCAGATTAGTCGTGCCCCCTTTTCTCGGTGCCACTACTCCGATATTTGAGCCACGCCCCCTACTTTCGGCGATGAGAGGATATCCCTTGAAACCATCGATACCGTTGGCATCCCTTCCCCCCTGTGTAGCCATGTGGGAGGGCGTGCGGAATCTTTCCTGATTGATATCCGAGGTCGACGGTGGCGAGGAACCTGTTTCCCGATGGGAGCTCGGGGGGTCTCGGGGGCCGATATCTCCCAAGTTACTCTTCAAGGCAGTGCCTACCAAGGGGCTCACGCGAAGGACCCTCGAACCGGCCTTCCCGAGTGCATCACTAAAAGGAGGTCCCGGGGGTTCGGGAGGGAAGATCCTGTCATGTCCTTACTTCTTCATTCCTTGGGTTGGGCCAAGGACACCCAGCCCCATCACAAGTCCCTTCCCTCAAGTCTGATCGAAGGAAGGGTGGCTGACTGATCAGACTAGTATTGGAATGAAGAAGTTGAACTCACCTGGACCTTATGTCTTTGCGCTCTTCCTGGCTGCAATCCTGGAAGCCTATTATCCCCCTTTCTCCTCTTCTTCTCCTTTTTTCCGTCTGGGTTTTCGGACATATTCCCCGAGTCTCTTCACTCGGGTTGCTTCTTTGAATGTGTCCCCCGACTCCTTCGAATTTTGCAGCATCTGAGGTACCGTGGTTGCCCAGCGTATGTGATAGGGCCACACGTCTTTTTTCCTCACTTTTCGACGTACTACGCGCTATACAAAGCAACGACAATTGATAACTAGTCGATCCTCGACACCTGGCCTTCGATTGCCTCGGGGGAGGTGCCGCTTTCCTATAAAAGTGGGGGTGACGGCGCCTTGCGGCAGTGTTACCCTAGCTGCCGTCCCGAGTTTTCCTTCCCTACTTGCTCTTCTCGTTAGCGTTCTCCCGGCGAACATACCTTCCCCTTTATTCTACGTGCCCTCCTTCTTCATCTCGCGTCCCATGGGAAAGATAAAGAAGTCTTCAGGCTCGGATGAATGCTCTTTAGGGGAATTGGGATTTCATTCTGAGTGGTACGAAACTATCTTCTCGAAGGTGAAGTCGGATTCTCTCCAGGCCGCTTGTCAAAAATATGTCATTCCGACAGATTGGGAGGTGCGAGTCCCCACTGCTGATCAACGGCCGGTAACCACTGATGAGAATTTTTACACCTTCTTCCTGGAGCAAATGGAGTTAGGGCTACGCTTTTATATCCCCTCTTACTTCATGAATGTGGCACATTATTTCCGTATCCTGCTCCACCAACAAGCCCCAAATGCTTTCGCTCAGATGAGCGGGGCTCTAGTTCTTTTCAAACTTTTTGACATTCCTCTAACCCCGCGATTCTTCCATTTCTTTTTTGCTCCTGTCGGAACCCATGGGGCTTTTGGCTTCACTGCTCGGGGTGATCATAGATTTTTGGGAGTTCTTCCTTCCTCTCATAAGGGGTGGAAGGAGAGGTTTTTCTATATCCGGCTCCCCGAGCGTCCTTTCAGCGATATCCATTGGCTGGATAACTTGCCTCCTACCCCTAACCTGGGCGATTTCCAGTAAGATGCGGGATATCAACAGGCTAAGAGTATCCTGGTTGGGATGGAATTCCATGGGCTCCAATTGGTGCAATGTGAGGAGCTCCTTTACCGGGCGGAGATTAGTCCGAAGATTACCTCCCTCAGTTCCAACCTGCGTGAGTTGCCTTGGCCTTGATATAATGCTTAATTGGTACTTGCTGACACTCTCCTGTCATTTACCTTGCAGATGACACCCTGCTTTCAGTCTTAAAGAATAAATTCCTGAAGTGGGACCAAGCCCATGAACAAGCCTTGATCCCCGGGCTAGTATCTTCGACTCCCGCAAGAATCCCCCCCCAGAGTGGCGAAGGGAGGGAGAGCTATCAACGGGCCCCGCAGTGCTGGAGCTCCCCCATGGCGATGACGTCTCATCCTCGCCCATGGACTCTCAAGGAGAGCCTCCCGTCACCTTTCCATAGGCTCCTATGGAAAAAGAAGTTTCTTCTTCGTCTGGTGTACCCGCCGTTGTCCTTGTGCCCGGGAAGAAACGACATGAACGACGATCCCAACGGGATCGTCCCCCAAAACGATTGAAGAGAGGCCCGTGCCCAGCTACCTCTGAGGATGTGGCGTCTCAATCCCCAGTCATCGGGGCCGGACTCCTCTCCTTCGTCGTTGCTGTGTCTTTTCCCGTCACGAGTACCACAGCGACTACCGCCGACCCTCCTCGAGGTAAAGCGGTGGCCACAAGGCCACCTCGCTCCCATCGGAAGGCTCCCTCAGCGACAAAGAAGGCTATCGACAGCTCCCAGTCTATTCGTATACAGGGAGTCACCACAGGGGGATCCCCGAGTGATTCAACTTCGAAGGAAGACGTTCCCACACCCCGTGATGTCCCTGGCTCCTTTGTTCCCCCTCCTGCGGGGGTTCTTGGCCCGCCGTGGCGGGTAGCCGATCAGCCCAATACCTGGC
The DNA here is from genome assembly GCA_024364735.1 of Boesenbergia rotunda. Taxonomy (NCBI): domain Eukaryota; kingdom Viridiplantae; phylum Streptophyta; class Magnoliopsida; order Zingiberales; family Zingiberaceae; genus Boesenbergia; species Boesenbergia rotunda. The sequence continues at coordinate 111,860 of JAGFNQ010005597.1, read as the reverse complement.
CTGTTGCACCAATCCTTATTGGCGGTGAATACTTTGTTCGTGCTTCTCACCTCCTCTCAGCTTCTTTTTTACTGACGATTTTTGTTCACCACTCCAGGTTGCTTCAAACCGCGCGGCCACGGATCGCCTACTGCATTCCGGAGGGATCACCGAGAATCTCCTGCAGCAGGTGGCTGATGCTGAGGCAGAAACAGGTCAGGCTCGTGAGGCCGACCTCCTGCAACTGGAGATCAGCTGGGCCCTCCGAGAGAGAGCTGATCATTATCTGTTCTCCTTGATAGCAGTCAAGGATACCCTACACGGGTACAAGCTTCGGGAACGCTTGGGGTCCGAGAGGAACCGAGCTCTAGAAGAGGATTTACAAAAATTATCGCAAGAGCGAGAGCAACTCCGGGCCCGCAATGAGGAGCTGTCCAATCAGGTTAGTCTGCTGGAGGTTGCTAAGAAAGTCTTGGAGGGCCGAGACGCAGAACAGGAGCGAGTGCTGGCTTTGCGAGCCCATGACTTAGAACTGTCGAGCTCTTACGCAGCCGATCTCCAGGATCAATTAATCCGAGCTAACGCCCAAGCTGCTGCTGCATCTCAAAAGCTCCATGAAGTACAAGAGGTTCAGGCGTGCTCGCTACTAGAGGCGGAGGCACTCAAGCTGGCCAAGGTTGAAACCGAGCCCAGGGTCCAACAGCGGCTAGAAGATTCTGAACCCCAAGTATCTTGGATGGAGACGGCTTATAAGGCCAAATTTTTGGAGTCGGAGGAGTATGCCGACCGGGTGGCTGTAAAAGCATTCAAGACCCTGAAGCAGGGCTTCCACGGAGCCATCAGACAGTTGGAGAAGGACCAATTATTGAAGTCAGGCTCCGATTTGAGTGCCATAACCATTCAACGTGTCTGGGATGACCTTCCCCCCGAAGAGCAGACTTTATAGGGCATCCGTTACTATGTGCTTGTCCTCTTTCTATCCTCCCCTGCCCGCTGTAGCTTATTTCCTTTTGGATTATTTGATCTTAGTGCAAATGTTTACTTGATCTATCGATGCACTCTTTGTTTTTAACGTGATTCCCTATAGAGACTGTAGGGTTTAATCCACTCTTGGCCGGGTGTGTCCGCTCCGAGGCCAAGCTTACACTCCGAGAGGTTGTAGGGTTTAATCAACTCTTGGCCGAGCGTGTACATCTCCGAGGCCAAGCCTACATATAGAGAGGTTGTAGGGTTTAATCAGCTATTGGGCAGGCGTGTATAGCTCCGAGGCCAAGCCTACACACCGAGAGGTTGTAGGGTTTAATCAGCTCTTGGCCGGGTGTGTACAGCTCTAAGGCCAAGCCTACACACCGAGAGGTTGTAAGGCTTAATCAGCTCTTGGCCGGGCGTGTACAGCTCCGAGGCCAAGCCTACAAACCGAGAGGTTGTAGGGCTTAATCAGCTCTTGGCCGGGCGTGTACAGCTCCGAGACCAAGACTACACACCGAGAGGTTGTAGGGTTTAATCAGCTCTTGGTCGGGTGTGTACAGCTCCGAGACCAAGACTACACACCGAGAGGTTGTAGGGTTTAATCAGCTCTTGGCCGGACGTGTACAGCTCCGAGGCCAAGCCTACACACCGAGAGGTGTAGGGTTAATCAGCTCTTGGCCGGGCGTGTACAGCTCCGAGGCCAAGCCTACACACCGAGAGGTTGTAGGGTTTAATCAGCTCTTGGTCGGGCATGTACAGCTCCGAGGCCAAGCCTACACACCGAGAGGTTGTAGGGTTTAATCAGCTCTTGGCCGGGCGTGTACAGCTCCGAGGCCAAGCCTACACACCGAGAGGTTGTAGGGTTTAATCAGCTCTTGGCCGGGCGTGTACAGCTCCGAGGCCAAGCCTACACACCGAGAGGTTGTAGGGTTTAATCAGCTCTTGGCCGGGCGTGTACAGCTCCGAGGCCAAGCCTACACACCGAGAGGTTGTAGGGTTTAATCAGCTCTTGGCCGGGCATGTACAGCTCCGAGGCCAAGCCTACACACCGAGAGGTTGTAGGGTTTAATCAGCTCTTGGCCGGGCGTGTACAGCTCCGAGGCCAAGCCTACACACCGAGAGGTTGTAGGGTTTAATTAGCTCTTGGCGGCGTGTATAGCTCCGAGGCCAAGCCTACACACCGAGAGGTTGTAGGGTTTAATCAGCTCTTGGCCGGGCGTGTACAGCTCCGAGGCCAAGCCTACACACCAAGAGGTTGTAGGGTTTAATTAGCTCCTGGCGGGCGTGTGCACTCCGAGGCCAAGCCTACACACCGAGAGGTTGTAGAGTTTAATCAGCTGTTGGCCGGGCGTGTACAGCTCCGAGACCAAGCCTACACACCGAGAGGTTGTAGGGTTTAATCAGCTGTTGGCTGGGCGTGTACAGCTCCGAGACCAAGCCTACACACCGAAAGGTTGTAGGGTTTAATCAGCTCTTGGTGGCATGTACAGCTCCGAGGCCAAGCCTACACACCGAGAGGTTGTAGGGTTTAATCAGCTCTTGGTCGAGCCTGTACAGCTCCGAGACCAAGCCTACACACTGAGAGGTTGTAGGGTTTAATCAGCCCTTGGTCGGGCGTGTACAACTCCGAGGCCAAGCCTACACACCGAGAGATTGTAGGGTTTAATCAGCTCTTGGCCGGGCGTGTACAGCTTCGAGGCCAAGCCTACACACCAAGAGGTTGTAGGGTTTAATTAGCTCTTGGCTGGGCGTGTACAGCTCCGAGGCCAAGCCTACACACCGAGAGGTTGTAGGGTTTAATCAAAGACTTAACATTTACAGCATGACACATCATCCACATCCTTTATTAATCATACTGCAAGGCAGTGAAGTAGTGAAAACATATATTCACTAAAGTGCATTACACGGCGACTCACGAAGTATAGTAGTGGCGGAGATATTTCGCATGGCAAGGCCTTTCTAGCCTCCTTCCTTCGTGGTCTTCCAGATAGTAGCTACCTCCTGTAAGCTTTTTGACGACAACGTAGGGGTCATCCCACTGTGGCTCTAACTTCCCAGGATCGCCTACTGGTTTAATTCTTTTCCAGACTCGGTCGCCCTCCTCGAAGCTGCGGGCAATCACTCTACAATTGTATGCTAGCTGCATCCTCCTTCGATAGGCTTCCAACCTTACCGCAGCTTTGTCTCGTACCTTCGATATGAGGTCTAGATCAATCAGACGCTCCTGGTCGTTATCTTTCTTGCGATAATGTCGCCGCCGCGGGGAATCCTCTCTTACCTCCACCGGGATAACGACCTCTGCTCCATAGACCAGCTGGAAAGGGCTCTCTCTGATTCCTTCTTTTGGGGTAGTCCGGTAGGACCACAAGATGCTGGGGAGTTCTTCGACCCAACTGCCTCCGACATGATCCAGCTTTACTCTGAGCCCTCGTAGTATTTCCCGATTAACCACCTCTGCTTGCCCATTGCTTTGAGGGTAGGCGACGGAGGTGAAAGCCTGCTGAATGCCTAACCCCTCACACCATTCCTTTAGTCTTCGTCTAGAGAACTGCCTGTCATTGTCAGACACCAGCTTATGAGGAATGTCATATCTACAAACAATATCTTTCCATAGAACCTTCATTACCACCCCCTCTGTGATTTTGGCCAGAGGTTCGGCTTCCACCCACTTAGAAAAGTAATCAACGAGGACCAGCAGGAACTTCTTTTACTGGGGCCCAATGGGGAAAGGCCCCACGATGTCCATTCCCCACTGGTCAAACGGGCACGAGACTGTAGAAACTCTTAACGGCTCCGTGGGGTGATGAGAGACATGTTGATGCCTCTGACAGGCTTTACACCTGTCCACGAAGTTGAACGAATCCGCCTGCAAGGTGGGCCAAAAGTAACCCGCCAAAAGGATCCTTCGGGACAGGGATCTTCCTCCAATATGGCTTCCGCAGATGCCCTCATGTACCTCTCGCATTACGTAGCGAGTTTCTTCCGTCCCGAGACACTTTAGGAGGGGTCGGGCATAGGCTCTCTTGTACAATTGATCCCCGACTAGTGTGAACCTCTCTGCCCATCGGCGAAACAGCCGACTCCCTGGGCCTTCATTCGGCAGGGATCCGTCCCGGAGGAATGCTATCTAAGGATCCCTTCAGTTTACGGGTTCATCCACTCTGACTTCTCCTCCGATTTGAGCCACCATTGTTTCCATCACACTGGGCCCCGGCCCCTCCAGCCACCAGGTTGATATGGAACTGACCAGCTTGGCTAACTCGTCGGCCCGCACATTATCCGACCGGGATATCTTCTGCAGGATGACCTCCGAGAAAGTACTTTTTAGTTGTTCATATAGGGCTACATACCTTTGCAACCGCTCACATTTGACTTTGAAACCACCCGCCACCTGTTGGGCCACTAATTGTGAGTCCGAGTAGACAGTGATTCGATGAGCTCCCATATGCGGGGCCGCTTGTAATCCTATCAAGATTGCCTCATACTCGGTCTCGTTGTTGGTAGCTTTGAAGTGCAGCCGGATGGACAGATGCAACGTGTCTCCCCTGGGGGAGATCAATAGCAGTCCTACTCCGCTGTGTTGGCTATTGGTGGATCCATCCACATAGACCTTCCACATACCTTCGGTCTCTGTCTCCGGGACGGTCTCCAGCATGAAGTCGGAGAGAGCCTGTGCTTTGATGGCGGTGCGAGGCTGATACTCAATGCCGTATTCGCTTAACTCCGTCGTCCATTTGATTAGCCTGCCCGACGCCTCAGGATTAGTGAGAACTCAGGCGAGCGGGCTATTAGAGAGGACCACGATGGGGTGCGTTAAGAAGTACGGTCGTAACCTTCGGGTCATCAAGACCAAGGCGTAGGCCAGTTTCTCCATCATGGTGTACCGTGTCTCGACATCCTTGAGTAGGTGTTCGAAGAAATAAATGGGATGTTGTACCCGGTCTTGTTCTCGGACAAGCACCAACCCTACCGCTTGCTCGGCTACAGATAAATAGACGAATAATGTCTCCCCTTCCACTAGCTTTTGCAGGGTCGGGAGGTTTGCTAGATAGGTCTTCAATTCCTCAAAGGTCTTCACACATTGCTCATCCCACTCGAATTTAACAGCTTTTCTCAGAATTTTGAAGAAGGGGAGGGTTTTGTCTGCGGATTTGGAGATAAACCGTGATAGTGCGGTGATTCGGCCGTTCAGCCGCTGAACTTCCCTGAAGTTCCGCGGGGGTGGCATATCTAGAATGACCTTTACCTTCTCCACGTTGGCTTCGATCCCCCTCTCCGTCACCATGTATCCCAGGAACCTGCCACTTTTTACCCCAAACAAACATTTAGCTGGGTTTAGTTTTAACCTGTGGACTCTCAGGGTGGCGAATGTCTCCTCCAGGTCAGATATCATGTCCCCTCCCTTTTCAGTCTTGACCAGGATATCGTCCATATACACCTCAATGTTCCGCCCAATCTGGTGTCTATAGACTTTGTCCATCATCCGCTGGTATGTGGCACCCGCGTTACGCAAGCCGAAGGGCATGACGTTGTAACAATACGTGCTGTCAGTCGTCACAAAACTGACCTTCTCCTGGTCTTTGGGGGCGAGGGGGATTTGGTGATAGCCCTGGTAAGCGTCTAACATGGAGATGAACTCACAACCGGCTATTGAGTCCACCAGCCGATCTATCCTGGCCAGGGGGTAGCAGTCCTTCGGGCAGGCTTTGTTTAGGTCTCTGAAGTCGATGCAGACTCGTCACTTGCCCCCAGGCTTGGGAACAAGAACTACGTTGGCCAGCCTGGCCGGGAACCGGACTTCGCTGATGTGTCCAGCTTTTAATAGCTTCTTAACCTCATCCCGAATAGCTTTATCTTGCTCAGGGGAGAAGTGCCTCCTCTTCTACTTCACAGGACGGGCCTCCGACGCCACATGTAGGTGGTGCATAGCCAATGCTGGGGGGATCCCCTTGATTTCTTCAGCGGCCCAAGCAAACACGTCTCTGTGGTTCCGCAGGCATTCGACGAGGCGATTTCGTAATGTTGGCGTGAGGTCAAGAGCGATACGTGTATTTCCCCCTCCGCCATGGAGATCGATCTGCACCTCTTCACTCTCGACTTCTCGTTGCTCTTGCTTAGGCCCTTCATCTTCCCGCGGATGAGCAAGATCCTCCGCTTCCACCATTGATGCTCCTTCAGGTGTTTTGTTAGTTCCCACAGACGGCGCCAAATTTGTTCCGGAAGGAGTCGTCGGTGATGGCCGGTCGCTGAGGTTCAGCCCTAGCGAGGATGATTATGTCGCTGAGGAACTTGGGGATCCTGTGAAAGTAACACAAGCGTTAGGGGGACACGCCGGCAGGGATCCGGCGGAGTCCACTCCGACGCTTAAGTTAGCAATTTGTTCAATCGGTAATGCGAAAGAAAACTAGTAGTCAAAGACGAGAGATCGTCCACCCCCCTTACCGGAGAGGTGGAACTACTTTTTATCCCTGTCTCGGCAGATTAGTCATGCCCCCCTTTCTCGGTGCCACGACTCCGATATTTGAGTCACGCCCCCTGCTTTCGGTGATGAGAGGATATCCCTTGAAACTGTCGACACCGTGAGCATCCCTTCCCCCCGTGGAGCCATGTGGGAGAGCGTGCGGACTTTTTCCTGATTGATATCCGAGGTCGGCAGTTGCGAGGAACCTGCTTCCCGAGGGGAGATCGGGGGTCTCGGGGGCCGATATCTCCCGAATTACTCTTCGGGGCCCGGCTTGCCAGGGGGCTCACGCGAAGGACACTCGGGCCGGCCTTCCCAAGTGTGTTACTAAAAGGAGGTCCCGGGGGCCCGGGAGGGAAGGTCCTGTTGTGTCCCTACTTCTTCATTCCTCATGTCGGGCCAAGGCAATCCAGCCCCATCACAACAGTCTTTGTAAACAGACCGCAGGCCAAGCCAGACTATTGAACAAATCAAACTTAGGCCAAGAACAAAACCTATAATAGATCACAGGTCAAGCTCAGACTATTTTATTACTATAATTTTTTTCTATTAAGGTAAAAGTCTGACCTAATCTGACATATTTCCATCTTAATTGAAATCTCTCTAACTTTTATAAAAGGTCATACGTTAATCTTTCGCGTCTTACACAGCTAATCTCATAATAAGAAAATTAAACATATTATTATACGAGAGGGTTTTTTTACTTAACCGAGGTGTATTTTTCTTTTTTTTCTTAGTCCAGAATAGATCATTATTTATTTTTAAATATCTATTATACATGACGAACTCAGATATCTCTGAAATATTTCTGATAAGAGATGTTTTCTAAATAAATTATGATTATTTTAGTTGTTAAGTACTTTACCACTGCATGCACGACACCCTTTTTTTTATTATTATATTGATGTTTAGGGGTCTTTGAGATCCTATTGTGCACTAAATCCAAACAAGAAATAAAGTAAATTACAAACTGGAAACTGAACTCTTACGTACCCAAAGCATTTAAACAGCCGTTAAAAAAAAATTATTGCATTTATTAAATTATATTTTTTTATTGTTTTGAGCCTATAGAGTAATAAAATATTTTTTTAACAAAGTTATATCATAATCCTAACTAGTTGATTGAGAGTGATTATAATTTTTTTAAATTTATTTATCTAACTATTCGAATAGATTAATCTTAAATATGACGTATTTAATTTCACATAAGTTTTCCGTCTACCACCCTATATAAAAGTGATTGTAATTTATTGAATAAGATGTTAATTGATTCATCATTATTACTCAATAAATCTCTCTCACTTAGACAGGTTTTTTCAGTCTCCATGATTTATTCTTTTTATTTTATATGGTCAATGATGAGGGATATTGGCGGTCAACGAGTAAATTTTTACCACATTATCACTTAATTATTAATCAAAAGGATATCAAATTGTTACCCAAGTATCCCAGTTCAATTCTCAATTATCACATATTTGTAATAATTTTTTATTCGACAATTTATCAAAGGGCGTACCTAAGAATTGAAAATTACCAATTCGCATACCATGGTTTCTAATTTACCAAAGGGCGCAGGTCCTTAAGTGAATTTCCTATTATACCCCTCCCGCCAGAAAATATCTTTTTCGTTTCACATTTTCGAGACATCCGAACCACTTTTGCAGTAAAGTAATAATTTGTGGTTCGGATGGCCAGGTAGTGGAAATATTCTCAGCCTATATATATATATTACTACCTTGCACAAGTTGAATCATCACGAGGGTACGTATATATTTCAACCTTGTACAACTCAATTCATCACCAAGGCAGCTGAGGAAGATATGTGTTGAAGGAGAAAAAGCAAGCAACAGATTGGTAATAAATACAAATAGTAATGTACGTATGATTGCCATCTTTGATATGGTATCAGACCTAGTTTTATACTTATCAACTCTTTCTATAATTTTTATATTTGGAGGAGTCTAAGAGTGATATGCATTACATAATAAGGGCTCTCTAAAATTTGTTAAAGTTAAGATAAATAAATGCTTAAATTCGACTTAGGGGTGATATCTTATCATATCAGGTTATAGGAGGGCCTGAAATTAAAGGATTTTAGTCCCTGGGAGTGCATGATATCATTAGATTTCAGGCCCTAGGAGGGACTGAAATATGTTGTTTTCAGGCACTGGGAGGGCCTAAAATAAAAGGAATTCAGGTCCTCCCAGTACCTGAAATGAAAAGATTTCAGGCTCTTCCAGGGGCTAAAATCATTGGATTTGAGGGCCTGGGAGGACCTAAATCAATGGATTTCAGGCCCTGTGAGGGCCTGAAATCAAAAGATTTCAGCCCTCGTAGGGCCTGAAATCATTATATTTCAGGCCCACCAAGGACCTGAAATATACTGATTTCAGGCCCTGTGAAGGCCTGAAATCAAAATATTTCAGACCCTCAGGCCTTCCTAGGTCCTTGATTATGATTTTCAAAGTTTGCAAAATGTAATTGTAATTTATTTTTCAGGGATGATAATGTTGTTGACGAAATTCTATCCGAGTTATGGAATACTCTTGATGATAATGCTGTCACGGGGAATGTATCAGAAATTACAAGAAATTTGACAATTGATCTAAATGAAGAAGTAACTAATCTAGAAGGTGAGAGTTTGAATTCTTCTACAAGAGTTGTTGAATTCTTTGAGCCAAACTGGAGTGGGGAGGAAGGAATTGAAATCCGGAATGCAGATGAATTAGAACCCATTACATGTGTACTAGAATTCCAAGCCGATGATATGCAGATTGAGCAATATGAATTCCCCCCAGATCAGTACAGTGACTTAGAGGAGGAGTTTCCATTAGCTGAAGATCCTTATATTTTGAATTCTCGATTGCTTGCTGGGCCAATTGGAGAGGTAGAGACAAGAGATGAGCATAAATTTTTTATGGGGCAGATATTTCCATCTAGAGAGGAATTCAAGAATGCACTTGTCAAACATGCCATAGTTAACCATGTGAGATATAACCCAGTTGACACCTGAAAAAATAGAGTTAAAACAGTGTGCTTCAACCAACCATGTACATGGAGAGTAGTAGCAAGGGGGGAAGTAGAGATCACTGTTACAAAATATATAAAGGAACACCAATGTGGAACAGTTAGGGAAAGTGTTGATCATCATGCATGCTCTTCATCATTTGTTGCTTCTTTTGTTGAAGAGCAATTTCTTCATAATGAACAATACAAACCAAGTATGATTATATCAGATATTAAAGCTAGATTTGGAGTGACCATATCATACAGAAAAGCATACATAGCTAAGGAGAAAGCATTGAAAAAGGTTGTTGGAGATTATGATGAGGCTTACAGAGATCTTCCATAATATCTGCGTGAGTTAAGAGCTAGAGATCCTGAAACGTATGTGGCACTATGCAGGAATGGTGACAATCAATTCCAGCGTTGTTTTTGGGCTTTTGGTGCTTGCTGAAGGGTGTTCAGGTCTTATTTGCGTAGACTTATCGGAATTGATGTCACACACCTAAGAGGAAAGTATCCGAGAGTAATGTTGATTGCAACGACGATTGATGGTAATGACAATGTTCTCCCAGTTGCCTTCGCAATAGCTGAAGTTGAATGTGAGTCTGCATGGGAGTGGTTTTTGGAGCATACAAAGAGTTTTTTGCTGTCGATGATCACTCAATCACCATAGTATCAGATAGACATCGGGGTATTATATCAGCAGTTAGAAAAGTCTACACAAACACGCATCATGCCTTTTGTTGCCACCACATGTGTTGTAATATGGTAACTGATACTGGAAGTAGAGCTGCTGTAGATTTGTTTTGGGCAGCAGCACGAGCCAACACAACACTCTAATATGATATGATAATACAGACAATGCTTGAAAAACATCCAGTTGCCCATAAGTGGCTTCAGAACATTGACCCTAAAAGGTGGGCAAATGCACACTTTATAGGGAGAAGGTACAGAATGTTTATCACGAATTGTGTGGAGAGCTTAAATGTTTTGTTCAAGTTTACAAGTGAGCTTCCCATAAACAGGTTAATTGATAATACAAGAAGAAAAGTTGCTCAATGGTTCTATAACCGTAAAGAGGAAGTCTCCAAATGACATGTTGCTTTTGAAAGATCGATGTGGGCGTGCAGAGGGGGGGTGAATGCACTTTCGCAGATCGTTTTGATCTCTACACAGATGTTAGCGCAGTGGAAATAATATGTAAAGGAAATAACAATGCTAACAAGAATTCTTTTACTTGGTATCCACCCAGATGGGTGACTAATCCAAGGATCCACGCCGCGAGCACCACTTTTCACTATCGAAAAGTCTCCTTGAGGTGGAGAAACCTTTACAGCAATAGCTTCCTCTTTACAGATGTAGAATTATGGTGGAGGAAGCAAAAGATCACTCTACAATTGGGCAGCACTTCGTTACTGTACGGAACTATACAGACACGTGTAACGAGGCCTCCTTTTATAGGTGAAAAGGACAGATTCGCAGTCTATCCAGACTCGCACCAGTCGACTGCCCCGAGGGCAGTCGACTGGCCCGGCATTAAATGTCGGCCAACGGCTAGCCAACGGCTAGCCAACGGCTAGTTTAGGGGTATACCAGTCGACTGCCCCAAGGCCAGTCGACTGATCCGAGGCTGCGAACTCTCTGTGGGTTTTGGCAGTCGACTGCCTTCGGGCCAGTCGACTGCCCTGCCTCCCAGCCCAGCTCCAGCCACTCCAAACCTTCTCCTTCGCGTGTGCCTTCAGGTCTGCTCCCTTGGCTCGCCTCTTGAAGTCCTCTTTCTCTGGCTATCGTCCCTCGGATGCGCACACAAGCCTTCCCTTGGTTTGCCTCCATGCCACCCTTCACGTGTGCCCTTTGAAGTCCACTTCCCGGCTTGCCCTTGGAGCTCTCCTCCCTCGGCTCTCGTCCCTCGGATAGGTCCACCAAGTGTGATTCTCCAAGTCCTGCAAACTCAATCACACAAATCAAATACAACATAACACTCTAACTTTAAACCTATTCGCCCACACATCAAAACCATGATCTTCCAATCATTTAAAAGGTCGATTGCCTCAACAATCTCCCCCTTTTTGATGTGTGGCAATATGTTTAAGTTAGAGATAAATAACAGCAATAGCAATAGCAAAAGATAGCAATTGAAACATTATGAGACATAATAACCCTAAGAGGTAACCTCCCCCTTAACCTATATCCTCTCCACAGTTTCAATTCTAATCATATTCCAAGTTAAGTTTCCACTTAACAACATCAATAAGAATGTAAGACATATCCGAACCTAAGAGGTACCTCCCCCTTAATCCATGTCTTCTCTCCAAATTTTAACCTTTCAAGGTCTAAGTTAGACAAAATACCTAAAATCATCCATTTTAAGTCAAAATTCTAACTTAAACCGCTCATTCTCCCCCTTTGACATCATCAAAATGATTGCCTCAAGCAACCAAACCCTAGGGTATCAAATGCAGGGATTATTGATTTCTGAATTTTCTCACAGCAGTTGAAAATAGCTGTGCTAGTCGACTGCCCATAGGGCAGTCGACTGATACGCCATCAGTCTGAAATTTCAACTTTTCTGTCGAATTTCAGAAACTCCCAGAAAATTCCAGAAAATTCCAAAAATTGTAAAATTTTGCATACATGTTTGAAATGTTATACTCTATCAGGGAAAAATATTAAACCATATAAAATTTCAATCATGCACGTCTTTTGATAAAAACCCAAAAGTTTTGAAAAACACTACATTTTGTATCAACCTTTGAAACCAATTTTGCAAATATCTGACTTTTAAAAGCATGACACAGTATGTAAAACATAAAATGGTTTTCAAAGTTTTAAAATGTCCAACTATGATCTTTGGCGAGGTGTCCATTGATTAAACACTTGCCTCCCCCATAGTTGGTCTAGTTTTGATATTTTGATACTTTTAATGGTCCAACAATGTGCCACAAGCACAAGTGAGCCAAATGTATCACCCTAATGGATCAAGCACCCTTTTTCAAAGCTAAGGTCTCCAAGTTCATTCTATACTTCTACAAAACACATTCCAAGGTCTCTTCTTAAGGATGAAAACTCTGATTCGGGAAGAGGCTTGGTAAAGATGTCGGCTAGGTTCGACTTTGATTCAACATAGTGTAGTTCTATGTCTCCCCTTACCACATGGTCTCTAATGAAGTGATATTTCACTTCAATATGTTTTGTTCTAGAATGGTGAACCGGATTTTTAGTTAGGTTGATCGTGCTTACATTATCACACAAGACTTTGACCTTGGTGTAATGTAGCTCATAATCCTCTAAGGTGTGCATGATCCAAAGGAGTTGGGAAACACATCCACCCATTGCCACATATTCTGCTTCCGTTGTTGATAGGGCAACGCATGGTTGTTTCCTACTACTCCAACTAACTAAAGAAGACCCAAGGAATTGACACCCTCCACTTATACTTTTCCTATCTAATTTACAACTCGCATAGTCTGAGTCGGTGTATCCAATTATATCAACATTAGGGGTTCTAGGATACCAAAGTCCAACATTGAGGGTCCCTTTCACATACCTTAGAATCCTCTTGACTACAACCAAATGGGACTCTTTGGCACAAGATTGATACCTAACACACATACCTACCGCAAAAAGTATATCAGGTCTACTAGCGGTTAGGTATAGGAGGCTACCAATCATGCTCCTATATTGCTTAGAGTCTACCATTTTCCCTTCAATGTCACTATCCATTTTCACATTAGTTCCTATGGGTGTAGATGCTTCCTTGGCATTTTCTAAACCAAATTTCTTTAACATTTCCTTAGCAAATTTGGTTTGAAATACATGTGTACCTTCATTAGTTTGCTTTAACTTGAAGGCCTAAGAAAAAGGTTAACTCTCCCACAAGACTCATTTCAAATTCATCTTCTATACACTTGATGAATTCTTGTAGGAAGTCATTATTTGTTGACCCAAAAATGATATCGTCTACATAGACTTGGGCAACAAATATATCCTTATCCTTAGATTTTAGGAACAATGTCGGGTCAATTGTTCCTCTCCTAAACCCCTTAGACACCAAAAATGAAGAAAGCCTCTCATACCAAGCCCGAGGAGCTTGTTTCAATCCATATAAGGCTTTTCTTAATTTAAATACGTGTCTTGGATAGTTAGGGTCCTCAAACCCGGGGGGTTGTTCTACATAAACCTCTTCCTTAATGATCCCATTTAGGAATGCCGACTTCACATCCATTTGATAAAGTGTAAAACCCATATGAGCGGCATAGGCTAATAGAATTCTAATTGATTCTAACCTAGCTACGGGGGCATCGGTCTCATCATAATCTAACCCCTCAACTTGATTAACCCCCCTAGCTACCAATCTAGCCTTGTTCCTAGTGATTTTACCTTGGTCATCTAATTTGTTCATAAAGACCCATCTAGTGATCACAATGGTACAATCAGTGGGTCTAGGAACTAGCTCCCATACTTCACTTCTCTCAAATTGGTTTAGCTCTTCTTGCATGGCCAAGACCCAATCAACATCTCCTAATGCTTCATCAATGGTCTTGGGTTCTAATTGGGAGATTAGAGCTATTTGACTAGTTTGATCCCTAAAGTATGACCTAGTCCTTACTCCTTGAGTGACATCACCCACAATTTGGTCAATGGGATGATCATGGTGATATCTCAAGGGTCTAGAGGTTGTAGGTTCATTTACTCCTTCTTCCTCATCCTCTAGTGTGTTTCTTACTCCCCCTTGATCAATGCCCTCCAAATGTAGGTCTTGAAGTCTTTGGGCAAGGGGTTGGACTTCTTCTATATCCTTATCAATAGAAGCCTTTCTAGGTAAGTACTAGTGGTTTCATCAAATTTGACATTTGAGGACTCCTCAATTACTTTTGTCCTCTTGTTGTACACCCTATAACCCTACTAGTCAATGAATACCCTACTAAGATTCCTTCATCGGCTTTTGACTCAAATTTTCTTAGGTCGTCTTTGGTGTTTAAGATGTAAACTTTACATCCAAAGACTCTAAAATAGTGGACTTGGGGTACTCTTCCATTCCAAAGTTCAAAGGGTGTTTTCCCTAAAAACCTATGTACCAACACCCGGTTTTGGATATAGTAAGCGGTGTTAACCGCTTCGGCCCAAAAATAGCTAGGAAGAGAATATGCATTAAGCATAGTCCTAGCAGCTTCTTGTAGGGCTCGGTTTTTCCTCTCAACTACCACATTTTGTTGAGGAGTCCTAGGGCATGAAAACTCATGCTTGTACCCATTTTCAACACAAAATTGTGTGAAACTAGCATTTTGGAACTCCCCACCATGGTCACTCCTAATTCGGTTTATTTTGATGTTCTTTTCGTTTTCTACCCTTTTACTAAAACCTATAAAGATTTCTAGGGTATCATCCTTATGTTTCAAGAAGTAGACCCAAGTAAACCTAGAAAAGTCATCAACTATCACTAAGCAATACTTACTTCCTACAAGTGATGGAGTACTATGACAATCAAATAAGTCTATATGTAAAAGTTCTAAAGGCAATGAAGTGGTAATTAAAGTTTTACCTTTGTGTGATGCTTTGGATTGCTTACCCTCTTGGCATGCATCACACAACTTGTTCTTTTCGTACTTGATCATTGGGAGCCCCTTCACCAATTCTTCCTTGGCTACTCTTGCAATGCTCCTCATGTTGACGTGTCCAAGTCTCCGGTGCCACAACCACCCTTCTTCTTCTTTGGACATGAGACACTTAACAACATTGTTAGTAGCATAAGATAGATCAAGATAATACAAGTTTACCTCTCTAAACCCTTCTAATATGATAGTGTTTGAGTCACTTTGCCTTATTACACATTTCTTAGCATGAAATTCTACTCTAAACCCGGCATCACATAATTGACTTACACTTAATAAATTAAACTTCATATCCTTAATTAAAAGTACCTTATGAATTGAAATAGTGGGAGATACCTCAATTGTGCCGCTACCAATGATCCTTAACTTTCCACTGTTCCCAAAGGAGACCGTCCCTTCTCTTAAGTAGCTAATAGTGGTGAACTTGCTCACATCTCCGGTCATGTGTCTTGAGCATCCACTATCTACTATCCACAAGGTTGGGGCCTTCTTCACTTTTACCTAAACACGAAAAACACACTCTTTTGGTACCCATATTTTTGATCCAGAAGCATCATTTAAAAATTTCTTAGTTACGCATGCTTTCTTTGTGATTCCCCTAGCCCCTAGTCTCCTAGATGCACCAATCCTACCGGTAAGTGAGACGAATGCTACTTCCTTAGTTTTAGGCCTATAACCCAGTCCGGCCTTGTTATATACAGCCCTTTGACTGTTTATGATCATGTCTAGGTTACTAGATCCTACTTGAAATTTCCTTAGGGCCTTTGTGAGGTTATCTACTTGTTACCTTAACTCCTTATTTTCATTTTCAATATGTGAAACATGTGAAGAGTAGAGCTA
>JAGFNQ010005597.1:28561-79097 GCA_024364735.1 Boesenbergia rotunda | reverse complement strand
CTCAATGTTCTATAACCGTAAGAGGAAGTCTCCAAATGACATGTTGCTTTTGAAAGATCGATGTGGGCGTGCAGAGGGGGGGTGAATGCACTTTCGGATCGTTTTGATCTCTACAAGATGTTAGCGCAGCGGAAATAATATGAAAGAAATAACAATGCTAACAAAAATTCTTTTACTTGGTATCCACCCAGATGGGTGACTAATCCAAGGATCCACGCCGCGAGCACCACTTTTCACTATCGAAAAGTCTCCTTGAGGTGGAGAAACCTTTACAGCAAAGCTTCCTCTTTACAGATGTAGAAATATGTGGAGGAAGCAAAAGATCACTCTACAATTTGGCAGCACTTCGTTACTGTACGGAACTGTACAGACACGTGTAACGAGGCCTCCTTTTATAGGTGAAAAGGACAGATTCGCAGTCTGTCCAGACTCGCACCAGTCGACTGCC
Organism: Boesenbergia rotunda; assembly: GCA_024364735.1. Taxonomy (NCBI): domain Eukaryota; kingdom Viridiplantae; phylum Streptophyta; class Magnoliopsida; order Zingiberales; family Zingiberaceae; genus Boesenbergia; species Boesenbergia rotunda. The sequence goes on along the minus strand of JAGFNQ010005597.1, from coordinate 78,649 downwards.
CCAAGGGCAGTCGACTGGCCCGGCATTAAATGCGGCCAACGGCTAGCAACAGCTAGCCAACGGCTAGTTTTGGGGTATACCAGTCGACTGCCCCAAGGCCAGTCGACTGGTCCGAAGCTGCGAACTCTCTGTGGGTTTTGGCAGTCGACTGCCTTCGGGCCAGTCGACTGCCCTGCCTCCAGCCAGCTCCAGCCACTCCAAACCTCTCCTTCGCGGTGCCTTCAGGTCTGCTCCCTTGGCTCGCCTCTTGAAGTCCTCTTTCTCTGGCTATCGTCCCTCGGATGCGCACACAAGCCTTCCCTTGGTTTGCCTCCATGCCACCTTCACGTGTGCCCTTTGAAGTCCACTTCCCGGCTTGCCCTTGGAGCTCTCCTCCTCGGCTCTCGTCCTCGGATAGGTCCACCAAGTGTGATTCTCCAAGTCCTGCAACTCAATCAACCAAATCAAATACAACATAACACTCTAACTTTAAACCTATTCGCCCACACATCAAAACCATGATCTTCCAATCATTTAAAAGGTCGATTGCCTCAACAATCTCCCCCTTTTTGATGTGTGGCAATATGTTTAAGTTAGAGATAAATAACAGCAATAGCAATAGCAAAAGATAGCAATTGAAACATTATGAGACATAATAACCCTAAGAGGTAACCTCCCCTTAACTATATCTCTCCACAGTTTCAATTCTAATCATATTCCAAGTTAAGTTTCCACTTAACAACATCAATAAGAATGTAAGACATATCCGAACCTAAGAGGTACCTCCCCCTTAATCCATGTCTTCTCTCCAAATTTTAACCTTTCAAGGTCTAAGTTAGACAAAATACCTAAAATCATCCATTTTAAGTCAAAATTCTAACTTAAACCGCTATTCTCCCCCTTTGACATCATCAAAATGATTGCCTCAAGCAACCAAACCCTAGGGTATCAAATGCAGGGATTATTGATTTCTGAATTTTCTCACAGCAGCTGAAAATAGCGTGCAGTCGACTGCCCATAGGGCAGTCGACTGATACGCCATCAGTCTGAAATTTCACTTTTCTGTCGAATTTCAGAAACTCCCAGAAAATTCAAAAATTCCAAAAATTGTAAAATTTTGCATACATGTTTGAAATGTTATACTCTATCAGGGAAAAATATTAAACCATATAAAATTTCAATCATGCACGTCTTTTGATAAAAACCCAAAAGTTTTGAAAAACACTACATTTTGTATCAACCTTTGAAACCAATTTTGCAATATCTGACTTTTAAAAGCATGGCACAGTATGTAAAACATAAAATAGTTTTCAAAGTTTTAAAATGTCCAACTATGATCTTTGGCGAGGTGTCCATTGATTAAACACTTGCCTCCCCCATAGTTGGTCTAGTTTTGATATTTTGATACTTTTAATGGTCCAACAATGTGCCACAAGCACAAGTGAGCCAAATGTATCACCCTAATGGATCAAGCACCCTTTTTCAAAGCTAAGGTCTCCAAGTTCATTCTATACTTCTACAAAACACATTCCAAGGCCTCTTCTTAAGGATGAAAACTCTGATTCGGGAAGAGGCTTGGTAAAGATGTCGGCTAGGTTCGACTTTGATTCAACATAGTGTAGTTCTATGTCTCCCCTTGCCACATGGTCTCTAATGAAGTGATGTTTCACTTCAATATGTTTTGTTCTAGAATGGTGAACGGGATTTTTAGTTAGGTTGATCGTGCTTACATTATCACACAAGACTTTGACTTTGGTGTAATGTAGCTCATAGTCCTCTAAGGTGTGCATGATCCAAAGGAGTTGGGAAACACATCCACCCATTGCCACATATTCTGCCTCCGTTGTTGATAGGGCAACGCATGGTTGTTTCCTACTACTCCAACTAACTAAAGAAGACCCAAGGAATTGACACCCTCCACTTGTACTTTTCCTATCTAATTTACAACTCGCATAGTCTGAGTCGGTGTATCCAATTATATCAACATTAGGGGTTCTAGGATACCAAATTCCGACATTGAGGGTCCCTTTCACATACCTTAGAATCCTCTTGACTACAACCAAATGGGACTCTTTGGCACAAGATTGATACCTAGCACACATACCTACCGCAAAAAGTATATCAGGTCTACTAGCGGTTAGGTATAGGAGGCTACCAATCATGCTCCTATATTGCTTAGAGTCTACCATTTTTCCTTCAATGTCACTATCCATTTTCACATTAGTTCCTATGGGTGTAGATGCTTCCTTGGCATTTTCTAAACCAAATTTCTTTAACATTTCCTTAGCATATTTGGTTTGAAATACATGTGTACCTTCATTAGTTTGCTTAACTTGAAGGCCTAAGAAAAAGGTTAACTCTCCCACAAGACTCATTTCAAATTCATCTTCTATACACTTGATGAATTCTTGTAGGAAGTCATTATTTGTTGACCCAAAAATGATATCGTCTATATAGACTTGGGCAACAAATATATCCTTATCCTTAGATTTTAGGAACAATGTCGGGTCAATTGTTCCTCTCCTAAACCCCTTAGACACCAAAAATGAAGAAAGCCTCTCATACCAAGCCCGAGGAGCTTGTTTCAATCCATATAAGACTTTTCTTAATTTAAATACGTGTCTTGGATAGTTAGGGTCCTCAAACCCGGGGGGTTGTTCTACATAAACCTCTTCCTTAATGATCCTATTTAGGAATGCCGACTTCACATCCATTTGATGAAGTGTAAAACCCATATGAGCGGCATAGGCTAGTAGAATTCTAATTGATTCTAACCTAGCTACGGGGGCATAGGTCTCATCATAATCTAACCCCTCAACTTGATTAACCCCCCTAGCTACCAATCTAGCCTTGTTCCTAGTGATTTTACCTTGGTCATCTAATTTGTTCATAAAGACCCATCTAGTGATCACAATGGTACAATCAGTGGGTCTAGGAACTAGCTCTCATACTTCACTTCTCTCAAATTGGTTTAGCTCTTCTTGCATGGCCAAGACCCAATCAACATCTCCCAATGCTTCATCAATGGTCTTGGGTTCTAATTGGGAGATTAGAGCTATTTGACTAGTTTGATCCCTAAAGTATGATCTAGTCCTTACTCCTTGAGTGACATCACCCACAATTTGGTCAATGGGATGATCATGGTGATGTCTCAAGGGTCTAGAGGTTGTAGGTTCATTTACTCCTTCTTCCTCATCCTCTAGTGTGTTTCTTACTCCCCCTTGATCAATGCCCTCCAAATGTAGGTCTTGAAGTCTTTGGGCAAGGGGTTGGACTTCTTCTATATCCTTATCAATAGAAGCCTTTCTAAGGTAAGTACTAGTGGTTTCATCAAATTTGACATTTGAGGACTCCTCAATTACTTTTGTCCTCTTGTTGTACACCCTATAACCCCTACTAGTCAATGAATACCCTACTAAGATTCCTTCATCGGCTTTTGACTCAAATTTTCTTAGGTCGTCTTTGGTGTTTAAGATGTAAACTTTACATCCAAAGACTCTAAAATAGTGGACTTGGGGTACTCTTCCATTCCAAAGTTCAAAGGGTGTTTTCCCTAAAAACCTATGTACCAACACCCGGTTTTGGATATAGTAAGCGGTGTTAACCGCTTCGGCCCAAAAATAGCTAGGAAGAGAATATGCATTAAGCATAGTCCTAGCAGCTTCTTGTAGGGCTCGGTTTTTCCTCTCAACTACCCCATTTTGTTGAGGAGTCCTAGGGCATGAAAACTCATGCTTGTACCCATTTTCAACATAAAATTGTGTGAAACTAGCGTTTTGGAACTCCCCACCATGGTCACTTCTAATTCGGTTTATTTTGATGTTCTTTTCGTTTTCTACCCTTTTACTAAAACCTATAAAGATTTCTAGGGTATCATCCTTATGTTTCAAGAAGTAGACCCATGTAAACCTAAAAAACAAGTGATGGAGTACTATGACAATCAAATAAGTCTATATGTAAAAGTTCTAAAGGCAATGAAGTGGTAATTAAAGTTTTACCTTTGTGTGATGCTTTGGATTGCTTACCCTCTTGGCATGCATCACACAACTTGTTCTTTTCGTACTTAATCATTGGGAGCCCCTTCACCAATTCTTCCTTGGCTACTCTTGCAATGCTTCTCATGTTGACGTGTCCAAGTCTCCGGTGCCACAACCACCCTTCTTCTTCTTTGGACATGAGACACTTAACAACATTGTTAGTAGCATAAGATAGATCAAGATAATACAAGTTTACCTCTCTAAACCCTTCTAATATGATAGTGTTTGAGTCACTTTGCCTTATTACACATTTCTTAGCATGAAATTCTACTCTAAACCCGACATCACATAATTGACTTACACTTAATAAATTAAACTTCATATCCTTAATTAAAAGTACCTTATGAATTGAAATAGTGGGAGATACCTCAATTGTACCGCTACCAATGATCCTTAACTTTCTACTGTTCCCAAAGGAGACCGTCCTTTCTCTTAAGTAGCTAATAGTGGTGAACTTGCTCACATCTCCGGTCATGTGTCTTGAGCATCCACTATCTACTATCCACAAGGTTGGGGCCTCCTTCACTTTTACCTAAACACGAAAAACACACTCTTTTGGTACCCATATTTTTGATCCAGAAGCATCATTTAAAAATTTCTTAGTTACGCATGCTTTCTTTGTGATTCCCCTAGCCCCTAGTCTCCTAGATGCACCAATCCTACCGGTAAGTGAGACGAATGCTACTTCCTTAGTTTTAGGCCTATAACCCAGTCCGGCCTTGTTATATACAGCCCTTTGACTGTTTATGATCATGTCTAGGTTACTAGATCCTACTTGAATTTCCTTAGGGCCTTTGTGAGGTTATCTACTTGTTACCTTAACTCCTTATTTTCATTTTCAATATGTGAAACATGTGAAGAGGTAGAGCTAACATGCAAATCTTTAAGTTTAATAGCTTCTACTCTAAGCATGACAATTTCTTCCTTAAGGTCCTTAATTCTACTTTTAGCCTTAGCTAAATCCATGTTCGTGCTAGAAATGATTTTCACTAAGGTAGAAGAGGGTAAGTGGTATACCTCACTTACCGAATCTTCTGACTCTGATGATGATGAGGTGGAGGAGCTCTCATCTTCACTGCTTGAGCTTCGTTCATCGTCTGAAGAGTCTGAATCATCTTGTGCCATAAGAGCGAAGTGGGAGACTTGCTCTTCTTCTTCCTCTGAGGATGAGGGATCGTCCCAAGCCGCCTTGAGGTTCATGACACTCTTCTCCTTCCCCTTTGATCTCTTCTTGTCACTCTTCTTCTTCTCTTCCTTCTTGTCCTCCCTCTTCTTCAACTGGGGACACTCGTTCTTCATATGTCCCTCTTGGTGACAGTTGTAGCAGATTATCTCCTTGGTCTTACCCTTACCTTTGACCCCTTTCCTAGCATATGATTTGTTAGAAAAACTTTTGAATGCTTTACGAAATTTCCTTACCATAAAGGCCTCTTGGTCACTGTCCATGGAGGCACTTGACTCCTCTGAGTCCGAGGATGATGAGTAGATCACCTTCTTCTTTTCCTTTCTCCTCTTCTTCTCCTTTTCTGCAACAAAAGCAATACCTTTCTCTTTTGCCGAAATGTTAGCTTGCTCGTGCAGTTCAAATTCACAAAATAGATCGTCTAATTTAACTAAAGATAAGTCCCTCGATACCTTGTAAGCATCAACCATGGATGCCCACAGGGTGGTTCTCGGGAAGGCTTGTAAGACATACCTGACGATATCCCGATTTTCGATTTTCTCTCCAATCACATGGAGCTCGTTGATCACTTCCTTTACCCTTCCATGCAGCTGACTGACGGTCTCGTTGCTCTTCATGGAGAGGGATTGCAGTTGGGCCACCAACAAGTCCTTCTTGGCTCTTCTGGACTCGTTTGACCCCTCGTTCAGTTCTACCAACTTGTCTCATAGCTCTTTGGCGCTCTTGAATGGCCCCACCTTGTTCAGTTGCTCCTTCGAGAGCCCGCACTGCAGTGTAGTGGTGGCCTTGGCATTTGACTGCGCCCTTTTCATCACTTCTTTAGACCATGTTCTCATAGGGGTAGGATTTCCTCTTTCATTGACGGGCGCCTCGAAGCTATCTGCAACACTTATCCAAGTTTCTATGTCATTCATAAGACAGTACTGCATTCTACCTTTCCAGTACGCGAAGTCGTTGCCGTCGAAGAATGGTGGTCGTGCGGTGGAGTATCCCTCTTGAAACGCCATTACAAATGTTCTGGTTGATTGTTAGATCTTCCAAAACGCACCGGCTCTGATACCAACTGAAAGATCGATGTGGGCGTGCAGAGGGGGGTGAATGCACTTTCGCGGATCGTTTTGATCTCTACACAGATGTTAGCGCAGCGGAAATAATATGTAAAGGAAATAACAATGCTAACAAGAATTCTTTTACTTGGTATCCACCCAGATGGGTGACTAATCCAAGGATCCACGCCGCGAGCACCACTTTTCACTATCGAAAAGTCTCCTTGAGGTGGAGAAACCTTTACAGCAATAGCTTCCTCTTTACAGATGTAGAATTATGGTGGAGGAAGCAAAAGATCACTTTACAATTGGGCAGCACTTCGTTACTGTACGGAACTGTACAGACACGTGTAACGAGGCCTCCTTTTATAGGTGAAAAGGACAGATTCGCAGTCTGTCCAGACTCGCACCAGTCGACTGCCCCGAGGACAGTCGACTGGCCCGGCATTAAATGCAGGCCAACGGCTAGTTTTGGGGTATACCAGTCGACTGCCCCAAGGCCAGTCGACTGGTCCGAGGCTGCGAACTCTCTGTAGGTTTTGGCAGTCGACTGCCTTTGGGCCAGTCGACTGCCCTGCCTCCCAGCTCAGCTCCAGCCACTTCAAACCTTCTCCTTCGCGTGTGCCTTCAGGTCTGCTCCCTTGGCTCGCCTCTTGAAGTCCTCTTCCTCTGGCTATCGTCCCTCGGATACGCACACAAGCCTTCCCTTGGCTTGCCTCCATGCCACCCTTCATGTGTGCCCTTTGAAGTCCACTTCCCGGCCTGCCCTTGGAGCTCTCCTCTCTCGGCTCTCGTCCCTCAGATAGGTCCACCAAGTGTGATTCTCCAAGTCCTGCAAACTCAATCACACAAATCAAATACAACATAACACTCTAACTTTAAACCTATTCGCCCACACATCAAAACCATGATCTTCCAATCATTTAAAGGGTCGATTGCCTCAACAGCTTTGACACCTTATGCTACAAAAGAAATGGATTCAAGGATAGAGAAAGCAAGAGCTTATAAGGTTCACCCTTACTCAATCAGAAATGGAAGTAGAAACATGGGGCACTTCATACATTGTTGATTTGGAAAAAAGTCATTGTGGGGAGTTTCAAATTTCAGGACTTCCTTGCTCACATGCTATTGCTGTAATCATTCATAGGAACATGGATAGACTCCCATATTGTGAGCATTATTTTTATTCTGAAACTTGGAAGTGGGTTTACATGGATCGTATTTTCCCTTGTAGAAGCAAGCAGTTTTAGCCTATTGGAGTAAACGACATTACAGTTCTATGCCCCCGTAGCCTTGTGCAGCCTGGTAGACGAAAGAAGGCACGGATAGAGTCTAGACACAATGGCAAGGTGAAACTAAAATGCAGCCGGTGCAAACAACTTGGTCATAATAAAAGGACATGTAGAATGCCGCCAGGCCCAAGGTCTTGAGTTAATTGGTATATGTAGTGACCCAATATTTTGATTGAAGTGGATATTTTGTATGGAGGAGAACTAAATGTATATATTTTGTATATTATACAACCATAGTATTGTCGAAAAAGTAGTTGTTGTTAATGTTGTGACATGAAGAAGTATTTCAATATTATGATACATTTCTTCTTGTGTAATTTTATGTAAGCATAAAAGATTAGGTGTGAAGTCCTCTAATTTTTAAACCCACAATAATGTTATTTCAGGTCTTGAAGTCCTATGGTTTATGAATATCTGTCATTTGAGGCCCTCTGTTTGTTTGCTTTGTTGATTCATGGTTCTGTGCCAACTGATACTGTATTAACACGTAATTGATAATTATTAGGACTATGTTTGGAGACCAAAAATACCATCTCCTAGCTAGCTAAACTCTAACTACTGGTAATGAGTTTTGAGAAATCAAAAAATCATAGGTCCATGAAACAAACCTCCTGCTGTGCCAAATTCTGAAAAAATGAGGTAATGATGTGGATGGAATTAAATTGTGGTATGCAATGTCTATTTAGGTACTCTCCTTCTTGTTTCATATTAAAAATATTTTTAGAACATGTATATTTATATAAAATATTTAATCATTTTTTATTAATTATTTGAAATCTGAAATGAGATTATTATTTCAGGCCCTGCGTGGGCCTAAACATTATTGTTTCAGGCCCAGCTTGGGCCTGAAATGAGATTATTTCAGACCCAAGCTGGGCCTGAAATAATCTTATTTCAGGCCCACGCTGGGCCGGAATGTGATTATTTCAGGCCCACACTGGGCCTGAAATAATCTCATTTTAGGCCGAAGCTGGGCCTGAAATAATATTATTTCAGGCCCAGAGTGGGCCTAAATAATCTAATTTCAGGCCCAGCGTGGGCTGTGAATTCAAATTAGGGTAGAGAAAAATAAGGCTCAATATTACTTATAGTATCGACAAGAGGACAAATTATAGATTAGAGATTACACAATAACAAGGATCGAAAGCAATGCTCCATTGGAGTATCAAAATGGTTTATATACATTATAACTACAAATATATATTGTTTGGCATTACACTTACATTATATAACTGAATCATTTTGTTTCAGGCCCTGAGTGGGTTTCCTAAAATGCTTTTGTTTTAGGCCCACCGTGGTCCTGAATTCAAATGATTCCAGCAAAAGCAAAGTTCAATATTACTGATGGATTTGACAACAATTACAGATTACAAATTATATATGAGACAAAAACAATGATCCAAAGCAAAGTTTCATTGATTTGAAAAGGAGTACATAGATTGTATAATTACAAATATACAATGTTTGTCATCACAATTACATATGCATAGTATCAACAAAAACAATATTTACAGATTTAGCTTCCAGCACTTGTCTCTCATTATTTTATATCCCACCTGAAATCAATAAATTTTCATTTGCTTTTGGCTAAAATCTGTAGATCTTTGAAAAACCAGACTTTCAGCATACCGCATTATGAAAAATGCACAATCCAACATGAAAAACCAATATTCACATTGTTGTCATCTTATAAATCCAACCATGAAATCAATTATTATTTTTAACAAAAATAAACATCCTCTTACGATCTGCTTTGGGTGGGTCCTTCTACAACAATTTTATTAAACTCTGTCCCAGCTATGGAAGACAATCCTTTATTCCATATATTGCAATATGACCAATTCAAATTTTTGAAAAACGCCACCTACACAGATATTACATTAGTAACAATTATATAGGTCTGAAACTTTTTGTTGAGGTATATATATGAAATAGAAAACTTACAGTTTTTTTAAATTTGACAGTGTACCCTTCTGTGGTGCCGAGAGAATTATAATGATGGATTCTACCTTCCTCGAGGTCAATAATCATTAGATGCCAATGATCATCTGCATTATTTAGAGAACAGATGATATATCTAATTGGCTTATCCGTATCAGTAGCAATAGTTTGTTCAAATGCCTGAACGTGAATCACCTCAAAAAGTTCCTATGTTTATTAAAAAGGAAGTGTCAGTGGACTACATCATAGAAAAAAACAACAAAATAAGTAGCTAATTGAATTATATCAAACCCCACCACACAGAATATGGAGGGGTGGTATGGTGAGTTACACGCTTTTGCTTCATTTGCAAGAATTGTCCAGTATGTATTTATGTAATCCTCGGAGGTATAGTCATTACAATCAAATATTGTCAAAAATGATTGCGTATCACCAATGCTATAGGAGTAGTTTAGGTATATCAGTGAGTTTTGAGCAAAACTCACTGATGGACCTACCATATCTAGAATTATGAAAACCCTATATCAGTAGACAGGGTTAAGCTAGGAGATGATATTTTTGGTGTCCAAACCTCTAATCTTGATGTATCACTAATGCTATAGGAGCAGTTTAGGTATATCAGTGAGTTTTGAGCAAAACTCACTGATGGACCTACCATATCTGGAATTCAGAAACCCCTATATCAGTAGACAGGGTTGAGCTAGGAGATGATATTTTTGGTGTCCAAACCTCTAATCTTGCTGTATCACCAATGTTATAGGAGTAGTTTAGGTATATCAGTGAGTTTTGAGCAAAACTCACTGATGGACCTACCATATCTGGAATTTGAAAACCCTATATCAGTAGACAGGGTTAAGCTAGGAGATGATATTTTTGGTGTCCAAACCTCTAATCTTGATGTATCACCAATGCTATAGGAGTAGTTTAGATATATCAGTGAGTTTTGAGCAAAACTCACTGATGGACCTACCATATCTGAAATTCTGAAAACCTTATACAGTAGACAGGGTTGAGCTATGAGATGATATTTTTGGTGTCCAAACCTCTAATCTTGATGTATCACCAATGCTATAGGAGTAGTTTAGATATATCAGTGAGTTTTGAGCAAAACTCACTGATGGACCTACCATATCTGGAATTCTGAAAACCTTATACAGTAGACAGGGTTGAGCTATGAGATGATATTTTTGGTGTCCAAACCTCTAATCTTGATGTATCACCAATGCTATAGGAGTAGTTTAGGTATATCAGTGAGTTTTGAGAAAAACTCACTGATGGACTTACCATATCTGGAATTCTAAAACCCTATATCAGTAGACAGGGTTGAGCTAGGAGATGATATTTTTGGTGTCCAAACCTCTAATCTTGCTGTATCACCAATGTTATAGGAGTAGTTTAGGTATATCAGTGAGTTTTGAGCAAAACTCACTGATGGACCTACCATATCTGGAATTCTGAAAACCCTATATCAGTAGACAGGGTTGAGCCAGGAGATGATATTTTTGGTGTCCAAACCTCTAATCATGCTGTATCACCAATGCTATAGGAGTAGTTTAGGTATATTAGTGAGTTTTGAGCAAAACTCACTGATGGACCTACCATATCTGGAATTCTGAAAACCCTATATCAGTAGACAGAGTTGAGCTAGGAGATGATATTTTTGGTGTCCAAACCTCTAATCTTGCTGTATCACCAATGCTATAGGAGTAGTTTAGGTATATCAGTGAGTTTTGAGCAAAACTCACTGATAGACCTACCATATCTGGAATTCTGAAAACCCTATATCAGTAGACAGGGTTGAGCTAGGAGATGATATTTTTGGTGTCCACCAACTTAAATTAGAAGGATTTTATGGTTAACATAGACCCTGAAATTTTCCCAGTTGAGGCACATGGTGGGCCTGAAATAAATTTATTTCAGGCCCACTGTAGGCCTGAAATGAAGCTATTCAGGCTCACATTGGGCCTGAATTGAAGTGATTTCAAGCCCACCTTGGGCCTGAAATCATTTTATTTCAGGCCCACCGTGTGCCTGAAATCATTTAAGTTCATGTTCACCTTGGGCATTAAATAAAATAATGATTTATAGAATAATATTCTATATTTATCTACAAGATGTGACCAAATCCTCTAATTTTATTTTATTATTAAATTTTATCAAAACATTCTTACAGTTTTTATAAGTTGAAATAAGTTTTTTAAATTTATGGTAGACATAATCCATCTTACTCAGTAAATACAGAATGCATACCAAATTTCAATTCCTTTGAGACCATTAAGTCATATTTTCAAATTATGTTGCAATAGAAGTGTTGTAAATCCATCAGAAACCCACTGATGGACCTTCGATTCTTGGATATGTCCGTACTCGATAACAGTAGTTAGAGTTAACCAAAGAGATGTTATTTCTGGTGTGCAAACTTAGTCTCAATCATTATGAGTTATGTTTTCTTACCGTATCAGTTGATACACTACATTGCAGCAACTCGATGTGAATCAACATCACACAATTGTTTTGTTTTTCTGAACAATAAATTATATTCATACAAATTACACAATTTCTATACAAATGGAGCTGAATCACCAGCAAAGGATTTTTTTTACAACATTACTTCAAGTGATTGACAGTCTCATGTTTTACAATACATGTCTCTCATAATATTTACTATCAGATCAAATCTCATTTTCGTCATATCTCCTTGTTTGAAATCCATCTTCTCATCGTATAGGAGACATCAGACGTATTGCATCACAAAGAAGGCACAGTCCACGCTGAAAATAACAAACATTATTTATGATTTCAATAAGTGGGGTAATATAATACTTTCATGATTTTAAAATTTTAAAACTCTTCCTCAGTTACTTACCTATGTTCTTGTTGAGGACATTTTTGTCTAATGGAGGGCCAATTGTCCAAGGGATGATGACTTTGTAGATATGGATGAATAGCCGTAAGTTCCTCGCGAGTATATTGTTTAAGTTCTTTTACCTGTAAAATATATCATGAATTTCAATGACATTTTTGACCAAATGATGAACATATATATGAATAAAGGTAGGTAGCTCACCGCTGAGTCAAAATCATGCTTATATTTACGGTCACTAGCAAGAGAATTTAAATGATTGAAAGTCATTGCTTCTGTATCCACCGCTAACAAGTGAAAGTGTGTATTATCACTGCACAAAGGTATTAAAATATATCTAAACCCTTGTTCTATCATATCAGTCTTCATCACTTGTTGCAGGGAAAACTTTCTTGACGATCTTATTGAACCCTAAAAATTTGGGTAATCAAAATGATTAATAACCACATCATAATATTAGGTCTTCTACAATCTATTAATTGATACTAATTTACATCACTTACTGTGAAGAATGTTGAACAATATATTGACTTGTTATATGGCCTACCACATGTGGATGCTCCCCTAAATATAATTTTACGGAAGGCATCAATGCCCTCGCCTTTTGTAAAAACCTCTCCATTGAGAATTTGTAAGAATGAATGCAAATTCAAAGCAAAGGGTGCATCCTCCTAGATAAATTCATTAGCCAACCTGTCAAGTTAATTGATAAGATTATATATTAAAGCCCCAAATATATTAACTAAACTATGTTTCATAACTTAATTTAGGTTCTCCAATTTATTTATCAGGTAGGTGACTTCTTTATCTTGATTTTTCTTCTTCGACTTCATAAAATGCTTCTTCACAAACTACATCGATAAAATTTATACCAAACTAATTAATGACCAAATTCAATAAATTTGACATAATTTATCTGAAAATAATCACATACATCAATGCCTTGTTGCCTCATTTTGTATAGTTCGGAGGTCCTTCTTGTTTCCTTCTCTGTGTCTTCTTCAGACATGACTTCCATTACAGTTATGGTTTCTCTTACTTCATCTATATCCTCCTCACTAAGTTTCTTTTTTCCCTTGTCCATAACATTTGATATTTGTTTCTTTCTCCGCTTCCCCTTATGTAATAGCTGGTGCTATACTGGACTCTCAATTGGAGTATCCCTGTAATCATACCGAGTTCGGTCACGTCCTCTCCTTGTTCTACAAGATACTAGATCAGAAAGAGGACTGACTACAGGATAGCTTCTTGACCCTCCATCCCCTTTTTTTCAATAATTGAAATTAATTCCTTAACCCTTTCATTCAAACATATATTCTCCTCTGTTAGCTCCTTGATTAGGGTATCTTTAAGAATGCATTCACCACATGGCCTTACATCATCTGTGTGATGTCTCCATTGCCCGTGGAATGTTATCACCAATCTCAAGGTTCTCAAACAATGTGTTTTCATGTAGGTTAGGAATTATTTCAACAATCACCTGTCAATTACTAAGTACACAAATTTTACTGCCTCTATATCAAACTAACATAGATCACAGTTTAGAATAATTACCTCTTCGGACTTATTTGGTTGACAATGTCCCTCACCCTACTAATATGCGAAGGAATATTCCTCCACTTATTTATTCGGGGTCGTTCAACATTGTATGGTTTTGAATGAGTACATACTCCAAAAACCATGTCTACACAAAGTTTTCCAGACAAATACATTAATGACAAAAATATTATAAAATTTATCAAGAAAATTCTACTCACTGCCAAAAGCCCAGCATATCCCTTTAGGTAAGGGAGGTTGGTGGTCCTCTGGTTTCCCTGAGTTGATGAAAATAATTCCCCAATCTTAGGTAATTGTGGAGACAAAAATTTATGGATAGCTTCCACCCAGTTAAATCTACCAAGATTGTCATAATCATCTACTATATCTACAAGACCTAGAGAGACCTTATATGTGCTAGACGAAAATAAAACACAAACAAATATATACAAAATATATAATTTACAAACTAATAACACATCATCCTCTGATTCAACACTTTTAGAATAATGTTTAAGTAAGTCCTCAATTCTTGTTCTGGTAGATTATTTTTCTTTTGAGAAGTAAGTACGATAGAGGTCACCCGATGCTTTAGTTGAATTAATAGGGACCGAAACTCCATGGTCCACTATACCCAGTAACAAAGCAACATCTCGTCTGGTGAACACAACTGGTACACCTGAAACAATTAAAATATTTAGTTATCATCAACAATATAGCCTTCAACTTATTTCACTTTGGCCCTGAAATGAATTTTTTTCAGGCCCAACGTGGGCCTGAAATGAATCATTTCAGGCCCAACATGGGCCTGAAATGAATTCCTTTCAGGCTCAACGTGGGCCTAAAATGAATCAACGTGGGCCTGAAATGATTCATTTCAGGCCTACCGAGGGCCTGAAGTAAAATCACTTCGGGCCCTCGGTAGGCCTGAAATAAAATCATTTCAGTCTACCGAGGGCCTTAAGTGAATTTCACCTGAAATTCACTCATTTAAATTTATCAAATATAAATCATTTAAAGTCATCTATATCCAAGTTTTATCTTACTATAGATCTTGTTTACAATTCATAATTAAAACTATTACCTGAGAATTTAAAAACTTGCGAGGTTGAATCCCAACTTTCAAATATATTAACCAAAATTCCCCGGATATGCTGCAATTCTTGTATGTCCAAGAAAAACCTGAAGGGCGACTCTTTGATCTTCGCAATGTGTCGATCATTTAAAATTTCAAATGCTTCAACAAAATGTTTAAAGTGGCCTAAACCACTGCACCAATGTAATTTTTTCCCAAAGTCATCTGAACCCTACAGTTTTTATACATTACAAATTTATTCAACAAAAATAAGTATACACATTTTCACAAACTATGTTGTTCTTACCTAAGCATATCACTAACTTACCTTGGTGATTATGCCAATGAAGAAGACGATGAACCACCCACATACCTTTTTCCTGCCATTATCATAAAAATCAACCATGCAGAAACCCTAAATCCTACTTTGATAGTGCCGAGCAGTCTGGACTTCAACGTTAACACTTAAAGCCGCCTCAGGATCACACACTAATACTTTCGATACTTGCCTAGGTTTTGGTTGGGCGGAGGGATTCGAGGGATGAGCTCGCGACTAAAGCACAACTAGGGCACGCACAATGTCCTCCTCCTTCGACAATTCCATTTACGTTGTTGCGCTAAGAGAGAATGGACAAAAATTCTACTACTTGGCCATCCGAACCACAAATTATTATTTACTGGAAAAATGATTCGGATGTCTCGAAAATGTGAAACGAAAAAGGTATTTTCTGGCGGGAGGGGTATAATAGGAAGTTCACTTAAGGACCTGCGCCCTTTAGTAAATTAGAAATCATGGTACGCGAATTGGTAATTTCCAATTCTTAGTACACCTTTGATAAATTGTCATTTTTTATTCAAATGGGATGTACAATCATGAGATATTAAACTTCTGAGTTATATGTCATAAATACTTTTCAATTTACGGTAAAAAAATTATGGAGTTGAATCGGTAACCCCACGGTGTTAACTTGATCGGCAAAATGAGAAAAAAATTTGATTTATCATAGTTAACAAAAACTTCAAATTTAGATCGATTTTATTTTAAAAAAATTATATTAGAATCGTTTGTCAGGTAGTTTTGCCATCCAAAATGATAGAAAATTTTAGAGACTTAAATTTGTGTCAAATGAAATTCATTGCACGCTTATGATTGTCAAATATTTTTATAAAAATATTAATAATTATTAATTGATTTTTTTTATAATTTAACTATCGAACTCTCGTGATCCAATTAATCCCCAATTCAACTAGGGTGAATTCAATAAATGCAAAACAATTAATACAACACAAAATTTAATTATCCAACTCTAAAATTCAAAAAATATTTAAAAAATAAAAGTTGAATTTTTTAAAAATTCCAAACATTAGTATAGGTAGATTTTCACAATTTAAAAACCTAAATTTCAAATTTAATATGGTAAAAACAAACTTAAATTCGAAAATTCTGACCTTAGTCTTTGTTTCTAGTTGAAAAAAATGATTTGTCAATCTCTGAAATTTATCTATGACACAAAGAGAGCGAGACAAGATAAAATTGGACTATTCTTACAGTGCTACCTAAACCCTAGAAAACACTAAAATAGAAAGAAGATGTGAGGGTTGTTCTTGTTGCTGGAAGAGGGCAACAACAACGCTTCTTATTTGCTGGAGAAGAAAAGAGAGCTCTTGTGCTTGATAAGAGAAGAGAAAAAAATTACAAGTTTATTGCCGTGGAGAAGAGAAAGAGAAGGAAATGAGGAAAAGAGGAAGAGAAAAATAAAAAAAGAATGGGCAAAGGCATGACGATGGCGTATGCCACGGCGAGGGTTGCTACGTGCATAAGGAGAAAAGGAAGAGAAAAAAACAGGAAAGAGAAAATTTTCTCAAAAATACCATAATTCATTTTAAACCGATTGAGCTCATTTTAACCTTAAAGTTAATTCAATCATAATTTAGTCAAATGAACTCTAAATCAATCTCAATTTGAACCAACATAATTTTTATCTTCATGTCTACCTATTGGATTTAGTCGAATTCAATCCAATTTTAATTTATAGTCCTCACTTCATGTTCTATGATTTAGTATATTTTATTTTTAAAATTCAATATTAGCTTAATATTCCAAGTCGTAATATCTTCTTGTAAAAATCATACCAATGGATATTTTAGATCGAGGATTTTCCAAATATATGATTAATTTCAGTTTTCCAACAACGAGATAGTGAATCTGCTAGTTAAAGTGACGGTAAGGGTTTGATATTATTTAAAAAAAAATCAGGAGATGATCGCACCTCGTCTGCACATGGCTATGCTGTCCATAAAATTTTTTTTATCGGCCACTGAATTAAATATCCAAAAAAACAAAAATGCCAGCATCACCAGTGAAACTCCAAAAGCATTCGAGAATGCTCAACATAAATTCGAATTCTCATTGTATGAGAATCAATCCTACCCCTGCCATCCCACTATTCTGAGGCAAGAATTAGGGAGAGCTTTTGTTTCTTGAAAAGTGATTCTTATAGAGATTATTTTGAAGCCAATGAGAAGCTAAAACATGAAGTGTTTGGAAATAGAAGTCAAAAGCTGATACAAGATAAATTTTGAGTGTTTGACAAATAATTACTTTCAAGCTTAATTTTTTAGTTAAATAACAATAATATTCTTAAACTATATAAATTAATTTTTTTAATTATCTAAATATAATTTTGATATACCATCAATAATGTTTTATATATTTATTATTATATTTTGAATATTATATCAAAATTAAATTTTAAAATATTATATATGTTTAAAAAAGATATAAAATTAATAAAACTAAAAATATAAAAAAATGACAAAATTTATAAAAATATGTATAAAATTTTTTGAAAAATATAAATATATAAAAATTTTATTTAAAAGTGTGATAACAATTATATAAAATGATAAATTTATTAAGGGTATAAATGTTAATTTTTAATTTGAGACTATAAACAAAAAGTAAAAGTAGTTAAAAAAACCTCAAATTCTTACTTTCAACTTTTGAGTAAAAATTATAAAAATTAAAGTAAAATTTGATATTTATAAATATTCAAAAATAATTTTGTATAGTTAAAATCTAAAAAGTAACTAACAGAAATTTTCTCAAATATTCTCTCAGTAATAGATTGAAATCACTTCTAAGTTGATTTGATCAGTATATAAGTGGTGAGTATTTGCAAACCCTAAAGCCACACGATAAATGGACCTCGCTTAAACATATTCTCTCGAGCATTTCGTCGAATCACCAAAATGCTTTCTTTCTGTCGGAGTCGCCTCTTCTCCGCTTTCCGAAGACCTCTTCTTCCCTTCTCTACTCCATATCTCACAACGCCACGACTTCTCTCCACCCGATCTCGACCCTCCTCCCTCAACTCTGCCAACGGAGACGACCAGTGGAACGACGCCTGGGAGGCCGCCTGGCTCCCCGACGATCTCTCCCCAGTTGGGAAACGAGCCCCATGGGAGCCCGCCAACTCCTCTGCCAACGATGTTGGTGTACCTATCGAGGCTGACGCGGACACCCAGGCCTTCGTTGCGGAGATGAATGAGCGGTGGAATGAGCGCCGCGGTGCTAGGGGTTCCCAGAAAGGGTCGCAGTTGGTGGAGCCGGCGGAGGGTGTCGTCGAGAAGAAGACTACATGTGATTATAGGGTTCGAAAGCAGAGAATACATGCTGGTCTGTGGATGAAGGAGATAGAGAAGATGGAGGAGGCCAAGTTGGGTGGTTCCAATGCCAGTGACGACCTCGATCGCCTTCTCGATTCCTGCTCCGAGTAAGTTAATTCAGTAAACGCTGTCCAGTTTATAGAGATTGAATTTGAAAATTAACTTCTTGAAATCATGTTTTCCTACAAGACAATTGGTCAAAACGATTGGTCACCAATAGTTTTGAATTCCCGTGACAGAATCTTTCAGATCTACTTCTTCAGAATTGTGTTTACTGTTTTTCTATATGCTTTAGAGACTTTTGGAATTGTACTTATATGGAGCTGTTACAGGAACGTTGTGAATTTAATAGTTTAAGGATTACACATGCTCATTGTGTATGGGGTACTGTCTGCATCTTTTTTTTCTAGAAGCTCTCTTGCCCTTAGTGCAAAAGAAAGATATGCTAAGAAATGTAAACCCGTTCATCCAAGGAAATGAACCAGTTTGGCTGGGTGAGGATGAAATTCACACCATCATACAATTATTCCTTCTATCAAAGACAATGTAGTGGTATGAGGGATGACCCCCTATTTCAAAGGAGACTAGATAAGTACAAAAACTACTTGGCAGTGCTAAATTTTGAAAAATTTTAGTTACCTAGTTTTTAACATTAGACAGCTTGATGGTGTAACAAGAATATTAGTTGTTCTTTCTTCCTTGGAGATATGAACCTGTAATTTAATATGCTATGAATTTGAATCATACCACTCCTCTAGTTTCTGCCATTACTTGGCAGAGGTTTTCGTAAAATCTCCATTTTTACACAATTAAAAGCTACCCTCATCTCGATTCTCTCCCAATGTTGATGATTTTGTAGTTGTAGAGAGAAGGTATTCCATAGCTGTTAGAAGGGCATGTGAATCATATTGCTATCTCCTGCATTGTGAGGCATAGTTGAGAAAGAACAAGTGATACTTTCATTCCCATCTCCTATGCAGGAAGATGACAAGACTTATCCATTTATGCCATGGATGGTATTTGAAAACTTCAATTATCCTCGAATTGATAGTCAAACACTAAACAATGTTGGCAAAGAAGAACCCAGTGTTGGAATTCAACATATCAATGCGGTCAGCTGAGTATATTTTTTTCTCAGGATGCTGTTTAATCTGTTTTTAACCATTGAAGTAATGCTGAAAATATGACTAGCTTGTTATTTCTTTAAATGTTTCTTTTTCATACAATGCTCCTTCCTGTTATCTTGGAAGGTTCTTAGGTTGCATCTGAAATTCTTTTACCTCGTACAGTATCTTTGATTCCGGGAATATTGGACAGGATGATTCTAAGATTCCTAGTACTACAGAGTTCAAAACCAAGCCTGATGGTTGGGAAACAACATCCAAGAGCCGAGATGGAAATATATGGGAAATATCTCAAAGAGAAGAGGATATTCTCCTCCAAGAATTCGAGCGCAGGATTGCTTTCAGCAAATTTCAGGTGTGGCAATCACTATCTAGTGTATCCTGAGTATAATTTGTTTTAGTTTATTGTTTGCTCGTCGATACATAGACATGATAGGTGAAATTCCCTGGGTACGCTAACATTAAATGCTTCCTATGCATTTGAATGCAGCTCGCTAGCTTCATCAAAACTCATATATTTAGCAGGAGGCGTCCTGTAGATGGCTGGAAGTACATGATAGAGTTGATTGGCCCCAATGCAAGGAGAGGAAAAGGGGGCGTCCAAAGGCTGCCCAGTTTAGCTGATCCATCTACACTGCCTTATAAGGAAGAAAGACCAGCCATCGGGCCTAATTTGAACTCGTACAAAGGGAGATAATTCATCACCTCGAATTTAATGGGCATGAAATTTATCCACAATAATCATTATGCCTTTAAGCAGGGTGGTGAAGGTTGAGTAAATCATACTTCATGATTATTAGTATTCATACATACACGCATCGGTTAGCTTTATGAACTTGGTTTTGATTTTCATTTTCATTTTACGGATGTTTTCATTTTCATTTTAATGAGGTTGAGATCCTTTTAAGAAATCTTAAGAAGGAATTGAAAAAATGATTGATTTGCTTGACTGTGTTTTTTGTGTTATTCTCAAAATTTAAAACCTAGTGTGGATGGCTCTTCGAAATAATTCCATTAATGAGGTTGATTTTCTAAAACATACGTGGGATCCTTTAGGGGATCAAAAGGCACTCTTTAATTTTGTTGTCACAATACTTTTATTTTAAAAATATTTTATTTTAATGTTTTATAGCAATTTTTCTAAAGTTGCTATAATATAAAATAAATGGGAACTTTCGGCAATTGAAAAAAAACATAGTTAAAGTTGTTAAATTTCAGGGAGACACATTTAACTTTTAGATTTTCAAATAGAATATTTATTTTTCATTTTATCTTTCTCAAATTACTATGGTATTATATTCAAAGAAATTATTATGGTAGAGTACTTTCTATTATGAAGTTTAAAACAGATGCTAAAATTCTGGAGGACTGTCATTACTCTGCCACGTACAATATCATAGTGGTCGATAGAAAGAGTAAGTGTGTCTTTTAATAATTTCACAATTTTAAATGTTAGTCAATTGATGGATTATTTTTACTTATTAAAATTAGGGAATATAAAAGTATTATTATATTAAAACAAATAATTTTAAGTTAGTTAGAATTATTTTACTTTAATTAAAATATTTTAACTTAATCAAATTTAATTCAATATTTTATTGAAACTGTTATAAAGATGACAACTTCGAATAAAATTATTATATAAAATAATTTAATTTAAATTATTTATTTTAATATTAAAATAGGAATTTTTTTCTAAAAAAAATGAAATGTTATTTTAATATCACACACAAACTAGCCGTTGACGACACTACCAAATTGTCCCCATCTCATCCTTATTTTTACCCCAAACGGTCATCCACCGTCAGCCCCGTTTCCCATTCTTCTCGCTGGTCGCTGTCGCTGCCTCTCTAGGGTTCCTCCACCGCCTCTGCACCGCTTGCTTTTCGTCCTTCCAGGTAACGAAGACGCCTCCGTTGAATCTCTCTTTCCCTTAGCTTTTACTGGCGCCCGATTGTTTTTGGATGGAAGAGGGTTTTCTCTGAGGAATTTGTGGTTAAAGTTTGTTGCTTTCCTCACTATCGCTTTGCAGCATAGAGTGTTTAATCAGAGGTGAGGGGCTCTCATTTTCATCTTGTCGTTCTCCGAGTTGACCTAATTGGAATCGAATAGTTTGCTTTTTCTTATTATATTGGAGTTGCTCTTATGTTCTAGAGAATTTTTCTTCTCGGCCGTGTAATGGCATAGTCCTCCAGAGTTTTAGCATCGGTTTTAAGCTTCATACTGTCTGGTTGGTAATCAGGCATGTACCTATCCTGGTTTTGGATTGAGGGAAAAAATAGCCGGATTTATTGTTGCTTTCCTCACTATCGATTTGCAGCAGGATATATGATCCCCATCGAGTAACCGCAGTTTCATAGAGTGCATAATCAGAGGTGAGCAGCTCTCATTTTTATCTTGTTGTTCTCCGAGTTAGCCTAATAGGAATCGAATAGTTTCCTTTTCCTTTTGTACTGGAGTTTCTCTTATGTTCTAGAGACTTTGACTTCTCGGCCATGTAATGGCAGAGTCCTCCAGAATTTTAGCATCTGTTTTAAGCTTCATACTGTCTGGTTGGTCCTGGTTTTGGACTGAAGAATAGCTGGATTTATTGTTGGGAACCGTCAGAACCTGCAACTTTTAGTGAAGGAAATTTTATGAATCATAGAAAAATGGAATTAAGGTTCTTCAGTTTTAGTTGTTGGTAATTTGATGTTACTCTACCAGATTTTAGTTAACGCCGGGCTACTTGAATGCATGTTGAATATGTCCAGTGTTGTAAATGACAATAGTCAATGGTGGGACGGTGCCTGCCACCTCAACCGTTGATAACCCGTATTGTCGTGGTACCGAACTCCTTTACCCTAATATGGCATAAGGATGACTCAGGTCGTCTCTCAACGAATGTAACGGTAAGATTATAATTTTTAGGATTATGTTATTTATAATTTTGGGGGTTTTGATATTGTAAGTGGGGATGAGTTTTGAATTCTAAGACTGCTAATTGAAAAGTAATGAAAATTAACTAATTATGATTGCAGAAAATTAAAGACAATATAAAAGTAAACATCAAACTAAATTAAATATGCAACGAAACCTAATCTAATATAACCTGCTTATATTCAAATGAAAAACAACCTAACTCTAAAGGGGTGTTTGGTATACATTCGACAATGAAAATGGTAATAGATTTTGATTGAGGGGTTTATGGGTTTAGTGACAACCTAGTGGGGGTTGGGATATAAAATCAGGGGTATCATATCTATATTTTATTTTGATTCTCGTATACTAAGCATCATAAATGGGAATAAAATATATTTCATTATCATTCCCGCCTTCTAAACGCGCTTACTAAGCCCCCCCCCTAACATTCAAAGTAAATAAACAATAACAAAAATTAAAAGTATTAGAAATTAAACAACTTAAATGTAGCAACTAAATTCTAGCTAACAAAAAAAAAATCATCAAACACTATGTGAGCGTGAATCAGGTTAAACCGCAAGCATCCCTTCATGTGTTGTGTGTTCTTTTGTTCAAGTTAAATATTGAATTTCTTATATTATAATTGATTCATGTTTGTACGTAGTTGGTTTAATTTGATTCATGATTGGTCTTGTCGCGGAGTGAGGTGGACTCCCAAGAGCGAAATGGGCCCGAGTGTTGATGCTGGCTCGACTTGCGAGGAAGTGACCGTTAGCAACCCGCCGAGAAAAGTCTCCGACAAGACCCTCCGACGGTCAAGTCAGTCTCCGTGAGAAGCAAAGCAATGGAATAGTAGAGCAAAATTACTATTGCGCGTCCCTGCGAAGCGGAGGGGCTTATATAGCCGAGGGAGATGACAGTTTCTGCCCCCCTTGCCACCTTTTGCCGTATGTGGGAGCAGGGCAAGGTGTTGCATGCGGTGGCAGGGTAAGGGGACGACGCCGACCGTGGTACGAAGTGCAGGGGTATGATAGGAGGATCGCAGTGTCAGCGAGGGGTATGACAGGAGGATCGCAGTGTCAGCGAGATACTCACGATTCGCGCACAAACGGTGTCAGGTCTGCGTCGACTCCCGTACCACTTCTATTAATGCTGTGTCAGAGAGTAGAGGTCTGTGGTATTAGATCTTAAGCATGAGTCAATTATAAGTAAATCAAATACTATTGTTGTCATCTACGCATGAGATCGATTGAAAAAAATTGACTTACAGTAATTGGAGATCTCCTTCTTGCTCTGGTTTCTTTTCGATTGCTTGCTGTCACGAGAGCAATCACCGAAGACAAATCCCTATCTGCCACAAACCAAATCCCTCTCGAGGAATGCTCCTGTTCTTCTTCTTCGTGTGTTCCATGGATTGCATTTGGACGTGACTTTTATAAGGGAAAGAAGTCTCTTCCTCTACCTCCATCAATGGAGGTATTAAACGTTATTAACGTTGGAAGATGAAGAGGAAGGGGTACCTCTTCCTCTTCCTGTAACTTCTGTATCGCCAACATCTCCCACTCGTCCAATTCTATCCATATAGGCCAAGACCATATAGGAACATTCAATTCATACTCCAGGGAAAATGGTTCGTGCGACAGCAAGCATACTGAGCAATTTCTGCTAAGAAAGTTGTTATACTAAACTTAGCTGCTCTATAGAACGAATCAGAGACATCAATAACTTATCATTACCCCAGATTAAATATTTACATCAATATGAACATCTCTAATCCCTCATATGACAACTATGTCAAGAGCATATTCAACATCTCAAATCAATATTTATTCACAATTATATTTTCAAGTACTTAAAAAAATGTAACTGGTCGACCAGTGAATAAGTATTACAGATGTAAATCAATTTTAATCTTCCTTTTCAGCTAAAATCTATTCATTCTAATCAGTCGCTTTCCTAGTTATGCTCCATAGACTGAATCATCCATGGTCAATAGGACACACACTAAAGTAGCAAACACTGATTAAAATTTCAAGTAGACAGCTAAGTAGTCACTTAGGGTAAGATTGAGATTAACTTATAACCTCAAGGGCCTCACATAGTAGAGAAGCAGGGATCCATTCTCCTACTACCCTTATTGTCGCTATAGCACATGTGGTATGAATCACATGCTACGATATTTTTCTCTTTACCAAAAAGAGTGCATGTTTTTCTCAAATATTTAACATCGTACAGATTTCGATCTAGACATACCTAACGTCTAATTCGAATTCAACTTATGAATTTCAATTTGGCCTTAAATAGGTTTAGTAAATGGTGGATGCATTTACTTCGATTATTACATAAAGGATCTCATCTTGATATAAAAATCAAGATGACATCAACTTATGAGTATGTCTCTCTATTCACAACTACATAAGTTGTCTCATAAGTAATAGTCTTACCTCAATTTATACTCAACAAATAGAGACGGTTGTCCATGTGAGTGGACCAACCTCAACCCGTCAACATGCTCATCGAGACTTTTATCTAATAGATCATAATATTTCATATATGTAACAGTCTTTACAATGTGTTACATCGTGCGTAGTCTCAAAGACTTCACATGCCCATGAAATGACTCTTTAGTCAATGGCATAGTAAAAGAATCTGCAAGCATCACTCGTGTAGGAATGTACTCAAGAATTATCTTTTTCTTGTCAATAATATCCTTACAAAATTGTATTTAATTTCTATGTACTTGCCTTTGCTGTGATATTTAGGATCTTTAAAAAAAGATATAGCAGCTTGATTATCACAATACACTGTAACAGGGCTCCCACTGTCCTCAGTAATATTTAGATGCTTTAGGAACCTTCTCAACCAGATAGCTTCTTGCTACATACTCAGTCTCCATTGTCGACAGTGCTACACAAGCCTGTTTCTTGCTGTTCCATAAAATGTCACCTCCATTCAGCAAAAAAAATATAGCTAGATGTGGATTTTCTGTTGTCAAGGTCCCCTGCCCAATTTGCATCTGCGTAGCCCTTCAAGCTCAGCTTTGATCCTTGGAAGCAGAGACAATAATCTACTGTCTCTTTAAGATATCTGAATATCCTTTTTACTACTTTCCAGTGTCTCGATCCTGGGTTTGACTGGAAATGACTAACTAAGCCAACAACATAGCTTATATCAGGACGTGTACATAACATAGTGTACATCAAACTACCAATGACAGTAGCATATGGTATTTTCTTCATCTCAGCTATCTCTTTAGGAGTCTTGGGAGACATACTTTTGCTCAGAACAACACCTTTCGCTGTAGGTGTTTGTTCAACTTTGCAATCAAACATATTGAAGTGCTGTAGTATCTTAGTGATATAAGCTTCTTGGGACAAACCCAAAAGTCTTTTTGATTGATCACGAATGATCTTCGTACTCCTAAGATATGCTCAGCTTCTCCCATGTCTATTATGTCAAATTGTGATGAAAGCCAAGACTTGACATCAATCACAACCTTTAGGTCACTTCCAACTATTAGCATATCATCAACATATAATGATAAAATGACAAACTTTTCTTTATCCTTAGGTAAACACAATGATCCTCATTGATCATTTCGAAATCATAAGACAAAATGACTTCATTGAATCTTATGTTCCATTGCCTTGACGCTTGCTTTAGCCCATATATAGACTTCTTAAGTCTACATACTTTATTCTTTTGACTCTCAGCTATATAACCTTCTGGTTGTGTCATATAAATTTCTTTGTCAAGATTACCATTAAGGAAAGCTGTCTTTACATCCATTTGATGTAATTCTAAGCCAAAATGTGCTACTATAGCTAGGATGACTCTTATTGACACAAACTTCACAACTGAGGAGAATGTCTCTTCAAAATCAATACCCTCTATTTGGGTATATACTTTTGCAACCAAACAAGCTTTGTATCGATTAATCGACCCATCCGCTTTCCTCTTAATTTTGAGAATCCACTTATTCCCAATAGCCTTGCGGCCCGGAGGAAGATCGACTAAATCCCAAACTTGATTCTTTCTCATGGACTCCATTTCCTCATCTATTGCAACTTTCCATTTCTCCTTAACCGTTCGAGGTTCTTCATCATCAACTGGGAGAATCATTAATGCCTCATTTTCAATGCCAAACCTTCTCCGAGGAATAATCTTACGATTACTTCTTCGCATGTTTGACTGTTGAGAAACTAATTCATTTATAGGTCATTTACTCCCACTAGGTTGACTAGATTCAGGTATCCCCTGTGATTCCTGATTCGTTGATAGAGGAACAGTATCATCCTCCACTATTGCAAATAAAGGAGTTGATTTATCAACTTCACCTCTTGTTGGGAACTCAGTTTCGAGAAAAATAGCATCTCTTGACTCAATTTCAGAGATGGTTCCATCTTGTTGCTTACCAATAAAAATATAACCCTTAGAGGTATCAGAATATCTTACAAAGATACACTTCCTACCCTTGGGTCCTAATTTTTCATATTTGTGAGTCTTATCATGAATATAAGCAGCTGACCCCTATGGCCTCAGATTACTTAAATCTGATTTTCTGTCTGTCCAAAGTTCATATGGAGTAGATGGAACAGATTTAGAAGGCAACCGGTTAAGTATGTTGGTTGCTGCCAATAATGCATCTCCCCAATAGGAAATAGACAAATTAGCTTGAGCCATCATCGACCTAACCATTTCAAGAAGAGTTCGATTTCTTCTTTCAGCAATACCATTTTGCTGTGGAGTCCCAAGGATAGTCAATTGTCTAATAATCCCTTTCTTATTACATATTGTCTTGAACTGATCAGACAAATATTCACCTCCACAGTCAGTGCGTAAGGTTTTAACCTTACGTTCCAATTGATTCTCAACTTTGTTCAAATAACGATTAAAGTAATCTAATGCTTCAGATTTATGAGAAATCAAATACACATGACCAAAACACATGAAGTCATCAATAAATGTAATGAAATATGAACTACCATATCTAGCCTTCATGTTCATCGGACCACAAATATCCGAATGAATCAATTGCAATGGTGATTCAACCCTAATAGCCTTACCAAATGGTTTCCTGTTGCTTTTCCAGCAAGTCAATGCTCACATATAGACAGGTTAACTTTAGCACGAGTGCCGAGCAGACCCTCTCTTGCTAATCTATTCATTCTTTCTTGTCCTATATATCCCAATCTAGCATGTCAAACTTCATCATTAACATCAGCATTACTAGTAAGAGCAATGTTTGAAAAACAACCATTATTTCCATAATTAACATCTGGATCTACATCAAGAACCATGAAACCGTTTGATACATAACCATATCCAATTAACACAGAGTCAATTTTAAGTTCTACACAACGACTGCAAAAGTTTAAAAGTAACCCAATTCAAGAAGGCAATTAACAGAAATTAAATTTTGTCGAATCTCAGGAGCATATAGGACATCATGCAGAAACAAGGTTGAGTTTGCAAGTATCAATTCCTTTGACTTCAATTCTTGCATTGTTTCCCACGTATCCACTTATTGCCAGCTGGTACGCGACGGTACTCCACGTACGTAGCTCGATCATGAGCTACATGGTTCGTTGCTCCTAAATCTATAATCCACAAAGGATAAAAATCAGCTAACAACACCGAACTAGCAACATAAAGCTTATGAAAAGAAGATAAATATGGATTTACCTTTTTCGACTCAGTACATTCCCGAGCAAAATGACCCTTCTTGCCACAGTTGTAGTAAGTTAGCTTGCTTTTATGTTTCTTTTCATACTTCTTTCCTTTCTTCTAGATTGGGTCTTGCACAGTAGTAGCACCAGCCTCTTTTCCCTTACCCATTCCTTTCTTGAACCATCTTTTCTTATTCTTGGATCCAGAACCTTCAACTACAAAAGCTTGTTCAGAAATCCTTGCGGATTCTATTCTCTCCGCCTCTAGTTCAATATGGCGTGAGACATCAATGAAAGTCTTGATACTCTCACTGTGAGTAAGGTTCTGTTTCATTGTTTCCCAAGAATCAGGAAGGGAACGAATAACTGCCTAAACCTGTTGTTCGTTGGTTAACTCATGACCAGCAGTCTTAAGCTCCCGAATCATATTCCCCATTTCTCTCAGATGTTGGGTCATTATAACATTTGGGTGCTTTTTACAACTGTCAAATTTGATTGTCAGTTGGCGAAACTTGCTTATACTAACTCCACGGTAGTGGCTCATACTCAAATATCAGGTCATCTACCATTGAACTAATCAATATCCCGTTAGTAGTGGAGTCCTTTTTCTTCTATGATATGCAGTTGAACCAACAGCAGGTTCTACCATGAAATGATTTACAGCCTCCAGAACTTCTTGTTCCTCAAGAACATATTGTATCATGAGATGCCATATTTTATAGTTATCCCCATATAATTTCTCTCCCTTGTTCAGTTCGGCTATGATGTTCTTAGTTGCCATGATTTATCATAAATAAACATATTATTCATTAATTCAGTGTGTATCATTTGTACATAATTTTTGATTGACTCAATGTAAACTTGACTTGGTTTACGAAATCAAGTGATAACTACGTTTTCACTCATCATTCGTATAATTCAATCTAATTAACATTGATCAATTATATTATATACATCTCATTAAATGAACTAATCATTTGTATTGAATATAAACTAATCATTGAATATGAACTAATCATTGATAAGTCAGTTAACACATAACATAACTTTATTAAGTAGGCTTAATAAGTTCGTACAACAAACATAACAACAAAATTTAATGAACTAGATAAGTTGACATCATTCTCATAATAAAAAATATTATGGCAGTGGCTATCACTCTCTCGTTCATCTCGAATCGATCAGTCTCGGGATCTTCCACAGATTCTATCGGATCTTCCTCAAATATTTCAGGATTTTTCTCGAACATTTCAATATCAGGATCTTCCTCAAATATTTCAGGTTTTTCCTCAGGCATTTCAACATCCTCCTCAAACATTTCAGGATCGTCCTCATACATTTCAGGATCTTCCTCATACATTCCAGGATCTTGTTCTGGGTCCTCCTCAGAATCTTCTAGATCCTCTGGAAACTCTTGGCGAAGTAGTTGCTTACATAACTCAGCATATGAGATACGACATTCATGACGCCCCCATATCTGGTGTGCAACTTCTCTCGCACGCCTTGGCAATGAATGAATCAATGCTCCAATTCTATAGTTATCCAAGATTGGAAACTCTTCCTGCTCGAGTTTTCAAAATACTCGATCCAATTTTCCTATATTGCCTTGGATTCCAAGAATCGGACTATAGTCAACTTCTTCTATCTGCTCCATTAGCTCACGACATCGCTCATAGCAATGAATCGTGGTGCATATCTCATGCGGCATCTAGAATTGAAAAACGACATAGTCAGTACAAAACTGACAAAAACCAGTAACAAAACTAGTTTTTTTTTTCAATTCACAAATATATGCATAGAAAGAAGCACACAAAAAATAGGTTTCCTTTACTTTAGTAGCTACAATTAATTATGCTACTGGACTGATCGATTTGTATGTCTTACTGTTGTTGCTTCACGTAAGCCTACTTAAGTTGGAGTTCAACATAGTGATCAAATCAGTTAGTTTAGTTCAGATTATTTGTTCAAACTGGTTTGGTTAAACCAACTAATGGTTTGAATCAAACCGATTGGACCAACCTAATCTCATTAAACTAAACTCGAGTCTAATTTAAATTAATTGAACAAATGCTAAACTAACTATCGGTCACAACTTCTGGTTGAGTCTCTTCCCTTTCAATGGCGAGGTTGGCGGTTCGAACCTTCTCTCAACCTTTCTGCTGGTTTTAATAAAACCAAAAAATTTTTTTTATTAAAACTACTCGGCAGTTTCCCCTGCCGACGATCGCATCACGCGTGGACTGGAGTCGTCGTTGTCGGCTAGACGTGCCGATGGAGGTAGTCATTGCGCTGGTGATGGCGAAAAGAAAAGTTTCGTCGGCATGGAGAAGAAGACGATCAGGCAGTAGCATAATCGGTCACAGCATCTACATGCCTAAGCCAGGGAGGGAGTTATAAGAAAGTACTTTTGATCCTCTAGAGCTGGGGTCAGGCCCCTGCCTGATCGGTCACAAGCAGGGGAAACAGCCGAGTAGTTTTAATAATTTTTTTTTTGGTTTTATTAAAACCAACAGAAAGGTTGAGAGGAGGTTCGAACCGCCAACCTCGCCATTTAAAGGGAAGAGGCTCAACCAGAAGCTGTGACCGATAGTTAGTTAAGTATTGGTTCAATTAATTTAAATTAGACTCGAGTTTAGTTTAATGAGATTAGGTTGGTCCAATCGGTTTGATTCAAACCATTAGTTGGTTTAACCGAACCAGTTTGATCAAATAATCTGAACTAAACTAACTGATTTGATCACTATGTTGAACTCTAACTTAAGTAGGCTTAAGTGAAGCAACAACATTAAGACATACAAATTGATCAATCCAGTAGCATAATTAATTGTAGCTACTAAAGTAAACTTATTTTTTGTGTGCTTTTTTCTATGCATATATTAGTGAATTGAAAAAAAACTAGTTTTGTTATTGGTTTTTGTCAGTTTTGTACTGACTATGTCGTTTTTCAATTCCAGATGCTGCATGAGATATGCACCACGATTCATTGCTATGAGTGATGTCGTGAGCTAATGGAGCAGATAGAAGAAGTTGACTATAGTTCGATTCTTGGAATCCAAGACAATATAGGAAAATTGGATCGACTATTTTGGAAACTCGAGCAGGAAGAGTTTCCAATCTTCATTGCCAAGGCGTGCGAGAGAAGTTGCACACCAGATATGGGGGCGTCATGAATGTCGTATGAGTTTCCAGAGGATCTAGAAGATTCTGAGGAGGACCCAGAACAAGATCCTGAAATGTATAAGGAAGATCTTGAAATGTTTGAAGAAGATCCTGAAATGTCTGAGGAAAATCCTAAAATATTTGAGGAAGATCCTGATATTGAAATGCTCGAGGAAGATCCTGAAATATTTGAGGAAGATCCCAAGACTGATCGATTCGAGATGAACGAGAGAGTGATAGCCACTGCCATAATATTTTTTATTATGGGAATGATGTCAACTTATCTAGTTCATTAAATTCTGTTGTTATGTTTGTTGTACAAACTTATTAAGTCTACTTAATAAAGTTATGTTATGTGTTAACTGACTTGTCAATGATTAATTCATTATATGATTGGTTCATATTCAATGATTAGTTCATTATATGATTAGTTTATATTCAATACAAATGATTAGTTCATTTAATGAGATGTATATAATATAATTGATCAATGTTAATTAGATTGGATTATACGAATGATGAGTGAAAACGTAGTTATCACTTTATTTCGTAAGCCATGTCAAGTTTACATTGAGTCAATCAAAAATTATGTACAGATGATATACACTGAATTAATGAATAATATGTTTATTTATGATAGATCATGACAACTAAGAACATCATAGCCGAACTGAACAAGGGAGAGAAATTATATGGGGATAACTATAAAATATGGCATCTCAAGATACAATATGTTCTTGAGGAACAAGAAGTTCTGGAGGCTGTAAATCATTTCATGGTAGAACCTGCTGTTGGTTTAACTGCACACACAACATAGACTTAAAGAAAAAGGACTCCACTACTAACGGGATATTGATTAGTTCAATGGTAGATGACCTGATATTTGAGTATGAGCCACTACCATCAGCTCATGCCGTCTGGGTTGCCCTGAGAGAAATACAGTGGAGTTAGTATAAGCAAGCTTCGCCAACTGACAATCAAGTTTGACAGTTGTAAAAAGCGCCCGAATGTTATAATGACCCAACATCTGAGAGAAATGGGGAATATGATTCGGGAGCTTAAGACTGCTGGTCATGAGTTGACCGACGAACAACGGGTTCAGGCAGTTATTCGTTCCCTTCCTGATTCTTGGGAAACAATGAAACAGAACCTTAGGTATCTATAGGTAAAAACATTTAAAATCGCAGCGGAAATAAGATCCCTCGAGCGATCTATGCGAAAGAAAAACTCATACAATGTGATCTACAATTCCTATCTTATAGGAATACCTTTGTCGCGTGCCCTTCGCTTATCCCGCTATTCCTTTGGTTCGCCGGATATCTTGCACGTTCATGTGTCCGTGCCTCTATGCGTATCCACACGAACACGATCTATGCCTCGGAGAAGAACCACCTTAGTTGTGCTAGCAACTTGGGATGGTTCACAAAGCACAAGAACCTCCACTGGAGAGTTATGGACAAGGAGGAAGAAAGAAGAGGAAGAGAGATACACCCTCTAGCCTTTGACAGGGGGTATTTATACTCATCTAATGAATACCAAGGGTCTATGTCCCTTGAGCTCCTCTCATCTTAATGCTAATAAAACCCAATGAATACCAAGGGCTTGGTATTCCTTGAGACTCTTAATATTCTATTCATCTAACAAATAGAATGTCTCTTAGCCTGGGTTGCGACAAATCTCGAATGGGAGTGCCGACCGGAGGCACCGAGTAAACCCGGGCCATGCAGCCATGACTTCCGAGAGCCTTAGCGTCGTGTTCATATCAGTTGGGGTCGGACACTCGACGTTCCTGAGTGGAGCGGGTCCGGCTATATTCGACCGGTTGCTCGGCTATACATGAGCATGGCGCACCCGAGTGGTTTACTCACCCGACCGGCCTTCACAGCTGGACCCGACCTGCTTATCCGATCGACGTGACAAACATCTCAATTGTCTTTTTTGTTTTATCCTTGACTTGGACCGGGTCGATTTGTATCTTCCTCCTTAATTACCGCATTAACTACTGGGGCCACGTGTCGGGTGGTTGTTGGTCCCCCGAGTAACGAAGTGTCTACCGCCCCAGCGAGTGAGCAGCACGCACGTGTGACGTCGTGCCTCGGGAATTAGCTAGGGTTTGATCGGACGACCCAGATCATTTCCCGGCTTTTCTCCGGATCATGATCGGACGGTCGGCGTCGCTCGCTCGACCCTATAAATAGGCCCTTCACCCTTTGCTTTTTACCATCACTTTTTTACATCTTACGTCGAACTGCTGCTGGTGCTCGCCCTACTAGGGTCTCTTCATTCATCTTCACCGACGATTCTTTTCTCACTCGGTTAGTTTTCCTGCCAAATATGATCTGCCACGGAGTGAGGTGGACTCCCAAGAGCGAAATGGGCCCGAGTACTGCTGATGCTGGCTCCGACCTGCTAGGAAGTGATCGTTAGCAACCCGTCGGGAAAAATCCCCGGCAAGGCCCTCCGACGGTGAAGTCAGTCTCCACGAGAAGCAAAGCAATGGAACAATAGAGCAAAAAACACTATTGCGCCTCCCTGCAAAGCAGAAAGCGGAGGGGCTTATATAGCCGAGGGAGCTAACAGCTTCTGCCCTGCTGCCCGACCTACCACCTTTTGTCGTATGCGGGAGCAAGGAAAGGTGTAGGTGTCGCAGCGGAAGCGTGGTGTCAAAATAATTTCTTGTACACATTCCACATGAAGTAAGCTTACAAGTCCCGCAGTACATGCGATGCTTCTTCATAGTTTCTCTTTTGCAACAACTGCACCTCTGATACTCTGGAGGTATTTCGCCATTTATTTCCCATACATGATTGCAATCATGCTGGTTCTTTGTTATTCTTACCATTGGCTGCCATCCTCCACTTTTGCCTATCATATATGCCCCTGTTTGTTCAATAAATACGAACAATGTTTCTTGAGTTAGAGAGTGGACCTGTTGATCTTCTCCCTCCGAAATGCTATAAATGGCATCTGATAAATCATCCCCTTCTTGGACAGAAAGAATTTCATAATCTTCTGGCAACTCCAATCCTTGGAATATAGCTACTCTTCTGATATTCTTGTATTCCTTAGGACATTCCCTTGCAAAATGTCCTTCTTCGCCGCAGAGAAAACACTTGCATTTCTTGCTTCTTACCAGATGCATTCGCCTTTCAATCCTAGCATGCGACTGGTGCGGCTTTCCTTTATAAGTGGTTGATTTTCTTGCTCCATACTTCCTCTTTGGATTTTGATAATATCCGGGAATAGGGATTTGTGAACAGAATGAAAGATCCTTTAATGATCTATTAAATGCTGCTTTCTTGCATTCTTCTTCCAGAAATTTATATGAAAACATCACTCTTGGGTGTACTCCGATTGTATTTCCAGAATATTTACTTTCAAAAGCCTCTTTTAGTCTTCTCCCCAAATCACCAGGTAATTTTAGCCAGAATTTCTCGGATAGTTCTGGTCCTGTAAATAGCCTACCCGTCTTTGCTGCAAGGTTCATGTATTCATTCATAAATGGAAGAATGTCTTTTACCTGGGTGCAGGTAAGTCTTTCTAGATCTCGATATGCCCTGTCCTGCATATCTGTGGAGCCTTGGAATGGATCTTCTAACAAGAATACCCTTCTAATCTGAGAGATGATATTCTGGGTTCCATTCCTTCCGTCACTTGAGTTAACTAACTCTTGATATTCATTGGAAAAATTCATTCTCCATTGTATCCACGTCAACCTTTCTGCTTCCCCTAATAAATTTTCTATAAAATCAACTTTATCTTGGGGGTCAGTAAAATTTTGTAATGCTACCACATTTTTTGTGATTGCTTCCCATCTAAGAAAAACATCTTCAACTTTATTTAATTGAGTAGGAAGGGTTAGGATAGCACCGGTTTGTTGGTGAGCAGTAGGTAGATTCCACCATTCTGAAGTTTCCTTTCTCTTGAACATGCTCCTTGGCTCATAAGTCCTGGGCTCATACTGGTTATTCGGCTCCTCCTTTGGTCTCGTAGGCGGGTAGCCTACGGGATTCATTGTTGTATCTGCTGGTGGCTTGTAATGCGAGGTCCCTTCTTGAGCATAAATTTGTTCCTGTAATTTTGCAAGTTGTGGATAATCAGATATCCAGTCCTCTTTAGGCAACTCTGATGAAGAAGGGTCAGCTCCCACTGTCGTTGCTGCCACTATGAGATCCCCACTACCTTCCGCAAATGGATTGATAAATTCATCTTCAGAAGTTGGGTATAGGGGTGTATCCTGCAGGGCTAGATACTGCAAATAAGTAAGGTATTCGTCATCCGTATCATTAGTAAAAGCACAGAGAAAATGACTGGAGCTTTGAGAGGATGATGAATCGGGGTGACTCATGTCCGGTTTGGTGATCTTGTGCAGTTCCTGCTGTAACTCTTTCCTGTATCGTCTGGAATCACGAAGCATTCTTGCAGTAGTGGCCATATAATAATTCATATTTTGTGGCCCATCAAGCAATTGCTGGTATGCTTCTTCCTCATAGAACTTGTGTTGTTCTATTTGATATAACCTAGCTTCATGTTGAAGCTCCTCGATTTCCTCATCAGTTGGGGTTTTGCTAATCATTACCCCTTTACCTTTGTTGGTGGTAACGGGCTCGGGGACTGGCTTGCTTGGTGTTGGTTTGTTGGTTGTAACGGGCTCGGAGAAGACCGGCTTACTTGGTGTTGACGCCTTGTACTCAATTTCCTCAGCACATTCCTCGTCACTATAGCAATAGTGACACCCCGTACATTTTGGGTTAGCTTTGGTGCTTGAGCAAGCCTTTGTTGTTGAGCCAAAACCTTCATTATTACGACAGGTTGCTCCTAGCAACTCCACTTCCCGTACGGTTGGCGTGGCAATTCGCTCAAGGATTAATTGAGCTATACATTCCTGTTTTGCCAGAAATATATCATAATTTGTTATATTAAAGGCCATGATCTTTACCTCTCCCCGGTAGTCCGCATCGATAACGCCGCCCATAATAATGATCCCTCGCATTGCTGCGCTGGATCGAGGTGCTATCCTTGCATAAGTATTCTGAGGAATTTGTATGCAGATTCCTGTTTGCAAGAAAGATCTCCCATTAGCAGGTATATCCTGTGCATGTGTTATGGAAATATCATATCCTGCTGCTCCTGGCGTCCTTCTGATTGGGAGTGTAGCTAATTGAGATAATCTCTTTACAAGAAGTTCTTCCTCAGGTCGTTTGTTTTCGATAAAAACTGCAATAGTATGATTTGTAATTTCTTCCTCATCTGATTGGACCTCTTCGTCTTTGGCATTGTAGCTTGGAGGTGTTGATGAAGTGGCCACTTGGTAGTTGTCAAATTGTAATGAGATTCGACCATCAATTAGATTCCTTGTGTTGACCTCCGTGGGTTGCATTGGTATGTTTACCATAGATTGCTGGATTACCCAGTTTCGTCCTAGAACGTCCCTGGTATTATATCTCCTTCCTGGGAGGGCTCTTACTCCTCGGCTGGTTAAATAATCTACAACATTCTGAATTTCATATGCAAAACCAACATTAGGAGTATTAGATAAACGCCCTACCAATCCTCGTGTAATAAGGATATTTGCTTCTCCGTTTCTCCAGTTCTCATATCCTCTTGTAAGAATAGATATCTGAATATTTATGTAAAAATCAGAAATAGTAAGCATAGTATCAGGGATTACATATACCAGTTGACTGCCATTGGTTAGGTCAACTTCCATCGTGGCAAAGATTGACTGGTCACCATGCCATCGGTTGCACGGAAGACAATTAGTGCAAGCGTTCCTTCTTCTTGCCGGTGTAAAATCTGGATTCTGACTTGAATCACTCCTATGTGGAGGAAGCGCATCCCGCTTCGTCGTATCTGATCATAGCTTTCTGGTTGTATGAAAGCACGATCAATCTGATTACTTGTGACTAGCAAGGCTTCTTCTGAGCGATGGACGTACACTCTGTGGTGCGCGTCGTCCCTTCGGGAATGATACAGGACTTCAGCTGGAACTATAGATGCCCGTTCCTGCATGGAGAGTCTTAGTTGAACTTGGGGGTCCAACTGCTGTTCCAATGAGTTCCTAAACGTTCCTCCAGTAATTCTTCTAGTAACTCGTTGCATAGCTCTGTATGCGTTGTACCTCCTTCTTTGGCTTTGCCTATATTCTCTGACTTGATCCTCGAATAATGGTGCTCCCTCCGTTCTTGCTATAGTTGTCACAGGAGGGTTTGAAGTTCTTGAATTCATTATTTCTTCAGCTTAGCCTTTTCTTCCTTAAGAATCTCAAAAGGGTCAGTAAAAACCCTTAGCTTTCCTCGTGATTCTCGGGGTTTCTCTTGGATTGATAGAGTTTTTACCCTATCAGTGATGCTCTGGATAACCTCTTCCGGGAGGGGATTTGGTGATGGAAATCTTCTTTCTTCAAGCCTCTTGATTCTTTCTTCGAGGGCTTCAAGTTTTTCAAGGATTGTGACTAAAAGTTGGATCTGTGTATTGGCTTGTTTGATTGATGCTATAGCTCCTGCCAAGGGCCCTTTGTAATCAGCTGGCCTCACAAATCCGAGTGCTGGGGCTTCAATGTTTTCTGTTGCTTGGAGTGCTTCTTTGTAACTGCTCGAGGCTTGGGAGTTGATATAACTCATGTATTTGTTCAGGCTTCAATTTTGTAGAGAAGCTTCTCTACTCGTTCTAGCTTCTTTGAGATATCCTCTGATAGCTTCAGAAGACTCTCTTTGTACTGCTCTGGTTCAGTGATGCTAGAAACAATCTCTTTCACCTGTATATGAGTTAATGGTTGTTGTATAACTACAACCTCGGTGAGAGATATTAGTAAAGGCTTCTGATGCGCAGTCTTCTTCTTTTCAAATAACTTAGATAAAGTAACAGGGAGAATACAAGACTAAATTATAAGAAAAGGAAATTGCTTAGATTGCAGAAAAGAACTTACAATCTTACAGACAGAATGCTCAGAGTAGAACTTGTACCGTGAGGCGGTGTGTGTTCTGCAATGAGTCCTACAAGAGATTTTATATAGAGTAAGGGATAAGGGGAGGTGGTGAACCGGGTGCTCATTGGGCCCCATCGCCATTCACGGGTCGCCTTATTCTTATCTCCATTATCTCTTTACAGCAAGACCTACTAGTCTTTACAACTCAGGCTAGATTGCCTTTAATAAAAGTAGATATTCTTTTGGATTGTCGGGCCCACCACGTTCCTTCCTTTTCATGGTGGAGTGTTGACAACGTCTTGGATGATTGCTTGTATGCGAAGGAAGGCATCCATTAATTGCCCTTTGGTTGTCGTGACACTCGGTAGTGCGTCCTTAAAGTAGATTCCCTTGGCATGCTGGCTCCTTCTGAAGAAGTCTGTCTCTTTGTCGTCAATAATGAGTTTGAATTCCCACAAATTATTGAGCAAGCGTTTGGCGGTTGTCCATTCGATGTCGGCCAAGTGTTGTCGGGCATCTTCTTCGGCGCTGGTGAAAACCCATGGGCCGTTGCCTCTGGAGCTGGAGATGTCTTGGTACTGACCCAGAAATTCATAAGGTCCCTCAAGTGTTGGTTGGCTTTGGAGTTGGGCTTGAGCTTGAGCTGTTCCACTGTCTCCTCTATTTGCGCTAAAATTAAGCCGTCTTCGTTTGTTGGCCTCCATGGTCCTGTCATAATAGAAACAAGGCGAGATAGTGCATCAGCGAGAGCGTTATCTTTACCTTCAATATGTTGGAACTGGACCGTAATGCCAAGTCCGGTAATAAAATCAGTGAAAGCTATCCAGCGAACCCTGGAAGGTTTGTTTTGTGCGGACTTATTGAAGAAACTGATGATTGCTTGGCAATCTGTTCTGATGAGAAGTTCCTCTTTGTCCAAATAATAAATTTTGAAGCTGTTTAAGCTATTCATTACTGCATGAATTTCGGCGTCAATTGTGGACTTGGGGGGTGAAAACTTGCCACTAGCATAGGCACTGATCTGTTCCATTGCCTGGGGATCATATTTCATTAGCTTCCACTTAAGAATTCCACCCCATCCCTCCATACACCCATCTGCTTCTATTATTACGTAGCACTTTGCTGGGGGAATGGTTAGGTCTGGCAGCTCTTTGATCATGCTTTTGACTTTGTCAACCAGCTGCCAATCTTGAGAATTCATTTTTCTTTCTCCATTTGGGCTAGTTTTGGAATAAAGAGGCCCAAGAGTCCTGCCAAGGTTAGGGATATAAGAACGAGCATAATTTAATAATCCTAACCATGACCTTAATCCTTTTGTAGTCTGTAACTCCGCCTTTGGGAAATCAGCAACTTTAGTGATTATATGCTTTTGTAACTTAATCTTGGATTGCCCGATTGTCGCGCCCAGAAACTCTATTGTGGGACTGCCAATTTTCATTTTTGTAGGGCTCAAGATTAATCCGTTCTTCTTGCATATATCCAGGAGGATCCTTAGGTGGCCTTTGTGCTGCTCTTCGTCTTCTGAGAAAACTAGTATGTCATCAATATACACAGCTATAAATTGTTCAGTACCCTGAAAACATAGGTCCATCTTCCTTTGGAATACTGCCGGCGCGTTTTTAAGGCCGAAGGGCATTACCAGCCATTCGAATAATCCCTCAGGCACCCAAAAAGCTGTCCATGGGATTGAGTCTGGATGCATAGCTACCTGATGAAATCCACTCTTTAAATCAAATTTTGAGTAAATCTTACTTCTTCCAACTCTGTGGATTATTGTGTTGATCCCTGGCAGACTATACTGATCTTTGTTTGTGTTGTCGTTCAGCCTTTTGTAGTTAAAGACCATTCTTTCCTTGCCCTTTTGCTCCTGCCCAGTTTCTGGGTTCACCGTGGTGCCAGACTTGACTATTATTGCTGTCGTCCTATGCCTGCTAGTGCTTGGCCTGATAACTCCCAACTCTAGGAGGGCCTTGACATGCCTTCTGAATGCTTCTTGCATTTGAGGTGTAACATGCTTTAGTGGCCGGTCCTCAATAGTTAGGTCGGGATTCTTAATATCAAGTTGGCAGGAAATTTTGTTACTTGCCCAGTATTTCATAGGGTTATTCCCTATATAACCTGCATTGGTAAGCTCAGCTAATAAATCTGTTAGCTTTTGGCCGGGCTGCCAGGTACATACCTGCTCCTGTATCTGGTGATATTCTTCTTCTTCTAGATCCAATTCCTCTAATACTGCTGTGGCAGGTATGGTTTGCTGTGTTTGAATTGTGGTCACATTTTTATAGAATGTAACCTCATTCCCTTCAATTCGGACTCCCCCGTACATGGATCGAATAAAATTGCATCCCAAAATCATTGTAATATTTCCTCCGATTGATAATGGAAAAGCGTAAGTGTAGGGAATTCGAAAATTATGATCTCCAATGCGCATATTACCATACTTCAATTTTTTGTTGGCCGTTGTTGTTGAATTGATCCCACTGAAATTCACAATATAAGTATTATCTTCAATAGCATTGGGTGGGATAGATACCTGGTCAATGCAGCAAGTTGTTGCCCCCGGTATCAAGTATCGCATTAACCTTAAATTTGTCAACTCCTTGTATATCAATTTCGACTAGGAGGTTAAAGAGGCCATTTGCGCGCTTCTTTGGATGCTCATCCATGGAGAGTACTTTTTCTGAATCAATAAGAACATATGCTTCTTCTTCCTCAGTTTCTCTAGCTTGCGGCTGGTGAAGCTGCTTTTGAGGTCCGTGTTTTCCAATTCCAACAGGTCTATCTTCATTCGTAATTCTTCGTTTTCAGCATCTACCTCCATCTTATCTGCTTCTGCCTGTCGGATAAAATCCTCCTCTCTTAAGCTGAATTCCTTTGTTAAATTCTCCAACTGTATTGATGCCAGATCTTTAGCAGTTTTTACTTCTTGAGTAAGCCTTTCTATTTCTGCTTTAGCCCAAGTAATATAATTCTGCTGTTCCTGTATAAGGTTAGTTGGAGAAAATGAGATAGGGATGGACCTTTCCACAGGGATTGTGGTGTCAAAATAATTTCTTGTACACATTCCACATGAAGTAAGCTTACAAGTCCCGCAGTACATGCGATGCTTCTTCATAGTTTCTCTTTGCAGCAACTGCACCTCTGATACTCTGGAGGTATTTCGCCATTTATTTCCCATACATGATTGCAATCATGCTGGTTCTTTGTTATTCTTACCATTGGCTGCCATCCTCCACTTTTGCCTATCATATATGCCCTGTTTGTTCAATAAATACGAACAATGTTTCTTGAGTTAGAGAGTGGACCTGTTGATCTTCTCCCTCCGAAATGCTATAAATGGCATCTGATAAATCATCCCCTTCTTGGACAGAAAGAATTTCATAATCTTCTGGCAACTCCAATCCTTGGAATATAGCTACTCTTCTGATGTTCTTGTATTCCTTAGGACATTCCCTTGCAAAATGTCCTTCTTCGCCGCAGAGAAAACACTTGCATTTCTTGCTTCTTACCAGATGCATTCGCCTTTCAATCCTAGCATGCGACTGTGCGGTTTTCCTTTATAAGTGGTTGATTTTCTTGCTCCATACTTCTCTTTGGATTTTGATAATATCCGGGAATAGGGATTTGTGAACAGAATGAAAGATCCTTTAATGATCTATTAAATGCTGCTTTCTTGCATTCTTCTTCCAGAAATTTATATGAAAACATCACTCTTGGGTGTACTCCGATTGTATTTCCAGAATATTTACTTTCAAAGCCTCTTTAGTCTTCTCCCCAAATCACCAGGTAATTTTAGCCAGAATTTCTCGGATAGTTCTGGTCCTGTAAATAGCCTACCGTCTTTGCTGCAAGGTTCATGTATTCATTCATAAATGGAAGAATGTCTTTTACCTGGGTGCAGGTAAGTCTTTCTAGAT
Source organism: Boesenbergia rotunda (assembly GCA_024364735.1). Taxonomy (NCBI): domain Eukaryota; kingdom Viridiplantae; phylum Streptophyta; class Magnoliopsida; order Zingiberales; family Zingiberaceae; genus Boesenbergia; species Boesenbergia rotunda. The sequence continues at coordinate 36,330 of JAGFNQ010005597.1, read as the reverse complement.
CTCGATATGCCCTGTCCTGCATATCTGTGGAGCCTTGGAATGGATCTTCTAACAAGAATACCTTCTAATCTGAGAGATGATATTCTGGGTTCCATTCCTTCCGTCACTTGAGTTAACTAACTCTTGATATTCATTGGAAAAATTCATTCTCCATTGTATCCACGTAACCTTTCTGCTTCCCCTAATAAATTTCTATAAAATCAACTTTATCTTGGGGGTCAGTAAAATTTTGTAATGCTACCACATTTTTTGTGATTGCTTCCCATCTAAGAAAACATCTTCAACTTATTTAATTGAGTAGGAAGGGTTAGGATAGCACCGGTTTGTTGGTGAGCAGTAGGTAGATTCCACCACTCTGAAGTTTCCTTTCTCTTGAACATGCTCTTGGCTCATAAGTCCTGGGCTCATACTGGTTATTCGGCTCCTCCTTTGGTCTCGTAGGCGGGTAGCCTACGGGATTCATTGTTGTATCTGCTGGTGGCTTGTAATGCGAGGTCCCTTCTTGAGCATAAATTTGTTCCTGTAATTTTGCAAGTTGTGGATAATCAGATATCCAGTCTCTTTAGGCAACTCTGATGAAGAAGGGCCAGCTCCCACTGTCGTTGCTGCCACTATGAGATCCCCACTACCTTCCGCAAATGGATTGATAAATTCATCTTCAGAAGTTGGGTATAGGGGTGTATCCTGCAGGGCTAGATACTGCAAATAAGTAAGGTATTCGTCATCCGTATCATTAGTAAAAGCACAGAGAAAATGACTGGAGCTTTGAGAGGATGATGAATCGGGGTGACTCATGTCCGGTTTGGTGATCTTCTGCAGTTCCTGCTGTAACTCTTTCATGTATCAATCTACAGACAAGAACTTACAATCTCTGCAGTTCCTGCTGTAACTCTTTCCTGTAACTCTTTCCTGCAGTTCTTTTCTGCTTAGATTGCAGAAAAGAACTTACAATCTTACAGACAGAATGCTCAAAGTAGAACTTGTACCGTGAGGCGGTGTGTGTTCTGCAATGAGTCCTACAAGAGATTTTATAGAGAGTAAGGGATAAGGGGAGGTGGTGAACCGGGTGCTCATTGGGCCCCATCGCCATTCACGGGTCGCCTTATTCTTATCTCCATTATCTCTTTACAGCAAGACCTACTAGTCTTTACAACTCAGGCTAGATTGCCTTTATAAAAGTAGATATTCTTTTGGATTGTCGGGCCCACCACGTTCCTTCCTTTTCATGGTGGAGTGTTGACAACGTCTTGGATGATTGCTTGTATGCGAAGGAAGGCATCCATTAATTGCCCTTTGGTTGTCGTGACGCTTGGTAGTGCGTCCTTAAAGTAGATTCCCTTGGCGTGCTGGCTCCTTCTGAAAAAGTCTGTCTCTTTGTCGTCAATAATGAGTTTGAATTCCCACAAATTATTGAGCAAGCGTTTGGCGGTTGTCCATTCGATGTCGGCCAAGTGTTGTCGGGCATCTTCTTCGGCGCTGGTGAAAACCCATGGGCCGTTGCCTCTGGAGATGTCTTGGTACTGACCCAGAAATTCATAAGGTCCCTCAAGTGTTGGTTGGCTTTGGAGTTGGGCTTGAGCTTGAGCTGTTCCACTGTCTCCTCTATTTGCGCTAAAATTAAGCCGTCTTCGTTTGTTGGCCTCCATGGTCCTGTCATGATAGAAACAAGGCGAGATAGTGCATCAGCGAGAGCGTTATCTTTACCTTCAATATGTTGGAACTGGACCGTAATGCCAAGTCCGGTAATAAAATCAGTGAAAGCTATCCAGCGAACCCTGGAAGGTTTGTTTTGTGCGGACTTATTGAAGAAACTGATGATTGCTTGGCAATCTGTTCTGATGAGAAGTTCCTCTTTGTCCAAATAATAAATTTTGAAGCTGTTTAAGCTATTCATTACTGCATGAATTTCGGCGTCAATTGTGGACTTGGGAGGTGAAAACTTGCCACTAGCATAGGCACTGATCTGTTCCATTGCCTGGGGATCATATTTCATTGGCTTCCACTTAAGAATTCCACCCCATCCCTCCATACACCCATCTGCTTCTATTATTACGTAGCACTTTGCTGGGGGAATGGTTAGGTCTGGCAGCTCTTTGATTATGCTTTTGACTTTGTCAACCAGCTGCCAATCTTGAGAATTCATTTTTCTTTCTCCATTTGGGCTAGTTTTGGAATAAAGAGGCCCAAGAGTCCTGCCAAGGTTAGGGATATAAGAACGAGCATAATTTAATAATCCTAACCATGACCTTAATCCTTTTGTAGTCTGTAACTCCGCCTTTGGGAAATCAGCAACTTTAGTGATTATATGCTTTTGTAACTTAATCTTGGATTGCCCGATTGTCGCGCCCAGAAACTCTATTGTGGGACTGCCAATTTTCATTTTTGTAGGGCTCAAGATTAATCCGTTCTTCTTGCATATATCCAGGAGGATCCTTAGGTGGCCTTTGTGCTGCTCTTCGTCTTCTGAGAAAACTAGTATGTCATCAATATACACAGCTATAAATTGTTCAGTACCCTGAAAACATAGGTCCATCTTCCTTTGGAATACTGCCGGCGCGTTTTTAAGGCCGAAGGGCATTACCAGCCATTCGAATAATCCCTCAGGCACCCAAAAGGCTGTCCATGGGATTGAGTCTGGATGCATAGCTACCTGATGAAATCCACTCTTTAAATCAAATTTTGAGTAAATCTTACTTCTTCCAACTCTGTGGATTATTGTGTTGATCCCTGGCAGACTATACTGATCTTTGTTTGTGTTGTCGTTCAGCCTTTTGTAGTTAAAGACCATTCTTTCCTTGCCCTTTTGCTCCTGCCCAGTTTCTGGGTTCACCGTGGTGCCAGACTTGACTATTATTGCCGTCGTCCTATGCCTGCTAGTGCTTGGCCTGATAACTCCCAACTCTAGGAGGGCCTTGACATGCCTTCTGAATGCTTCTTGCATTTGAGGTGTAACATGCTTTAGTGGCCGGTCCTCAATAGTTAGGTCAGGATTCTTAATATCAAGTTGGCAGGAAATTTTGTTACTTGCCCAATATTTCATAGGGTTATTCCCTATATAACCTGCATTGGTAAGCTCAGCTAATAAATCTGTTAGCTTTTGGCCGGGCTGCCAGGTACATACCTGCTCCTGTATCTGGTGATATTCTTCTTCTTCTAGATCCAATTCCTCTAATACTGCTGTGGCAGGTATGGTTTGCTGTGTTTGAATTGTGGTCACATTTTTATAGAATGTAACCTCATTCCCTTCAATTCGGACTCCCCCGTACATGGATCGAATAAAATTGCATCCCAAAATCATTGTAATATTTCCTCCGATTGATAATGGAAAAGCGTAAGTGTAGGGAATTCGAAAATTATGATCTCCAATGCGCATATTACCATACTTCAATTTTTTGTTGGCCGTTGTTGTTGAATTGATCCCACTGAAATTCACAATATAAGTATTATCTTCAATAGCATTGGGTGGGATAGATACCTGGTCAATGCAGCAAGTTGTTGCCCCGGTATCAAGTATCGCATTAACCTTAAATTTGTCAACTCCTTGTATATCAATTTCGACTAGGAGGTTAAAGAGGCCATTTGCGCGCTTCTTTGGATGCTCATCCATGGAGAGTACTTTTTCTGAATCAATAAGAACATATGCTTCTTCTTCCTCAGTTTCTCTAGCTTGCGGCTGGTGAAGCTGCTTTTTGAGGTCCGTGTTTTCCAATTCCAACAGGTCTATCTTCATTCGTAATTCTTCGTTTTCAGCATCTACCTCCATCTTATCTGCTTCTGCCTGTCGGATAAAATCCTCCTCCCTTAAGCTGAATTCCTTTGTTAAATTCTCCAACTGTATTGATGCCAGATCTTTAGCAGTTTTTACTTCTTGAGTAAGCCTTTCTATTTCTGCTTTAGCCCAAGTAATATAATTCTGCTGTTCCTGTATAAGGTTAGTTGGAGAAAATGGGATAGGGATGGACCTTTCCACAGGGATTGTGGTGTCAAAATAATTTCTTGTACACATTCCACATGAAGTAAGCTTACAAGTCCCGCAGTACATGCGATGCTTCTTCATAGTTTCTCTTTTGCAGCAACTGCACCTCTGATACTCTGGAGGTATTTCGCCATTTATTTCCCATACATGATTGCAATCATGCTGGTTCTTTGTTATTCTTACCATTGGCTGCCATCCTCCACTTTTGCCTATCATATATGCCCCTGTTTGTTCAATAAATACGAACAATGTTTCTTGAGTTAGAGAGTGGACCTGTTGATCTTCCCCCTCCGAAATGCTATAAATGGCATCTGATAAATCATCCCCTTCTTGGACAGAAAGAATTTCATAATCTTCTGGTAACTCCAATCCTTCGAATATAGCTACTCTTCTGATGTTCTTGTATTCCTTAGGACATTCCCTTGCAAAATGTCCTTCTTCGCCGCAGAGAAAACACTTGCATTTCTTGTTTCTTACCAGATGCTTTCGCCTTTCAATCCTAGCATGCGACTGATGCGGCTTTCCTTTATAAGTGGTTGATTTTCTTGCTCCATACTTCCTCTTTGGATTTTGATAATATCCGGGAATAGGGATTTGTGAACAGAATGAAAGATCCTTTAATGATCTATTAAATGCTGCTTTCTTGCATTCTTCTTCCAGAAATTTATATGAAAACATCACTCTTGGGTGTACTCCGATTGTATTTCCAGAATATTTACTTTCAAAAGCCTCTTTTAGTCTTCTCCCCAAATCACCAGGTAGTTTTAGCCAGAATTTCTCGGACAGTTCTGGTCCTGTAAATAGCCTACCTGTCTTTGCTGCAAGGTTCATGTATTCATTCATAAATGGAAGAATGTCTTTTACCTGGGTGCAGGTAAGTCTTTCTAGATCTCGATATGCCCTGTCCTGCATATCTGTGGAGCCTTGGAATGGATCTTCTAACAAGAATACCCTTCTAATCTGAGAGATGATATTCTGGGTTCCATTCCTTCCGTCACTTGAGTTAACTAACTCTTGATATTCATTGGAAAAATTCATTCTCCATTGTATCCACGTCAACCTTTCTGCTTCCCCTAATAAATTTTCTATAAAATCAACTTTATCTTGGGGGTCAGTAAAATTTTGTAATGCTACCACATTTTTTGTGATTGCTTCCCATCTAAGAAAAACATCTTCAACTTTATTTAATTGAGTAGGAAGGGTTAGGATAGCACCGGTTTGTTGGTGAGCAGTAGGTAGATTCCACCACTCTGAAGTTTCCTTTCTCTTGAACATGCTCCTTGGCTCATAAGTCCTGGGCTCATACTGGTTATTCGGCTCCTCCTTTGGTCTCGTAGGCGGGTAGCCTACGGGATTCATTGTTGTATCTGCTGGTGGCTTGTAATGCGAGGTCCCTTCTTGAGCATAAATTTGTTCCTGTAATTTTGCAAGTTGTGGATAATCAGATATCCAGTCTTCTTTAGGCAACTCTGATGAAGAAGGGTCAGCTCCCACTGTCGTTGCTGCCACTATGAGATCCCCACTACCTTCCGCAAATGGATTGATAAATTCATCTTCAGAAGTTGGGTATAGGGGTGTATCCTGCAGGGCTAGATACTGCAAATAAGTAAGGTATTCGTCATCCGTATCATTAGTAAAAGCACACAGAAAATGACTGGAGCTTTGAGAGGATGATGAATCGGGGTGACTCATGTCCGGTTTGGTGATCTTCTGCAGTTCCTGCTGTAACTCTTTCCTGTATCGTCTGGAATCACGAAGCATTCTTGCAGTAGTGGCCATATAATAATTCATATTTTGTGGCCCATCAAGCAATTGCTGGTATGCTTCTTCCTCATAGAACTTGTGTTGTTCTATCTGATATAACCTAGCTTCATGTTGAAGCTCCTCGATCTCCTCATCAGTTGGGGTTTTGCTAATCATTACCCCTTTACCTTTGTTGGTGGTAACGGGCTCTGAGACTGGCTTGCTTGGTGTTGGTTTGTTGGTTGTAACGGGCTCGGAGAATACCGGCTTGCTTGGTGTTGACGCCTTGTACTCAATCTCCTCAGCACATTCCTCGTCACTACAGTAATAGTGACACCCCGTACATTTTGGGTTAGCTCTGGTGCTTGAGCAAGCCTTTGTTGTTGAGCCAAAACCTTCATTATTACGAAAAGGTTGCTCCTAGCAACTCCACTTCCCGTACGGTTGGCGTGGCAATTCGCTCAAGGATTAATTGAGCTATACATTCCTGTTTTGCCAGAAATATATCATAATTTGTTATATTAAAGGCCATGATCTTTACCTCTCCCCGGTAGTCCGCATCAATAACGCCGCCCATAATAATGATCCCTCGCATTGCTGCGCTGGATCGAGGCGCTATCCTTGCATAAGTATTCTGAGGAATTTGTATGCAGATTCCTGTTTGCAATAAAGATCTCCCATTAGCAGGTATATCCTGTGCATGTGTTATGGAAATATCATATCCTGCTGCTCCTGGCGTCCTTCTGATTGGGAGTGTAGCTAATTGAGATAATCTCTTTACAAGAAGTTCTTCCTCAGGTCGTTTGCTTTCGATAAAAACTGCAATAGTATGATTTGTAATTTCTTCCTCATCTGATTGGACCTCTTCGTCCTTGGCATTGTAACTTGGAGGTGTTGATGAAGTGGCCACTTGGTAGTTGTCAAATTGTAATGAGATTCGACCATCAATTAGATTCCTTGTGTTGACCTCCGTGGGTTGCATTGGTATGTTTACCATAGATTGCTGGATTACCCAGTTTCGTCCTAGAACGTCCCTGGTATTATATCTCCTTCCTGGGAGGGCTCTTACTCCTCGGCTGGTTAAATAATCTACAACATTCTGAATTTCATATGCAAAACCAATATTAGGAGTATTAGATAAACGCCCTACCAATCCTCGTGTAATAAGGATATTTGCTTCTCCGTTTCTCCAGTTCTCATATCCCCTTGTAAGAATAGATATCTGAATATTTCTGTAAAAATCAGAAATAGTAAGCATAGTATCAGGGATTACATATACCAGTTGACTGCCATTGGTTAGGTCAACTTCCATCGTGGCAAAGATTGACTGGTCACCATGCCATCGGTTGTCACGGAAGACAATTAGTGCAAGCGTTCCTTCTTCTTGCCGGTGTAAAATCTGGATTCTGACTTGAATCACTCCTATGTGGAGGAAGCGCATCCCGCTTCGTCGTATCTGATCATAGCTTTCTGGTTGTATGAAAGCACGATCAATCTGATTACTTGTGACTAGCAAGGCTTCTTCTGAGCGATGGACGTACACTCTGTGGTGCGCGTCGTCCCTTCGGGAATGATACAGGACCTCAGCTGGAACTATAGATGCCCGCTCCTGCATGGAGAGTCTTAGTTGAACTTGGGGGTCCAACTGCTGCTCCAATGAGTTACTAAACGTTCCTCCAGTAATTCTTCTAGTAACTCGTTGCATAGCTCTGTATGCGTTGTACCTCCTTCTTTGGCTTTGCCTATATTCTCTGACTTGATCCTCGAATAATGGTGCTCCCTCCGTTCTTGCTATGGTTGTCACAGGAGGGTTTGAAGTTCTTGAATTCATTATTTCTTCAGCTTAGCCTTTTCTTCCTTAAGAATCTCAAAAGGGTCAGTAAAACCCTTAGCTTTCCTCGTGATTCTCGGGGTTTCTCTTGGATTGATAGAGTTTTTACCCTATCAGTGATGCTCTGGATAACCTCTTCCGGGAGGGGATTTGGTGATGGAATCTTCTTTCTTCAAGCCTCTTGATTCTTTCTTCGAGGGCTTCAAGCCTTTCAAGGAT
>JAGFNQ010005597.1:0-27246 GCA_024364735.1 Boesenbergia rotunda | reverse complement strand
TATATTTCATTGGCTTCCACTTAAGAATTCCACCCCATCCCTCCATACACCCATCTGCTTCTATTATTACGTAGCACTTTGCTGGGGGAATGGTTAGGTCTGGCAGCTCTTTGATTATGCTTTTGACTTTGTCAACCAGCTGCCAATCTTGAGAATTCATTTTTCTTTCTCCATTTGGGCTAGTTTTGGAATAAAGAGGCCCAAGAGTCCTGCCAAGGTTAGGGATATAAGAACGAGCATAATTTAATAATCCTAACCATGACCTTAATCCTTTTGTAGTCTGTAACTCCGCCTTTGGGAAATCAGCAACTTTAGTGATTATATGCTTTTGTAACTTAATCTTGGATTGCCCGATTGTCGCGCCCAGAAACTCTATTGTGGGACTGCCAATTTTCATTTTTGTAGGGTTCAAGATTAATCCGTTCTTCTTGCATATATCCAGGAGGATCCTTAGGTGGCCTTTGTGCTGCTCTTCGTCTTCTGAGAAAACTAGTATGTCATCAATATACACAGCTATAAATTGTTCAGTACCCTGAAAACATAGGTCCATCTTCCTTTGGAATACTGTCGGCGCGTTTTTAAGGCCGAAGGGCATTACCAACCATTCGAATAATCCCTCAGGCACCCAAAAGTCTGTCCATGGGATTGAGTCTGGATGCATAGCTACCTGATGAAATCCACTCTTTAAATCAAATTTTGAGTAAATCTTACTTCTTCCAACTCTGTGGATTATTGTGTTGATCCCTGGCAGACTATACTGATCTTTGTTTGTGTTGTCGTTCAGCCTTTTGTAGTTAAAGACCATTCTTTCCTTGCCCTTTTGCTCCTGCCCAGTTTCTGGGTTCACCGTGGTGCCAGACTTGACTATTATTGCCGTCGTCCTATGCCTGCTAGTGCTTGGCCTGATAACTCCCAATTCTAGGAGGGCCTTGACATGCCTTCTGAATGCTTCTTGCATTTGAGGTGTAACATGCTTTAGTGGCCGGTCTTCAATAGTTAGGTCAGGATTCTTAATATCAAGTTGGCAGGAAATTTTGTTACTTGCCCAGTATTTCATAGGGTTATTCCCTATATAACCTGCATTGGTAAGCTCAGCTAATAAATCTGTTAGCTTTTGGCCGGGCTGCCAGGTACATACCTGCTCCTGTATCTGGTGATATTCTTCTTCTTCTAGATCCAATTCCTCTAATACTGCTGTGGCAGGTATGGTTTGCTGTGTTTGAATTGTGGTCACATTTTTATAGAATGTAACCTCATTCCCTTCAATTCGGACTCCCCCGTACATGGATCGAATAAAATTGCATCCCAAAATCATTGTAATATTTCCTCCGATTGATAATGGAAAAGCGTAAGTGTAGGGAATTCGAAAATTATGATCTCCAATGCGCATATTACCATACTTCAATTTTTTGTTGGCCGTTGTTGTTGAATTGATCCCACTGAAATTCACAATATAAGTATTATCTTCAATAGCATTGGGTGGGATAGATACCTGGTCAATGCAGCAAGTTGTTGCCCCGGTATCAAGTATCGCATTAACCTTAAATTTGTCAACTCCTTGTATATCAATTTCGACTAGGAGGTTAAAGAGGCCATTTGCGCGCTTCTTTGGATGCTCATCCATGGAGAGTACTTTTTCTGAATCAATAAGAACATATGCTTCTTCTTCCTCAGTTTCTCTAGCTTGCGGCTGGTGAAGCTGCTTTTTGAGGTCCGTGTTTTCCAATTCCAACAGGTCTATCTTCATTCGTAATTCTTCGTTTTCAGCATCTACCTCCATCTTATCTGCTTCTGCCTGTCGGATAAAATCCTCCTCCCTTAAGCTGAATTCCTTTGTTAAATTCTCCAACTGTATTGATGCCAGATCTTTAGCAGTTTTTACTTCTTGAGTAAGCCTTTCTATTTCTGCTTTAGCCCAAGTAATATAATTCTGCTGTTCCTGTATAAGGTTAGTTGGAGAAAATGGGATAGGGATGGACCTTTCCACAGGGATTGTGGTGTCAAAATAATTTCTTGTACACATTCCACATGAAGTAAGCTTACAAGTCCCGCAGTACATGCGATGCTTCTTCATAGTTTCTCTTTTGCAGCAACTGCACCTCTGATACTCTGGAGGTATTTCGCCATTTATTTCCCATACATGATTGCAATCATGCTGGTTCTTTGTTATTCTTACCATTGGCTGCCATCCTCCACTTTTGCCTATCATATATGCCCCTGTTTGTTCAATAAATACGAACAATGTTTCTTGAGTTAGAGAGTGGACCTGTTGATCTTCCCCCTCCGAAATGCTATAAATGGCATCTGATAAATCATCCCCTTCTTGGACAGAAAGAATTTCATAATCTTCTGGTAACTCCAATCCTTCGAATATAGCTACTCTTCTGATGTTCTTGTATTCCTTAGGACATTCCCTTGCAAAATGTCCTTCTTCGCCGCAGAGAAAACACTTGCATTTCTTGTTTCTTACCAGATGCTTTCGCCTTTCAATCCTAGCATGCGACTGATGCGGCTTTCCTTTATAAGTGGTTGATTTTCTTGCTCCATACTTCCTCTTTGGATTTTGATAATATCCGGGAATAGGGATTTGTGAACAGAATGAAAGATCCTTTAATGATCTATTAAATGCTGCTTTCTTGCATTCTTCTTCCAGAAATTTATATGAAAACATCACTCTTGGGTGTACTCCGATTGTATTTCCAGAATATTTACTTTCAAAAGCCTCTTTTAGTCTTCTCCCCAAATCACCAGGTAGTTTTAGCCAGAATTTCTCGGACAGTTCTGGTCCTGTAAATAGCCTACCTGTCTTTGCTGCAAGGTTCATGTATTCATTCATAAATGGAAGAATGTCTTTTACCTGGGTGCAGGTAAGTCTTTCTAGATCTCGATATGCCCTGTCCTGCATATCTGTGGAGCCTTGGAATGGATCTTCTAACAAGAATACCCTTCTAATCTGAGAGATGATATTCTGGGTTCCATTCCTTCCGTCACTTGAGTTAACTAACTCTTGATATTCATTGGAAAAATTCATTCTCCATTGTATCCACGTCAACCTTTCTGCTTCCCCTAATAAATTTTCTATAAAATCAACTTTATCTTGGGGGTCAGTAAAATTTTGTAATGCTACCACATTTTTTGTGATTGCTTCCCATCTAAGAAAAACATCTTCAACTTTATTTAATTGAGTAGGAAGGGTTAGGATAGCACCGGTTTGTTGGTGAGCAGTAGGTAGATTCCACCACTCTGAAGTTTCCTTTCTCTTGAACATGCTCCTTGGCTCATAAGTCCTGGGCTCATACTGGTTATTCGGCTCCTCCTTTGGTCTCGTAGGCGGGTAGCCTACGGGATTCATTGTTGTATCTGCTGGTGGCTTGTAATGCGAGGTCCCTTCTTGAGCATAAATTTGTTCCTGTAATTTTGCAAGTTGTGGATAATCAGATATCCAGTCTTCTTTAGGCAACTCTGATGAAGAAGGGCCAGCTCCCACTGTTGTTGCTGCCACTATGAGATCCCCACTACCTTCCGCAAATGGATTGATAAATTCATCTTCAGAAGTTGGGTATAGGGGTGTATCCTGCAGGGCTAGATACTGCAAATAAGTAAGGTATTCGTCATCCGTATCATTAGTAAAAGCACAGAGAAAATGACTGGAGCTTTGAGAGGATGATGAATCGGGGTGACTCATGTCCGGTTTGGTGATCGTCTGCAGTTCCTGCTGTAACTCTTTCCTGTATCGTCTGGAATCACGAAGCATTCTTGCAGTAGTGGCCATATAATAATTCATATTTTGTGGCCCATCAAGCAATTGCTGGTATGCTTCTTCCTCATAGAACTTGTGTTGTTCTATTTGATATAACCTAGCTTCATGTTGAAGCTCCTCGATTTCCTCATCAGTTGGGGTTTTGCTAATCATTACCCCTTTACCTTTGTTGGTGGTAACGGGCTCGGAGACTGGCTTGCTTGGTGTTGGTTTGTTGGTTGTAACGGGCTCGGAGAAGACCGGCTTGCTTGGTGTTGACGCCTTGTACTCAATCTCCTCAGCACATTCCTCGTCACTACAGCAATAGTGACACCCCGTACATTTTGGGTTAGCTCTGGTGCTTGAGCAAGCCTTTGTTGTTGAGCCAAAACCTTCATTATTACGAAAGGTTGCTCCTAGCAACTCCACTTCCCGTACGGTTGGCGTGGCAATTCGCTCAAGGATTAATTGAGCTATACATTCCTGTTTTGCCAGAAATATATCATAATTTGTTATATTAAAGGCCATGATCTTTACCTCTCCCCGGTAGTCCGCATCGATAACGCCGCCCATAATAATGATCCCTCGCATTGCTGCGCTGGATCGAGGCGCTATCCTTGCATAAGTATTCTGAGGAATTTGTATGCAGATTCCTGTTTGCAATAAAGATCTCCCATTAGCAGGTATATCCTGTGCATGTGTTATGGAAATATCATATCCTGCTGCTCCTGGCGTCCTTCTGATTGGGAGTGTAGCTAATTGAGATAATCTCTTTACAAGAAGTTCTTCCTCAGGTCGTTTGTTTTCGATAAAAACTGCAATAGTATGATTTGTAATTTCTTCCTCATCTGATTGGACCTCTTCGTCCTTGGCATTGTAACTTGGAGGTGTTGATGAGGTGGCCACTTGGTAGTTGTCAAATTGTAATGAGATTCGACCATCAATTAGATTCCTTGTGTTGACCTCCGTGGGTTGCATTGGTATGTTTACCATAGATTGCTGGATTACCCAGTTTCGTCCTAGAACGTCCCTGGTATTATATCTCCTTCCTGGGAGGGCTCTTACTCCTCGGCTGGTTAAATAATCTACAACATTCTGAATTTCATATGCAAAACCAACATTAGGAGTATTAGATAAACGCCCTACCAATCCTCGTGTAATAAGGATATTTGCTTCTCCGTTTCTCCAGTTCTCATATCCCCTTGTAAGAATAGATATCTGAATATTTCTGTAAAAATCAGAAATAGTAAGCATAGTATCAGGGATTACATATACCAGTTGACTGCCATTGGTTAGGTCAACTTCCATCGTGGCAAAGATTGACTGGTCACCATGCCATCGGTTGTCACGGAAGACAATTAGTGCAAGCGTTCCTTCTTCTTGCCGGTGTAAAATCTGGATTCTGACTTGAATCACTCCTATGTGGAGGAAGCGCATCCCGCTTCGTCGTATCTGATCATAGCTTTCTGGTTGTATGAAAGCACGATCAATCTGATTACTTGTGACTAGCAAGGCTTCTTCTGAGCGATGGACGTACACTCTGTGGTGCGCGTCGTCCCTTCGGGAATGATACAGGACCTCAGCTGGAACTATAGATGCCCGCTCCTGCATGGAGAGTCTTAGTTGAACTTGGGGGTCCAACTGCTGCTCCAATGAGTTCCTAAACGTTCCTCCAGTAATTCTTCTAGTAACTCGTTGCATAGCTCTGTATGCGTTGTATCTCCTTCTTTGGCTTTGCCTATATTCTCTGACTTGATCCTCGAATAATGGTGCTCCCTCCGTTCTTGCTATAGTTGTCACAGGAGGGTTTGAAGTTCTTGAATTCATTATTTCTTCAGCTTAGCCTTTTCTTCCTTAAGAATCTCAAAAGGGTCAGTGAAAACCCTTAGCTTTCCTCGTGATTCTCGGGGTTTCTCTTGGATTGATAGAGTTTTTACCCTATCAGTGATGCTCTGGATAACCTCTTCCGGGAGGGGATTTGGTGATGGAAATCTTCTTTCTTCAAGCCTCTTGATTCTTTCTTCGAGGGCTTCAAGCCTTTCAAGGATTGTGACTAAAAGTTGGATCTGTGTATTGGCTTGTTTGATTGATGCTATAGCTCCTGCCAAGGGCCCTTTGTAATCTGCTGGCCTCACAAATCCGAGTGCTGGGGCTTCAATGTTTTCTGTTGCTTGGAGTGCTTCTTTGTAACTGCTCGAGGCTTGGGAGTTGATATAACTCATGTATTTGTCCAGGCTTCAATTTTGTAGAGAAGCTTCTCTACTCGTTCTAGCTTCTTTGAGATATCCTCTGATAGCTTCAGAAGACTCTCTTTGTACTGCTCTGGTTCAGTGATGCTAGAAACAATCTCTTTCACCTGTATATGAGTTAATGGTTGTTGTATAACTACAACCTCGGCGAGAGATATTAGTAATCTTATAAGCTCTTTATTTTGACCTTTAAGGATTTCAATCTCTTCTTGGATTTGTTTAAAATTTTTCAAGTCCACACGGCAGGATAAACAGACTCTGTCATATACTACCGCTAAATTGTGAGCTAATTCCCTGTTAGTCGGCTGTTTTTCAGATTTTGCTAGGTCAAGGTATTCTAGGTTCGAGGTATGAGATTTAGTATACCACTCCTGGATATGTTCCTCCCATCGTCTAGACATAGACACAATTTTAACTTCACCTCTTCTTACTATTTTCCTTAAAGATTTGTGGCTTACAGCTTAGAGGGTTCTAAAGGTTTTCTTGCTCACACAGGTGTGCCCTTGGATCTATAAAGCGGCATCCTCTTGCCTGGCTACCAAGTTAGGACCTGTTCTTTTGCAATCCACCCGTCGTTCCCTGGTCGCCTTATTACCACAAACTTTTTAGATAACAGATCTAATGAGGTTTAGTTAATCAGATACTATCAGTTCATGCTTCGGCTATAACTGATCAACAGTTGCAATTCGCCTGACATGCCCTTGGGTTTTGCTATAACTGGTCAATAGTTGCAATTCGCTAATCCAAATTTTAAAGAGAGATATCCTTTATTGTTATGGAAAGGACATACCCAGAAATTTTAAAGAGAGATATCCTTTATTGTTATGGAATTGAAGGGAATGAGGTTACATTCTATAAAAATGTGACCACAATTCAAACACAGCAAACCATACCTGCCACAGCAGTATTAGAGGAATTGGATCTAGAAGAAGAAGAATATCACCAGATACAGGAGCAGGTATGTACCTGGCAGCCCGGCCAAAAGCTAACAGATTTATTAGCTGAGCTTACCAATGCAGGTTATATAGGGAATAACCCTATGAAATATTGGGCAAGTAACAAAATTTCCTGCCAACTTGATATTAAGAATCCTGACCTAACTATCGAGGACCGGCCACTAAAGCATGTTACACCTCAAATGCAAGAAGCATTCAGAAGGCATGTCAAGGCCCTCCTAGAATTAGGAGTTATCAGGCCAAGCACTAGCAGGCATAGGACGACGGCAATAATAGTCAAGTCTGGCACCACGGTGAACCCAGAAACTGGGCAGGAGCAAAAGGGCAAGGAAAGAATGGTCTTTAACTACAAAAGGCTGAACGACAACACAAACAAAGATCAGTATAGTCTGCCAGGGATCAACACAATAATCCACAGAGTTGGAAGAAGTAAGATTTACTCAAAATTTGATTTAAAGAGTGGATTTCATCAGGTAGCTATGCATCCAGACTCAATCCCATGGACAGCCTTTTGGGTGCCTGAGGGATTATTCGAATGGCTGGTAATGCCCTTTGGCCTTAAAAACGCGCCGGCAGTATTCCAAAGGAAGATGGACCTATGTTTTCAGGGTACTGAACAATTTATAGCTGTGTATATTGATGACATACTAGTTTTCTCAGAAGACGAAGAGCAGCACAAAGGCCACCTAAGGATCCTCCTGGATATATGCAAGAAGAACGGATTAATCTTGAGCCCTACAAAAATGAAAATTGGCAGTCCCACAATAGAGTTTCTGGGCGCGACAATTGGGCAATCCAAGATTAAGTTACAAAAGCATATAATCACTAAAGTTGCTGATTTCCCAAAGGCGGAGTTACAGACTACAAAAGGATTAAGGTCATGGTTAGGATTATTAAATTATGCTCGTTCTTATATCCCTAACCTTGGCAGGACTCTTGGGCCTCTTTATTCCAAAACTAGCCCAAATGGAGAAAGAAAAATGAATTCTCAAGATTGGCAGCTGGTTGACAAAGTCAAAAGCATAATCAAAGAGCTGCCAGACCTAACCATTCCCCCAGCAAAGTGCTACGTAATAATAGAAGCAGATGGGTGTATGGAGGGATGGGGTGGAATTCTTAAGTGGAAGCCAATGAAATATGATCCCCAGGCAATGGAACAGATCAGTGCCTATGCTAGTGGCAAGTTTTCACCTCCCAAGTCCACAATTGACGCCGAAATTCATGCAGTAATGAATAGCTTAAACAGCTTCAAAATTTATTATTTAGACAAAGAGGAACTTCTCATCAGAACAGATTGCCAAGCAATCATCAGTTTCTTCAATAAGTCCGCACAAAACAAACCTTCCAGGGTTCGCTGGATAGCTTTCACTGATTTTATTACCGGACTTGGCATTACGGTCCACTTCCAACATATTGAAGGTAAAGATAACGCTCTCGCTGATGCACTATCTCGCCTTGTTTCTATCATGACAGGACCATGGAGGCCAACAAACGAAGACGGCTTAATTTTAGCGCAAATAGAGGAGACAGTGGAACAGCTCAAGCTCAAGCCCAACTCCAAAGCCAACCAACACTTGAGGGACCTTATGAATTTCTGGGTCAGTACCAAGATATCTCCAGAGGCAACGGCCCATGGGTTTTCAACAGCGCCGAAGAAGATGCCCGACAACACTTGGCCGACATCGAATGGACAACCGCCAAACGCTTGCTCAATAATTTGTGGGAATTCAAACTCATTATTGACGACAAAGAGACAGACTTTTTCAGAAGGAGCCAGCACGCCAAGGGAATCTACATTAAGGACGCACTACCAAGCGTCACGACAACCAAAGGGCAATTAATGGATGCCTTCCTTCGCATACAAGCAATCATCCAAGACGTTGTCAACACGCCACCATGAAAAGGAAGGAACGTGGTGGGCCCGACAATCCAAAAGAATATCTACTTTTATTAAAGGCAATCTAGCCTGAGTTGTAAAGACTAGTAGGTCTTGCTGTAAAGAGATAATGGAGATAAGAATAAGGCGACCCGTGAATGGAGATGGGGCCCAATGAGCACCCGGTTCACCACCTCCCCTTATCCCTTACTCTCTATAAAATCTCTCGTAGGACTCATTGCAGAACACACACCGCCTCACGGTACAAGTTCTACTCTGAGCATTCTGTCTGTAAGATTGTAAGTTCTTTTCTGCAATCTAAGCAATTTCCTAGCAATTTCCTTTTCTTATAATTTAGTCTTGTATTCTCCCTGTTGCATTATCTAAGTTATTTGAAAAGAAGTCCAATGCGCACCTAATGGTATCAGACTCTGTGACATCGCTAGCTGCTGAGCTGGTGCCGTCGTCCGTTTCCCAGTCGGGCGAGGTGCGACTTTCTTCGGATTCAGAGCTCGAGGAGGCATCGTCTGATCCGAATGATGAAGCGTGCTGGCATGGACAGTCGGGTTGTGACCGCCCTTCTTCAGATATCGTCGATGCTTCACTTATCCAACCCCAACACGGTTGGCGAGACGCGCCCTCGTAGGGATTTGCACCATAGTACACCCCTTCTCCCTCATCGTAGTCTGGGTCGCTCCAGACCTCGACATTCGTTGGACCATAGGAATCTCCCGTGTAGTCATAGAAAGCATGTTGTTCTTCACCATCCGAGCAATAATAGTAGGATCCTTCCATTCCTACTAATTATTCTTGATTAGAGATGGTGTTGAGGCGGTGAACAGAGCGAACCTGCACGAGATGCAGCAACTTGCTCGAACAGCTGCGGCTACTTCCTGCTATGACGCGGCGACACTCAAGCCTTCACCTCGGGGACGCAACTTCTCCCTACTGCGCCTCTTGCGTCTTACGGCGGTTACGTCTTTTGTCTCCCGATGTCCTTCAGCGAGTTCGCGAGCAGTAGACTTCGCTCACAGCTTTCTTCACAGGCAGCGACAGCTAACACTTCGCCGTCCTACACACTAGCCTCAGCAAGACTCCTTTCAAGCTCTGATACCATAGAGAGGGGAGGATCTCGTTCTCGAACTCGGCTCAGGACGGAGCCATCACCTAGAGCCGAGAACAACAAGAGAAGATGCACACAAGGGGAGACCCACAGAAATGCCAACGGATTTTATTAAGAAAACAAGAGGGAAGTAAGGGATCGAGGATCGCTCGTCTACCTTACAACCTATTACAATAGGACTTATATAGAGAAAGAAAGGGGACATCATCACATGTCGGGTGCTCATTGGGTCCCATCGTCACATGCGAGGATTCTTTTCTTCTCCACCAAGTCATGACTAAGTGGCGGGACAACACCACTTTTACAAGACCTTGGGCTCAAAACCACGAGCCCACCGTTGGTTTACCAAAACCACGAGCCCACCGTTAGAGAGGGGAGGATCTCGTTCTCGAACTCGGCTCAGGACGGAGCCATCACCTAGAGCCGAGAACAACAAGAGAAGATGCACACAAGGGGAGACCCACAGAAATGCCAACGGATTTTATTAAGAAAACAAGAGGGAAGTAAGGGATTGAGGATCGCTCGTCTACCTTACAACCTATTACAATAGGACTTATATAGAGAAAGAAAGGGGACATCATCACATGTCGGGTGCTCATTGGGTCCCATCGTCACATGCGAGGATTCTTTTCTTCTCCACCAAGTCATGACTAAGTGGCGGGACAACACCACTTTTACAAGACCTTGGGCTCAAAACCACGAGCCCACCGTTGGTTTACCAAAACCAGGAATCCAAGTGGACCCCTGTTGAACAATATGGCACATGGACGACCACCCTTGGGTGCTTTTCAGGCACACTGTTCGACACAACAAAAGAAAAAGATTCGTGGCTGACTCAGCCACGTTACAGGATACGGACAAAGGAACGGGCAAATAACCTAGGTCCACCACGCTCCATTATTGATGACAGTGTATATCCTTGGGACAGTTGGCTGTACGGAGCCGTCGCTGGTTTTTGCCTGACGGACCAGCAACTCCGTCACCAATCTTCACGGTGTCTGTCGCGGTCGCCTTCCGCATCCTCTTCTGAACAGTCTTCCAACGGAAGCGTCGTCTGCTCGGCCTTGCCTGTGAAGGTTTGCTCTGGGCCAGTCTTGACTTATGGGCCGCGATTGGATTTGCAGCAGAGGCCGAGATGGCTTTCTGAATAGTACAAGGCCCACGGGCCTGTTTCTGCTCGACCAGCTTCTTCTTCGTCTCCGGGTGTCGCCCTACGCCAGAGCTCATCAGCTTCTTCCAACGCCGGTAGTACGGACTCTGCCATCGTTGTGGTGGCGCTCGTGGAAGATGCACCGGAGGTGGCAGTGGCACTAGGTTACCACTTCCCCCACCACCTTCCGAAAAAGGATGGGACATCCTTTCAATTGCCTGGTAACAGCCGGGATGCTCAGGCAGCTCATCGTCGCATCGCAGATGTTGTTCAGCCTGTCGACAGCGTTGGCATGCTGTAGACTCATTGGCTGCTTCACAGGAGCAGGTCGTGACTGTCTCCCATGAAGACACTGACTCTGTGACATCGCTAGCCGCTGAGCTGGTGCCGTCGTCCGTTTCCCAATCGGGCGAGGTGCGACTTTCTTCGGATTCAGAGCTCGAGGAGGCATCGTCTGATTCGAATGATGAAGCGTGCTGGCATGGACAGTCGGGTTGTGACCGCCCTTCTTCAGATATCGTCGATGCTTCACTTATCCAACCCCAACACGGTTGGCGAGACGCGCCCTCGTAGGGATTTGCACCATAGTACACCCCTTCTCCCTCATCGTAGTCTGGGTCGCTCCAGACCTCGACATTCGTTGGACCATAGGAATCTCCCGTGTAGTCATAGAAAGCATGTTGTTCTTCACCATCCGAGCAATAATAGTAGGATCCTTCCATTCCTACTAATTATTCTTGATTAGAGATGGTGTTGAGGCGGTGAACAGAGCGAACCTGCACGAGATGCAGCAACTTGCTCGAACAGCTGCGGCTACTTCCTGCTATGACGCGGCGACACTCAAGCCTTCACCTCGGGGACGCAACTTCTCCCTACTGCGCCTCTTGCGTCTTACGGCGGTTACGTCTTTTGTCTCCCGATGTCCTTCAGCGAGTTCGCGAGCAGTAGACTTCGCTCACAGCTTTCTTCACAGGCAGCGACAGCTAACACTTTGCCGTCCTACACACTAGCCTTAGCAAGACTCCTTTCAAGCTCTGATACCATAGAGAGGGGAGGATCTCGTTCTCGAACTCGGCTCAGGACGGAGCCATCACCTAGAGCCGAGAACAACAAGAGAAGATGGACACAAGGGGAGACCCACAGAAATGCCAACGGATTTTATTAAGAAAACAAGAGGGAACTAAGGGATCGAGGATCGCTCGTCTACCTTACAACCTATTACAATAGGACTTATATAGAGAAAGAAAGGGGACATCATCACATGTCGGGTGCTCATTGGGTCCCATCGTCACATGCGAGGATTCTTTTCTTCTCCACCAAGTCATGACTAAGTGGCGGGACAACACCACTTTTACAAGACCTTGGGCTCAAAACCACGAGCCCACCGTTGGTTTACCAAAACCAGGAATCCAAGTGGACCCCTGTTGAACAATATGGCACATGGACGACCACCCTTGGGTGCTTTTCAGGCACACTGTTCGACACAACAAAAGAAAAAGATTCGTGGCTGACTCAGCCACGTTACAGGACACGGACAAAGGAACGGGCAAATAACCTAGGTCCACCACGCTCCATTATTGATGACAGTGTATATCCTTGGGACAGTTGGCTGTACGGAGCCGTCGCTGGTTTTTGCCTGACGGACCAGCAACTCCGTCACCAATCTTCACGGTGTCTGTCGCGGTCGCCTTCCGCATCCTCTTCTGAACAGTCTTCCAACGGAAGCGTCGTCTGCTCGGCCTTGCCTGTGAAGGTTTGCTCTGGGCCAGTCTTGACTTATGGGCCGCGATTGGATTTGCAGCAGAGGCCGAGATGGCTTTCTGAACAGTACAAGGCCCACGGGCCTGTTTCTGCTCGACCAGCTTCTTCTTCGTCTCCGGGTGTCGCCCTACGCCAGAGCTCATCAGCTTCTTCCAACGCCGGTAGTACGGACTCTGCCATCGTTGTGGTGGCGCTCGTGGAAGATGCACCGGAGGTGGCAGTGGCACTAGGTTACCACTTCCCCCACCACCTTCCGAAAAAGGATGGGACATCCTTTCAATTGCCTGGTAACAGCCGGGATGCTCAGGCAGCTCATCGTCGCATCGCAGATGTTGTTCAGCCTGTCGACAGCGTTGGCATGCTGTAGACTCATTGGCTGCTTCACAGGAGCAGGTCGTGACTGTCTCCCATGAAGACACCACCGTCGTGTACTAACTTGACCGTCGGAGTGCCTGCCCGGGGACTTTTCCCGGCGGGTTCTAACGGTCTTTGCCTTGCAGGTTGGAAACGACCCAGCTCGTCAGGCCACCTCAGCGACCTCGCCCCTCCCGGAGGCTCACTTAGCTGTAAGGGCGTCCGACTCACTTCACGACAAGATCATACTCATAGGATATACGCCTCATTGAACCTTTCATCCTTTAAGCCGGAGCATATTCCAAACACTCTTTATCCACCCTCTGGTCGAGCCATCTACTCTTAATACTGAATTCCAAAGTGTTCTATCCTTGCCCTGTAGGGTCCTTTACTTATTTTATTTATAGTGGTGCCTCCCTTCCTGTAGTTGATTATCTCGAGAAAGCAAACTAAAGGATAAAGTGACTGGCACCAGAACTATATTAGAGAACAACTGCTTATGACGTAGATACTTAAGAATGAACTCATATCTCTTTCCCTGTTGCGTACGAGGGACGAACGATAGTGACGTGGAGTTCAGTCGTACCGTACGATGACTAGAAGGCCTATCAACATCTTAAGGATAGGAGCCAGAAGCAGCTTAAGAACTCAGCTAATTAACTCACGTCGTTTCCCTTACACCATGAACTTAAGAAAGCACCGGCAAAGGACTGCTACTAAGTGCCGTCCAAGTACGAATAACCATTCCCAATAGCAGCCGAAAGATTAGAGTCGTTTGAGGCACCCCAAATTGTTTTTGATCTTCGTTAGCCGTTGCCTGAATGTCTGCTTCCTCGTACGAGTCTGTTGTTTCCAATTCTTCATCTCCGATAATTCTCGTTGCTTGTTGAATATGTTCCGGTAGCTCTAGATAAGTAGCTTCAATAGTTCTTTCGTAGGTGCCCGATGTTTGAGTACGAGACAAATTGAATATAGAAGCAAATGTAGGACCGGTGCCGTCGATAGAGGCGGGGGTGAATATCGATCATGAAAAATCCTTCGGAATTCTTCGTAAAACTTTCGTTCTAGACTTAGAATATTAGTAGCGCAGCGGAAAATAATTTAGAACGAAAAAGCAAGACAGTGACACAGCGGATTTTTACTTGGTTCCCGACCCCCCAGGGTCAGTACATCCAAGGCCTATGTACGGGAACGCCTGTCCACTATTGGTCTCCTTCCCGGACTTTCCGGAGGCGGAGAAACCCGACTTACAGTGCAAGTTTACAATCAAAAGATATGGAAAACTAATTGCAGTGTAATTAAAGCAAACCGAATAGAACAAGTTTGAAGCTTAGCCGATCTGGACCTCCGAAGTGCCGCGCACTTCCTCCTGGAGCCTCTCGGTCGTAGAGCCTCGTTTCTAGCATGTTGCCGTCAGTCAAAATGCTTGGAATAGTTCTTGGAGGTCGTGTTTGAAGCAGAGGGGTCGAAGCCCCTTATATAGGCCTCCTGGGGGTGCCCTGGACGTTGGGGGCGCCCCGGAAGACTCGGTCAAACCTTATCCTTGCGCCTACCTCGCCGCAGGTGATAAGATCTTTGACCAGGGCGCCCCGGACCTCCCGGGCGTCCTCCTGAGCGCTTATCTGCATTTCAAACATGAAACATCACAAGCAGGTTCGAACCCGGGCGCCCCGGACGCTCCGGGCGCCCCGGAAGCACCGGGCGCCCCGGACGCTTCGGGCGCCCCGCTTGACACCTGTTCTGCTTACCAACCAAGACTGCCCTTTTTAGCTTTTCCTGGGGGCGCCCCCACTGTTGGGGGCGCCCTGGTTAGGGCCTTCAGTAGCTTACAACCTCTTTCACTATTGGTACCTGCAAGATACATAACCACATAGCACATATACATATAATTTTAGTCTTAAGGACTTGGTTCGGACTTCGGATCTCCACGAAACCCTAGGTCAAACTGGCACAAGTTCCCATCCCCGAGAACTTGCCCTTCACCTACTCCTTTCAGGAGACGGTTGCCACCCAGTCCTTCGGGTGGACTTTTGCTTAGCCTCCGATTACTCCGGATCTCGAGACGCTCGAACCCTGACCCGTCTCTACTCCTGTCCTTAGTCATCGCTCAGCTAAGTTGCTCAGTCCCTTGGACCAAGACTTCATTTCCTAGCAGTCCTTCGCCAGGTGCCTTGCAGTCCTTCGCCAGGTCTTCATTCCCTAGCAGCCCTTCGCTATGTCTTCTATGCCTAGCATCCCTTCGCTAGGTGCCTAGCATCCCTTCGCTAGGTCTTGGGGTTTCGATACCTAGCAGCCCTTCACTAGGTGCTTAGCAGCCCTTCGCTAGGTCTTAGGGTTTCGATACCTAGCAGCCCTTCGCTAGGTGCCCAGCATCCCTTCGCCAGGACATAGTGTTTCGATACCTAGCAGCCCTTCGCTAGGTGCCCAGCTTCACTCACCAGGTCTTAGGGTTTCTTCCACTTTGGTTACTTCTCTCTTACTCCCTTTTGTCTGTTCAATGTGTCACTGACTTAAGTGTATTGTCAAACATTAAAACATTTAAAGACGAATATCATTGATGCAACTTGCACCAACAGCAAATGCCCGGGGCAACCCTATTACTCCTATTAAACATCTATAAGCCCGAAAGAAGCTTTAGAAGTGCATCGGAATGGGCACTTCCTGTCACTGAACCTATCTGCCCGGCCCCTCAGGTCAAGGGTAGTTCAAGTCAAGGGCATGTCCGGTAGCTCAAGTCAAGGAAAAATCCCAGGTAAGGCAGAATCAATCCTATAAAGAAGGACTGTGAGCTTCTTTGGTTTTGACCGCTCGTTGATTAGAAAATGCTGGGCCTTAACGTTGTTAATTATAGTATTTAATTTACAAGGGGCACAAAGCATATGAAAGGATTCCGATATCTAAAATATCATGGAATAAAGCATA
The DNA here is from genome assembly GCA_024364735.1 of Boesenbergia rotunda. Classification (NCBI taxonomy): domain Eukaryota; kingdom Viridiplantae; phylum Streptophyta; class Magnoliopsida; order Zingiberales; family Zingiberaceae; genus Boesenbergia; species Boesenbergia rotunda. The sequence continues at coordinate 11,116 of JAGFNQ010005597.1, read as the reverse complement.
TTCTGTAGGTAGAGAAATCAGAAAAGTATGTACGAGCGACAGCGACTTGGCCCAACCGCAGTCGCTCCTATCCAACTCCCTTTCTCTTTATTTCAGTCAAGTCTCTATCTGAAGAAATAGAGGAACGACCACAGGGAGCAACTCGAGCGTAAGCGAGAGCAACGAGTGATAACAGTATACGACGTCTCCACTTGCCTCCATGAAGCACTGGGTAGGTGGCAACTATGACTTCAAGTAGATCGGCACTGATACAACTATTGGATAGAAAGGAAGATCAGGAGATAGACACATACAGACTTATGGAAATGTAGGAAGTTAGGGCTGATAGTGCTTCTGCCTTCGAGTCAGTTGGAAAGCTATCCGATTAAACATTAGAAGTGAAAGTGAAGAGTACCGGTCCGCCCTTGCTTGTCTTATGATTGACTTTCAAGTGAGACCCGGCCTCCCTATTCCTTAGCACTCCTAAAGCATATAACCCCGAAGAGCCTTCTAAAGTATCCAGACTGGAGGATCAGCAGGTCAACAATGTCAATAAATGTGACGACGGTAAAGGAGGTATAAAAATTTAATTTCCACAATATTATTTTTCAAATTCCTGCACAGTTGCATAATCTTTCTGGTAATTTAGATAACAATGTTAATTTTTTTGATAAATTAGATTTTCTGTATAGCAAACTTAATGTATTGCATGATAAATTGGCTAGTAATGGACCAAAATCAAATATTGATAATATTAAAATATTAAATATTAACTCCTTAATTTTTAATATTAATGTTGCAATTTTAGAAATTAATTCTAACTTTTTTTCAGACAATCCTAATAATATTGAAGATAATTATAATGATTTTGAAGATAATTCTCATGATTTTGAAGATAATTCACAACCTTTAATTAATAATACTAAAAATAATCTTATTAATACTGAAGATAATCTTAATAATTCTGATGATAATGCTCAATCTTTAATTAATATTTTTGAAGATAATAATAAAACATTAATTAATAATTCTCAGGATAATTCTAATGATGTTGATGATAATTATGAAACCTTAATTAATAATTCTACTAATTTTGAATATAATGATACAATATTAATTTGTAATCCTGAAAATTATTCTACTTATTTTGAAGGTAACGATATAATTTTTATCAATTCGGAATATAACTCTGAAGATGAAGATGATTCTGAAGATGAAGATGAATTTACTAAAATAGAATCTATAATTAAAATGGCTTATAAGAATTCAAATAAAATAAAAATATTAAATAAAATTGAAAACTAAAAACGAAAGAAATATTAGATGAATCAGAATTCTTTGAATTAATGAAATTGATGCAATTAAACCCAAAAATGAAGAAGTAATGAAAAGATGTTAGTTAATCTATTATTTTTGCTAGAACAATGATGTTAGTTAATAAAAAAGAAATAATGCTTAACATAAAAATGAAGCAGTAATGAAAAAAAGAGGCAACCGAATTTTACTTGGTTTGCAATTGGGAGGTTGCTAATCCAATGCTGAATGTGGCTCAATTCTCTTGAATAAACTCATTCGGGCGGAGAAGCCTCTTACACATGGAAATCTTAGAAAAATTATAAAAAATAAAATGAAAATCATTTACAGTTGATAAATGAATTGGAACTGAGCTCTGGGGGCCTATTTATAGCCCTGGTTAATTCTATTTGATTGCTGGTGTGGCATTATAGGAGTGCCCAAGTGGTTGAGGGTGCCTGACACGTGGATTGTGCGCAATGTTCGCAAACGGCTAGCTGGTGGATAAAATTTGCTCTTGGGCACCCTATGCATAGGAGTGCCCGAGTGACTTTTAATTATCAACTTGCTGACCAGTCTCCAGCAGGTCTTCTTGGATGATTTCTAGGCCTTCCAGAGTTGGGCTCCCCCGAGCCCTCCTTTGACCTTCTCCTCAAGCGAGCATCCTCCCGGCTTCTTATCCCTTGGACGCCGCACACGTCTTTCTCGCTCCACCAGCGTACTCTTCAGCAAACCTTCACATCCCTGGAATGCACCGACCCTGTCAGCACCCTTCCCATGCCATCCTTCTCGATCGTTGTGTCTTTCGGTCGACTTCCTGCGCTCCTAATCTCCTGCACACTTAGACACATGGATTAAAAATCAATAGGACTTAACTTGACTCGGTTGCCTACATCAAAACCAACTTGGGTACTTATATGATCGCAATACGATTTATAGCATGAGAGAACTTGTGATTGAATCTGAACTAGTGAGCATCTCTATATGTGTAACAATGAATGTATTAAAATAATCCTTAGTCGATGAATTGATGAGTTTGAACATCATCGATTATGTCAGACTAGCACGTGTTATACTCCTTGGTTCATCCAAGTAGTTGTTTCTCACTAGCTAGAGATATTGGGATATCGAGAATTAAACGTGGATGCTAATTAAAGGTAACCTGTTCATTAGAGTGACCAGCCATGAGACTTCATATTGTTCAATACATATAGGGATATGTTAATAAAGATCTCATTATAGCTTAAGTGCGAGTTTCCTTTGACTTGAGATATTGAAGTCATCTTGTTTATGGAAGCTTATGCTGTAACATCTTAAGCAAGCATCTCAAAAGAGGTGTGGACCTGGGATGATTGGGTATAAGCAAAAGTGTCTAAAGGTGTTTGGATAACCTATAAAGGATTCACTGCTTCATGAGAAAGGAGATGTATACCCTACAACTACTTGTCAAGATTGTTACTCGAAGTCTTTGGCCAAAACATTACATGTCAAGAGTATAGTTCTCTTGGACACATATCTAAGTAACTTGAATTCATAGGACAAGGAAGTTAGACTTGGGCTAGGTATGACATAGTCAACCTAGTGGGGACTGACACAGAGATCGTGTACTGAATCAAGTGAGTATACGATGAAAGGAACGATGCACGATTCACTATAGCTGCTGAAGTATTCAGAAAGTGTTCTGAAATCAATTGTTGATTTTCTGATAAATTGAGGATCATGATATACTACTAGGTGTCCCTTATGATCTATTCATAAGTAACGATTAATTACGAATGACCAACATAATTGGGAACCTATTTGGTCACACACACTATAAGTTTATCCAAAATACTTAAAATGAGTTTAAGAATTGGATTCTCATATTGAGAGAGATTGAGTCTGGTTGGATTAGACAAAGGACAAATATGGAAGATATTTTGTTGGACGGAAGCACGGATGAGCTACGCCTTTTGAATATAAAATGAACCAAATTGGTTTAGCTCTAATTAAAGAGGGTTTAGTTGTTGAACCAAAGGGTTTGGTTTTGAATCAACTTGGTTTGGTCTTGAACCAAACCTAAGTTAAATAGTTTGGGTTAGTGGGCTAGTGGATTGATTTTGGATTGGATCCAAATCTAATAAGAGGGGGTATATAAGCTATTGCTTAAGAGAAATTAACCTAAGTGGAAAAACCCTAATCTCCCTTTTCCTCTCTCCACCGCCTCCGCCACCCTCAACCGACATCGCCGCCCACCCTTACCACTGGAGCTAGTTGTCGGCCTCTTCGAGTAGTAGTTACTGAGGTTGGGAGCCTACCATATTCCAGCGTTGGACGCTGGTGGGCCATCTCTTCTTGCGGTACGCCACCGCTGGAGAAGACACACTGTAAACAACTTTTTAGAAGAGATGTCTGTCTGACCGTCGGCCACATCCAGCTCCTCGTTGACCACCAGTCCTCTAGCTATTCCTTAAGCCGTTGAACAACGAGATGAAAGGGTCTCCGTGCTATTGTCATAACTGTCCAACCATTGAAAAAGGTTTCTAATAGTTACTAGACTCGTCGAAGCTTCTCCTTGGGTCACTGGAGCTCTTCCACCGATCACCTTCTATTCCGATGGTCAACAATTGACCATCGGAGCTCTTGACACCGGTAAGACTGCCGACAACATTGTGTTGGTGCAGTATGCACCCAAGTCAAACCTGTGTTTTGATATTGGCAAAAAGGTTCAAAAGTTAAGGGTTAATGGTTGTCTAACGAGTTTCTTGAGTGTACAGGAAAAGCCCTAGTGAAGGAATGCTAGGCACTGGCGAAGGACTGCCAGACAGGACAAGCCCTAGCGAAGGAATGCTAGGCACTGGCGAAGGGCTGCCAGAAGAAAAAAACCTAGCGAAGGGCTGCTAGGCACCAAGCGAAGGGAAGCTTGGTAACTCAAGACCTGGCGAAGGACTGCTGGGCAAAAGTCCAACTGGAGGATCCGGTTGGCACCAGGTAAAACTCTCCCGAGAGGAGTAGGTGAGGACGCGTTCCCCTTGAGGGAACATTAGGCGTCGGTTCGACCTAGGGCTCTATTTTGGAGATCCAAAGTCAGAACCAAGACAGCTAAGGCTGTTTTAACTAACTTATTATTTGCTGTTTTGGACTAACCCTGGATGCAGGACCGAAGGACTGTGTTTCTGCAGCTCAGAGAGCCTCAAAGGAGTGAGGTCGTAGCTGAGTAGGGCGCCCCGGATGTGTCGGGCGCCCCAGAGTCAACCCAAAGTCAGCAGAGAGGTAAACGCCCCGACAGCAGCGCAATTGGGGGCGCCCCGCGCATGTCGGGCGCCCCGCATGTCGGGCGCCCCGCGTGTCTCGGGCGCCCACTGTGCCACGCCACTGGCAGCTGCAGCCCACCCTCGCGAAACCAAATGGATGAAGCTTTGACCGGTCAACCGGGCGCCCCGCGCGCGTCGGGCGCCCCAGTCAACTGTTATCCCGAAGTCGAAGCGATCAGTCACGACCGAGAGCATGCCGGATCAGAAGCCACGTGGGGGGCGCCCCGAGCATCCCGGGCGCCCCCAGCCCTATATAAAGGGCCCTCGACCCCAGGTTTAAACAATCAATTCCATTGAACGCAATCACGCTCTTCTGCTCCCGCGCTCTGCTCCAGAACCCTCCAGACTCGAGATACAAGCGCCGGCGACGTCCAACTGCTCTGGAACTTCGATTTACACCGGACGTCGGTAACAAAGAAAAGCTGTCTTTTTCCTTACTGCAATTTACTGTAATCAATCTTTGTAAAATTGTTTTGCGCGATTATAGTATTGCCCATAGTAAACGGTCAACGACCGTGGGCCTTGGAGTAGGAGTCGATCCAGGCTCCGAACCAAGTAAAAATCTTGGTGTTCGCATTGTCTGTTTTTTATTATTCCGCTACGCAATTGCTCTTTACGAAATCCGAACGAATTGCGACATTCACCCCCCCTCTCTCGCAATTCTCGATCCAACACATTGACATCAACCCCGAATTACAAGAATTGTTGTTATCGTTCACCTCACTCTTGTTAGGATGTATACTAAAAGCCTTGCTTTTGTATAAGAACATCTACATTTTGAAAGAGAATCACAAAATCACGGGTTGCATGTTTACATTAGTATATGCACAAAATATCTGATACTTTGCACTGTAGATAACATGGTGTGTGGTGACACACAGAAGATCATGTTATCAGTTCCTTGCAGAGTATAAGAAGAGGCTCACAACCGAGATGGAGTTGGACAAACCATCGGGATGGTTGTAGTGTAATTAGGTGTGGTTTATCTTAACTATAGAATTACACTAGTGCGCTTTGTGTGCATTGAGTAGGACCAAAATAAAGGTCATCCAATTTATACTGACTTAATAATTGGATTAGACCTCGGTTATATTATGTAGTACAATCTCTAAATCCCGAAATAATAACGGGCACGTGTGATTAATTATTGTTTCTTTGATTTACCAATGGGCGAGATTTATTCTGCTAAATCGATAGGCCCGGTAAGTTGGGAAACAATGTTATTTACATGGTGTGCCGTTGATTATTGACGGAATCCGTGTCCTGGTGAGTCGGGATGATGATGCTGTTGGATCGAGAAAACCGATAGAGGGGGGGTGAATATCAGTAAACTTTCGGATTTGAGTAAGAGTAGGTACGCAGCGGAAATTAAAAAAAAAAGACACAGAGACACAGTCGATTTACTTGGTTTGGAGCCTGTGTCGACTCCTACTCCAAGGCCCACGGTCGTTGACCGTTTACTTTGGAAAATTCTATATAGGCGCAAAAAGGTTTACAAAATTTAATTACAAAGTTAAGTGCAGTAAATGAAAAGAATGCTCTTCTTTACCGACGTCTGGAGTAGATCAACTTTTTCGGAGCAGCGGGACGTCGTCGGCTCGAGTTGGAGAGTTTCCGGAGCAAGGCGCGAGAGCAGAAGAGTTTTGAGGCGTCGAGTGAATTGGTGTTCGAAGCTTGGGGTCGAAGGCCCTTTATATAGGGCCTAGGGGCGCCCGGGATGTCGGGGGCGCCCCCCACGTGGCCTCTGATCCGCAGAGCTCTCGGTCGCGTCTGATCCCCTGGATCCGCTTTGACCGGGGCGCCCGGAGCGCTCGGGGCGCCCGCATTGACCGGGTCAAAGTTTATCTTCTGGGCTTCGACGGGTGGCTTCGAGGGGTTCGGGTTCGATGTTGCGCATGGGGGCGCCCGGGACGCAGGGGGCGCCCGGGAGCAGCGGGGGCGCCCGGAAGCACGGGGGCGCCCGGCCCAGTATGTATTCGAACCACTTTTTGCTTTACCTGTTTTGTATGGCCCTTGGGGGCGCCCGGGATGCTCCGGGCACCCTACCCAGTCCTTGCCTCTCTCCTTTGAGGCTTTCTGAGCTGCAGACACACGTTCCTTCGGTCCTGCATCCAGGGTTAGTACAAAACACAACAATATAGTAAGTTATTAGATTATACAGCCTTAGCTGTCTTGGTTCTGACTTTGGTCTCCAAAATGGAGCCCTAGGTCGAACCGACACCTATTGTTCCCTCGACGGGGAACGCGTCCTCACCTACTCCTCTCGGGAGAATTTACCTGATGTCAACCGTTCCTCTGGTTGGACTTTTGCCTGACGGTCCTTTGTCAGGGCTTGTAAACTGGCAATCCTTCGCCAGTTGCCTAGCAGTCCTTCGCTAGGGCTTCAGTCCCAGGCTGTCCTTCGCCTGGAGCCTAGCAGTCCTTCGCTAGGGCTTGATACTGGCAGTCCTTCGCCAGTGCCTAGTGGTCCTTTGCTAGGGCTTCCTTCCCTGGCATTCCTTTGCCAGTGCCTAGCAGTCCTTCGCTAGGGCTTTTCCTGCACACTAGATTAACTTGTTAGAAAACAAGAAAGACTTAACTTTTGACCTATGTTGCCATTATCAAAACACAGGTTTGACTTGGGTGCATTCTGCACCAACAATCTCCCCCTTTTTGATTTATGGCAACCCTAGTTCAAAAAGTTAAGTTTAAGCAAAACATGAAAATTTTTTAACTTTTGTTCCCTCCCCCTAGAAGGAATCTCCCCCTAGATTTTTCAAAAATTCGTGGGGTTAAAAAAAACTTTACTTGTACTTGAAAACTTTTTGAAAATGTTAGCCTAAGTAAGAATTTCAGTTTTAATACAGTTTTGAAAAACTTAAGCTTTAGAGTACTTAAAAAATTTTGACAAGCTTAAGTAAGAAACTTTTTAAAGGCTAGAGTACTTAGCAAAATTTTGAGAGCTTGAATAAAAAATTGGAAGCTAGAATACTTAGCAATATTTTGAAAGCTTGGACAAAAATTTTGAAGCTAGAGTACTTAGCAATATTTTGAAAGCTTGGAAAAAAATTTTGAAGCTAGAGTACTTAGCAATATTTTGAAAGCTTGAGAAAAAAAAATCTTATCAGCATTTTGAAGGCTTTAGGAACTTTTGAAACTAGAGTACTTAGGCAAAATTTTTGAAAGCTTTAAGAACTTTTGAAACTGGAGTACTTAGGCAAGATTTTGAAAGCTTTAAGAGCTTAAATACTTCTTCAAAAAGTTTAAGCTTTTGAATAAAGGATAAGTATATTTTTGAACCTTTTTGAATAAAGGAAAAGAACTTAAGTACTTCTTCAAAAAGTTTAAGCTTTTGAATAAAGGACCTTTTTGAATAAAGGAAAAGAACTTAAGTACTTCTTCAAAAAGTTTAAACTTTTGAATAAATTTTGAAAAAGTAAAACTTAATTTTCCTCTTTCCTTTCCTATTAAAACTTAATTTTTCTCTTTCCTTTCCTATCTCTCCTCCTTTGCCATATATCAAAACAAGATAAATATGATTGCATAAAGGAAATAAATAAGGATTTGCTGTACTGAACCAATTCATAATTAGATTTACACTAAATCAATCAATTTTCTCTGTAGGGACCTGTCTAACCCAATTAGCTACTTACTAACTGTTATAAACAGTAGTTTTTGCTAGGGTTAGTCAAGTTAAGTGTTTCTGTTCAAGTTAGATTTTCTAAACTTGACACTTAACTGGATTGCTGTTTAAGTTGTATTTAGTGCCCCAATTACTGCAGATGCACTGACTTAAAGCATCTTGAATTAAGGCAAAGACCTAAGCATCTCAACCCTTTCTAGGTTATCAATCAAAAGTGCCCTAAGGTGCTTGTGAGATGCTGGCTTCTAAGTCTATAGGTGCATGCAGTTCTAGGGTTAGGGCCTAGGCTAAGTCCATTTTCGAAAAAGCCCTAAATTTTTAAAGGGGGTAGTTTTGCAATAAAACTAAGTAAAAAAAATTGAAAACTGATTTTGAAATTAAGTAAAATAGTTTTTCAAAATCTATTTTTAAAACCAATTTTAAATCAAGTTTGGAAAAAAATTAATCTATTCTACATAGCACAATCCTAACTGCCTTCTTAGTGAGCTGAACTCAGACTCAGGTAAGGGCTTTGTGAATATATCAGCTAGGTTGGATTTAGAGTCAATATACTTGAGTACTATTTCTCCCCTGGTTACATGGTCTCTTACAAAATGATGTTTGACTTCTATATGTTTGGTTCTGGAGTGTTGGATTGGGTTCTTAGTTAAATTAATTGAACTTATATTGTCAATAAATACTTGAGTTTGGGTGTAGTTGAGCTGGAAGTCCTTAAGTGTGTGCATCATCCATAAAAGTTGAGCCATACACTCTCCTAATGCCACATACTCAGCTTCGGTTGTGGATAGAGCTACACAGTGTTGTTTTCTGCTGCACCAACTAACTAGACTCTGACCTAACAGTTGGCAGCTTCCACTTGTGCTCTTTCTGTCTAACTTACAACCAGCATAGTCAGAATCTGAGTATCCGGTTAAAGTAAAAGTTGAGGTCCTAGGATACCAAATCCCTACATTTAGGGTACCCTTTACATATCTTAGTATTCTTTTTAGGGCTGCTAAGTGCGTTTCCTTAGCACAGGTTTGGTATCTAGCACATATCCCTACAGCAAAGAGAATATCAGGTCTATTGGCTGTAAGGTACAGTAGGCTACCTATCATACTCCTATAGAGTTTAAGGTCTACTGGTTTACCATCAGGGTCACTATCTATTTTTATATTAGTGGCCATGGGGGTACTTATGCTTTTAGAGTTATCCATTTTAAATTTCTTTATTAACTCTTTAGCATACTTTGAATTGATGAACATAGTTACCATCCCTGGTTTGTTTGATTTGTAGTCCTAAGAAAATGTAAGCTCACCAACTAAGCTCATTTTCAAATTCATCTTTCATTATCTTGACAAATTCTTTTAGAAAGTTGGTGTGGTGGATCCAAAAATTATGTCATCTACGTAAATTTGGGCAATAAATATATCTTTTCCTAGGGTTTTAATAAATAATGTTGAGTCAATTTAGCTTGTTTTAAATTCTTTAGAGGTTAAATAGGTTGATAATCGTTCATACCAGGCCCTAGGTGCTTGTTTTAGCCCATATAATGCTTTGGTTAGTTTGTAAACATGGTTAGGTTTATCTAAGTCCTCGAACCCTGGGGGTTGTCCTACATACACTTCTTCTTTAATGAATCCATTTAAGAAGGCTGACTTTACATCCATTTGATATAACTTAAATCCTTTATAGGATGCAAAGGCTAACAACATTCTAATGGACTCAAGTCTAGCTACTGGGGCATATGTTTCATCGTAGTCTAATCCCTCTACTTGGCTGAAACCCTTTGCTACTAAGCGGGCTTTATTTCTGACTATTTAATCTTGATCATTCAGCTTATTCCTAAAGACCCACTTAGTGTCAATGATGGATTTGCCCTCAGGTTTAGGTACTAATTCCCAGACTTGGTTTCTCTCGAATTGAGCTAGTTCTTCTTGCATCGCTATGATCCAATCAGGATCAGGTAGGGCTTCTTCTATAGTTTTGGGTTCAATTTTTGATATCATAGCTATTTGGCTAAGGTTCCTATAGGAGGACCTAGTCCTGACTCCTAGAGTTGGATCACCCACAATTTGATCGGTTGGGTGACTAAGTTTGGATTTCTTTGTTCTTCTAGTGCTTAGTTCAGCCTCAGGTCCAGCTGGTCGGTTTGATTCTCTATTTGATTCGACTCTTTGGGGTGGTTCATTTTGTTGGTTCGATTCTTGTTCAGTTAATTCATTCATTGGTTCATAGTTAGTTCGTGTAAGGGTTCAATTAATGGTTCAATAATTTGTTCATTATTTTCTTGGTCAGAGTTTGATGAAATTGGGTCTGGATTATTAGATGTTGAATTGATTTCTTCATCGAAAATTAAGTTTGTTGTTTCTTCAATTTTCTTAGTTTGTTTGTTGTAAGCTCTATAGGCTCTACTTGTGGTTGAATATCCTAGGAAAATACCTGGGTTTGACTTGGATTGAAATTTTCCTAAATAGTCTTTGGTGTTTAGGATATGGACTTTGCACCCAAAGACCCTTAGGTAATGTAGGTTTGGGAGTCTATGGTAGTACAGTTCATAGGGGGTTTTGTTGTGTCGTTTGTTAATCAAAACCCTATTTTGGATATAACAGGCTGTACTAGTTGCTTCTGCCCAAAATTGGTTTGCTAGTTTAAATTCGTTGAGCATAGCCCTAGCGGCTTCTTGTAATGTTCTATTCCTTCGCTCGACTATCCCATTTTGTTGGGGGGTTCTAGGACATGAAAATTCATGTAAATACCCATTTACCTTACAGAATTCCTCAAACGTTGATTCTCAAACTCTCCCCCGTGATCACTCCTAAGTCTTTTATTTTAGTGTCGTTTTGATTTTCAATTAGTTTACAGAATTCAATAAATAGGTTTAGGGTTTCATCTTTGGTTTTTAGGAACCTAACCCAGGTAAACCTAGAGTAATCATCAACTATTATAA